>JARQOC010000003.1:742354927-742904484 GCA_033576535.1 Allobates femoralis | reverse complement strand
GCGATCAATCAATCAAGCGATTTTAATTGTAAAATGCTTGTTAACCCCCAGCGACGCAAGACGATATCGTTTAAAATCGATCAAAAAAGCAGTTTGCTTAAGCGATATCGCTCATAAGATTGATGCGTGTGAGTGGCCTTTACAGCAGTCAGAAAGCATAGGTCATGTGAATATGAGTTGTGTGTTTCTTGTGTGATTGTAGGGTTTTTAGGGGGAGAATGCAATCGAAAAGATGAAAATGTTAATGGTGAGGGCAGAGTTTATAAAAAAAAAAAAAGGGTGACAGGTTCCCCTTTTAAAATTTCACTGCTGCTTTTTCACGGCACCAAGATTAAGTGTATAGTGCAACCCTCCCCAAGCAGGCAAAAAACCCCGCAGGTTCGCTGACACTGGGATTGACCCTGACCAGTTTTGAAAGAAGAAACCCCCTTAAAAAGGACCTGTCCCCACCCTATGGATGTGAATCAAAGTGCAGCAGTTGTGCATTCAGGAAAGGGGTCCGCCATGTCTGTTTGCGGCTGGCCCCCCAAGCTGACTTAGAAAAATTTACAGTTAGAACCGGGGTTTTTGGGCCTTGTGCTGCAGCCCCTGTAGCATGGGGGCATTTCCACCCCCCTGCGTCTCTGGCCGCCTTTCGCCGTCCCTCCCCGTCATTTCACTCATGTATTGTCCTGGCGCTCTGGCATTTTGTGCTGGTGACGCGACCAGAGTGAGGTATTGCTTCTCTGTGTCCCGGCCACCTGTCCCGCCTTTTGCTTGACGTCCCCTTTTTCCCCGCCCCCCTCCATGTTGTGCTATGCTTCGGGGGGGGAAAGAGCCGATGTCAGAGTCCCGTCCCCAAATCCTGCGGTGCGTCCCCTCCTTTTTTCCCTTTATGCTGCTAAAACCTATGTTTTTTGCCAACCCCCCGGGGCGCGGCTGAAAACGTCATGTGACCCTAGCCTAAATCTGGTTCACTGTAATGCAGGGGACCATATATAAGATTATTTAAAACAGGAGATGTGGTACGATCAGCCATGTCCCTGTACGGTCAGAACAGCCTTACACAGTACATAGCAGGGGCACATAATAACTTATCTACACAGGAGTGTGGTATGATCAGACAATGTCCCCGTACGTCGAAATTCCATTAATAGTAAGAGCGGGGGAATATATAAGATTATTCAGCACAGGAACTTTAGTAGATTAACTAACCCCGGCGAGATAAATTTTCTGGGTCTGTTCCTGCAAATGCCATGTCATTTTAGTTCAGGTCCCCGGGGGCATTTGTAGTAGCGACCAGAATATGGTAATTTCAATGTAATATGCAAAGGACATTTCAAAGGGGAGATGCAAAAACCTGGAAATTAAGGAAAGCGAATTAGCAAATTAAGGGAAGGCTTAATGTGCAGCCCTTTGGGCCCTGTTATGTTAACAGGGGAACCCGAACATTAATGGCGTGAAAATTTTAAAAATTTACTACTAGAATTCTGTAGAAATCTTATCTCTCTGGTGATGAAATATCCCGTAATAAAAAAAAAAACTATGGATAAATAAGACAGGGCAAAGGTAAGACAAATTCAAAAGGCATTTAAAAACTTTAAAGGGTGATAATATACAAATTGCATTTTAAAGGTAAAGTTTTCAAAAGAAAATGTAAATGGTAGCAAAATTAGCTACTAAACAAATATTACCCAAAACAATAAAAAGAATCCCCCCAAATTTTTATAAATAAAATCAATGCCAAAAGTAAAACAAAGGATAGTTTAAACCCCTTAAAAGATCATTGTAGAGGACAAAGCAAGGGTGAGATATTAAACAGGCACTTTTCTCTGTGTTCACCATATATTCAAAAAGGCAGAAATAAAATTTTGCCACGTGATATAACAAATTTAACACAAAAGCAACTGCACCTGAGAAATTAAACTTGACAAATCCCTCGTCCCACATGGCTTTATCCAAGATATTAAAGGTCATTAATTGACAGACCACTACCTCCTCCTTTTTACTTTTTGTAGCAGGGTTTTTTCATCAGGATTGGAATATTTTGGGAGGATTTTAGGGTGTATAAAAAGAGATACAATTAGGATCCAATCTATTGTTACCCCTCATATTGTAAGGTCACTTAGAATATGGGATCCCAGTTTTGGACTTCACTTTTAAAAAAGGATATTCAATATTTAGTCAGTTTAAAGATGGGCAACAGAGGGCAATAGATTTTTATAAGGTGGAAGGCCTTTCCATAGAATGAGAGGATAAAAAAATGGTTTGTTTAGCTTAGAAAAATTATGTTCAGAGGAGATCTCTTTTTTACGTATGAATACAAGTGTGTTGAAAAAAAATAGGACTGGTACATGACTTTTTTCTTCCAAAGACTATACAAACGACCAGGATGCGAAAGGAAGAGAGGCGATTTGGCAGTAAATAGGAAGGGTTCTTTACAGTTAGAGCGTCAGATGGAAGAGATAGTCATGGCAGAAACAATAACAGCTTTTAAAAAGGGGCTGAATGATTTCTTCATTGCACTTAACATTGTCAGTTATAAATGATTATGACAAAACTGTGTAATTGATGGAAGAAGGTTGAACTCGATGGACCTAGGTCATTTTTCAACCTATGTAACAAAATCCAATTGTGAAATGTATTATTATGTCTCCAAGATCTATTGAAAAAAATGAACTTTAAAAGTAACCATTTTAATGGGAAAACACCTTTAACCCCCCTTTCCCAACCTATGACGTTGTACAACGTCATGGGCCGTTAAGGGGGGTTTGATGTGAGCTCCAGCGCAGAGCTCACATCAAAAGCCGACATCTCAGCTGATGTGAGATCATCTCAGCTGAGATGTTGGGCTAACTGCACCGATTGGATCTGGGATCCGATCTGTGCTGTTAACCCTTTGGATCCCACCGTCAATCTCTGACAGGGGGAATCCAAAGGCGCCGCGGAAGGGAAGCGCTGTTCCCCGCCTGAATCGGAGAACCCGTGATAGTATCGCGGGATCTCCGGTGCGAGCCCGGGATCTGGCTAGACCCCGGATGCTGTCACAGAGCACTTCCGGGTTGTGGTTGGCAGGCGCTACAAACCAAATAGTCCGCGATTTTAAGAGATGTATCCCCCAGAAGCGATCAGACTTTGCAGCAGGGTGCCAATCTAAGGGTACCGTTACACGTCGCAACATTGCATGCAATTTTACTTGCAGTTTGCTGGTTGCAGTGAAATCATGAACACATTGCTACATTTGTACACGCCAACAAAATAGAGCAATGTGTCCATGATTTCACTGCAACCAGCAAATTGCAAGTGAAATTGCAATGAATTGTTGCAACGTGTAACGGTACCCAGGGAGGCAGTGTAAAAATAAGAATGAATTAAAAAACAAAGTTTTTAAAAACCTGTAAATAGAAAAAAAAAAAACATAAAAATTCAAATCACCCCCTTTTCCCCCAATCACAATAAAAAATATTAAAAAAATTTAAAAGAATACACTATTTGGAATCGCCCAATCTATCAACATATTAAATCCCTTAATGAGAGCCGTTAAATCCGTATTATGCACCCCGCAACCTCCCAACGGTAAGACTTGGGGGGCTATGTACCAGGATGTGAGATATATATGTCCCCCCATTATGGGACATAAATCAGGAGGGGGTTGTTTGGGCGAAGTGTCTCAGGATCCGCGTGCTGAATGAATGAAACCAGAAACTGGAACACTGGTTTCAATGGGTGTTCTTTATTCCTACGCGTTTCGGAGCGTTAAACGTGCTCCTTCCATGGGTCAAATAGGGGAAAGGTAACAAAAACTTCCTCATATACAGATAAGTTGACAAAAATGCTGAATTATTATGATGTCACAAAAGGGATGGGTGAAATGACATATGTGCTTGTCTCATCCAATAGAAACATGTAAACATTGGGGAAAAAAAAAATATATATATTTATATACATATTTTATATACTTTTGTGAAACCCGATGTGCCAATGATCAAACAATTCAAAAAGAAATGTTCTGAAAAAGGTGGAAAGGAAAAAAAAAGTGGAAAGCAGCGCGGATCCTGAGACATTTCGTCCCAATACACCTATTGTTCGCCACGTCGATTGTGGATGTGTGGGTCCGGCAGCAGCTGTATCCAGGCACGCAGACTTTTCCAGGTGAGCAGCTTTCAATAAAGTTCTTGTGATCTCTGTAAGAAGATAAGACCCTATTTGCGCATTGTCTCAACCCCTTAGAGGGGGACTAAAAAAACTGATTAAAAACCGGACATGGCATTATAAGACAAACCCATTTAACATTAAAAAAATTATTTTTTTCTCTTTCTGTCACCAAATTTGGGGGTGGGTCTTACAATCCAGTGCGTCTTATAAAGGGGAAAAAAAACCCGTAGATCTATAAATTTCATTTTTCACTATTACTGGAGATAAAAAACATCCACCCATCCCCGCACAAAATGTTTACTCAGAAATTATGGCTCCAGTTTTATTAAGAAGAAGAATAAAGGTGATTTTCTCCGCAAGATTATTGTGAGCGAAGTTACCTAGAAAGCTAGATTATAATCATCTTGCGTCCAAGGCTGGTTTCACACTGGCGTTCCCCTCCGCAGCGTTCTGCGGAGGGGGAACCGCCTGTGAGCGCAGCCAGCGCAAGCCGCTATGTTTACAATGGGAGCAACGGTGCTGCGCTTGACTGCGCATGACCGTGCGCTCTCATTCACTTTCAATTGTGATTTGGAGGGAGGCGCATGCCTGCGCACAAATCACACACTCTCGTCCGCACAAGGACATGTTGCTTCCTAGTGGGAAAGAGAGTGGTGTGATTTGTGCGCAGGCATGCGCCTGCGTCCAAATCACATATTGCAGTGAATGGGAGCGCACGGTCATGCCCAGTCAGCGCAGCACCATGCGTCCCTATTATAAAGATAGGGGCTTGCGCTGGCTGCGCTCACATGGTGGTTCCCTCCGCAGAACGCTGCGGAGGGGAACGCCAGTGTGAAACCAGCCTTAACTTGCTGCCCATCTCCCTATGAATACAATATTCATCGGATGAAGTGGTTTGGTTTTCACAAAAGATAGTTTTCAGCAGTGCTTTGTTCTACGTAAATAGGACTCGTGCTGCATTACGTCAGTAGAGGTGGCTCGTAAGCTTTGTAACAGTGAGATCACAGCGTAATAGACCTTGTGATGAGCTGACTTTTTGAAGAGCCGACTTGTTGACTCTAGTATTTTGCCTAGACGTCCACCTTTCTTGGCTTTTAAATGGATGGGACTTCATTTCATATTTTTCCAACTGTCATGACACTCACATGATGCAGTTTGGTAATTTTCTTGACCGAGAGCCCGCTATGATGAGCTGGATGAGGCGGCTTCTCTTTTATTGGTAATTCTTTTTCATGGCTGCTCCTTGATTTGAGCCAGTGACCTTTTGCTTGGGAGACAACCTAATGTTAGTACGATCATTCTGTGTGCATAGCGCATTACGGTAGTGGCAAAAAATCACATTTTAAATTATCTTGATGTGTTTCCGGAAATGCTCGTTTTCCATTTATTACACTTTCTAAATTGGCCTTTACTAATTAATCTACATACTGAAGATATGCATGTCTGAGCTTACAGGTGATTGCTGTGGTCAGGCCTTTCCTCAAACAGTTTGGCTGACAACTGTCTGACCTGTACGAGCACATTTAGTCTTCGATAATACAAGTATATAAAGGTTGTAATACTAAATAAGGCTGGGGTCACAGTAGCATTTTTCACATGCGTTTTTGGAGACCTGCGTTTTCAAAAAGCATGTAAAAAACGCACCCATAGGCCCCCATGTTAAAAAAACGCATGCCTAATAGCCAAAAAGCATGTGTGACGTCCTATGCGTTTTTGGTGCTTTTCCAAAAACGCATGCGTTTTTTAATATGGGGCCTTATGGGAAACGCATGCAAAAACGCATGTACAATTAGTGCCATTCAAAAACGATGCGTTTCCCATAGGAGCCCATGTTTTCAAAACGCACCAAAAAATAGTACATGCACTATTTTTGGGTGCAGATTTCAAAACGCAGCCAAAAACGCAGGGAGCCATCAGACACCTTAAAAAACTCATGATGACATGAAAAAACCATGTAAAAAAGCATGCGTTTTTAAAAGGCACTAAAAAAACGCATGCCAACTGTGACCACAGCCTTACTCATTTTTAGTGTCAGATCATCACTTTAATGTCCAATATATGCTCATTCTGAGAAAAGTCTCCATGTTATCGATTGTCTTTGGGACTTGCTTTTAATTATGTTCTTTGCCTTTGGTTGTTGACGAAAGCTATCAACTGGTAACCCCGTGTTAAATATGAATGACTTGGTATTTTGTATCCAATGTTGATGAATTCGACATTCAATGTCAGTGGTATAAAAGCAAACAACATGGAATTAGCCTTTTTAGACCGGTTTCTAATTAGCGTTCGGCACCGCAGCATATGGGGTGCATACACAAGTGCAGTGCCAAACGCAGATGTTTTCATGTGAACATTGTCTGCATTCATTCACATGAACATGTCTATAGGAAACCATTATAAGCTGGGAGGAGATGTGAGGAGGAAAATATTGGGAAACAGGAGATGTTGGGTACAGGAGATGTCAGGAGCAGGAGATGTCGGGAGCAGGAGATGTCAGGAGAGCAAGATGTCGGGACGGAGGAGATGTCGGGGAGTAGGAGATGTCGGGAGTAGGAGATGTCGGGAGTAGGAGATGTCGGGAGTAGGAGATGTCTGGAGTAGGAGATGTCAGGGGCAGCAGATGTCAGGAGCAGCAGATGTCGAGAGGAGATGTCAGGAGCAGGAAGTGTCGGGAGCAGCACATGTCGGGAGCAGCAGATGTTGGGAGGAGGAGATGTTGGGAGGAGGAGATGTCGGGAGCAGGAGATGTCGGGAGCAAGAGATGTTGGGAGCAGGAGGTGTTGGGAGCAGGAGATATCGGGAGCAGGGAGATGTTGGGGAGCAGGAGATGTTGGGAGCAGGAGATGTGGGGAGCAGGAAGTGTCGGGAGCAGGAGATGTCAGGAGCAGCAGATGTTGGGAGGAGATGTCAGAAGGAGGAGATGTCGGGGAGCAGGAGATGTCAGGAGGAGAGAAGAAAATCTGTGGTGTTCACCTGCGTTTCCATTCCGGATGGCCTGCGTACCCATTGGGCTCCATGTATGATTTGTACGCTTGCAGAGGCTTGCATGCAAATCATGCTTCCTCAGACGCACAGAAAATGCAAAAATTCTGTTTCTGTGCTCCAAGAAAAGACACATGCGACGTAAACGCGTCCATGTGCAGGCACAATCATACACCGTGCGTCCCCATGTTAAACATAGGAAAGCATGATGCCATATGCAGCGCAGCCGAACGCTAAAGTGAAACCGGCCTTAGGCTAGAGTGACACTTAGCAGGTCACCTACGTTTTGCAGATCCAGTAACTGCAGAGTCAAGGCTGCAGTAACGGACAACGTTAAGGTCGGGTTCTCAGAGCTAACGCTGCTCCATAGTAACCTGATGTTTACCATGGATGTAGCCACACAGGAAGCCCCAGGAACTGCGCTTTTAGCAGATCGCACAGGAAATGTTGCTGACAATGTGTGGCTGCATCCATGGTAAACATCGGGTTACTATGGAGTAGCGTTAGCTCTGAGGACCCGACGTTAACGCTGTCCGTTACTGCAGCCTTGCCTCTGCAGTTACTGGATCCGCAAAACGTAAATGACCTGCTAATTGTGGCCCTGCCTTACTCATTTATCTACTTGACACATGAGGCGGTCGACACGGTATGGGGTACTCGGGAAACGGGGGTGATGGCGGCTTTGATGGGGGATCACGGCTGGTCGATCCCCGGTCCCGTGCCCTGGACCCTCAATGGCGGGGATCGGTGGGGGATAAGGGGATTGTTAAATGACGCCACCTATGGTACCTGGTAACGGGTATACCAGCGCTGCAGCCAGCTGCTGAGCTGATGGTTGGTGCAGCTGAGTGTGGTACAGCTCCCCACAGGTGGAGCTTTACCTCAGGGCAGCGGGGATGGATGAGGGGAGTAGTAGTAGTTAAGTATTTGCTGACACAGTGGTGAATTGCAGCGGTTACACAGGCACACAGACACACAGGGATTGTTGTTTTGGTACCTTTTTACTGATGACAGGGTAACAGGTACAGTCCAGAGTATTAACCAGGTCCCCGGTGCAACTTGGGACTTCCTCTTTAGAAAGTTATGAGGTCTCCTCTGTGTCTGTGCTCTGTTGTGTTGGATGAGTACTGCCTGAGCCTGAACCCACCGCTTCTTCTCCCTCTCTGGGCTTTGTCCTAAACTGGCAATGAGGTCCTTCTGCGGGGTCCCTGTTTCTCCTATGGCCCCTGGTCCTGTGCTTGGTTAGTTTAGTGTCTCTTACTCACTCTCCTCAGGGCTGAACTCTTCCTGAGTCTTCTGGGCTTTTGCTGCAGCTCTGAATGCTGGCAGCATCGGACTCCAGTGTCCGGGTGTACTAAAGGCTGTAGAACACGGTTCCTTTTCTTAGTTCCCTGCTTTTTCACTTGCCTCTGACCCTTTCCCTAGGGTGTACACAGCGGTCAGTGGTCCCTGGTCCTTGGGCTAGATCTCTCCCAGCGACCAGCTCCTCTGTCTTCTCTCTCTTGCCTCTCCTCACAGGAACTGAACTGAAACTGCAGGGACTAACTAACTCCTCTCCTCAGGCCTGGATGTTCCCAAAGGGGAACTGACTTAAAGCAGCCAGTAGAGTTCCCCTTCAGGTCTGGGGTGGAAGGTGGTGTGTGCTTTGTTAACCAAGGTGTAATTCCCTCCTTGCACTGGTGGAACCTGTGGCAATCCCCCGCAGGGGTGCCACACACACATACAAGGAAATTTTTCATAAACTATTTGTAACTATTCGCTATCTCAAAATGGGAATCCACATTCATAAATGAGTACTGGTAACTCTGTTTGATAGGATCTAAGAAAATTCGTTGTTTTCACCCTTTAACTTTTTAAATAAGGATTGGGCTTTGCTGCGGGGGCCCCAATGTTAGAATGGAATTAGCTGGTGAAGAGGAATGAAAACACAAGCCTGGAAAAGAAAGAATGCGTACATGGAACTTAATTGAATCTTAAAATGTATTTAGGAAGGGCCAGTTGCATGCTCCAAGGGTCATACTAATGAAGGCATCTAGTGGTTATTCTGAAAAATGTTCATGAAAGCTGGGCTACAGTACAGAAGACCACCAGGGCATCAAAATAATGTACTGCTGGCACTGAAAGGCAAATTAAAGAAGTAAGAAAGGCGCTACAAGTCCTAATTTGCTGCCATACCTGCTCTATGGTTGGTTAGCTCACTGTATTTTTTGCCAATGCCAAATGCATTGCCAATGACAAGTAGGTTATCACCGGAGTACGGATAGATGGGTAAACAAACATGATGAGCTAATACACATCTCCTAATCTTCACCTCATCATCTCACAATATTTGGCCAAGTAAATGACTGAAAACATAATTTTGCTGTAGAGTTATGTGATATGGCATTTAATTAGTGAACTCCTTGTTTTTCCTCCATCTATTAACCTTCCTAAATTAAATTTTGCCTTTTTTATTTGTGGTACACCACAGCTTCACACCTGCTATTTTGTTGTTATATTTTGACTCAGGTCTCACTTTCACTCTCCTTCACTCCCCACATCTGATCACTCACTCGCTCATGTCATCTACACCTCAAAAACATCTCCAGAATTCAACTTGTTATTATCATTGACACTGCAAAAATTCTTATTTATCTTCTTTTGAACTATTACAACTTTCTACTAATCGTCTTCATAAAACTAAACCCTCCCCTCTCCAATCCATCCTGAATGCAGCAGCCTGGATCATATTTCTCTCCAACCACTACACTGATGCATCTACTCTGCGGCAGTCATTGTGACTTACTCAGGCCAGGGGACTCAGAACTCAGGCGCGGCCTGGAGGTCACGGGTCGCGGTGCCTGAGGCTGTGCCCTGATTGTCAATGAAAAATGTGAAAAAGAAAATAATAAAAATAATGTTTGTTCGTGACGCCACCTGTAGGTCTCGGTGATGGCACCAGCGCTGCTGGAACCCCCGGGGTGATGGGCGCAGCAAGATGGAGTCGCTCCCTACAGGAGGAGTGGGGTCCCCCGGGGTATTGGAAGTAGTAATGGATGGTGGAGTACAGCAGCACAGTCACTGTGAAGCAAGGCAGGTAAAAACACAGTTCAAGGAAGAAATCACTGACACGTTGCTCACTCTGAACAGGTACTTTACTCTGGTATTTTGCAGGGTACATGGTAATGCAGTTCTCTTTGCAGAGTAGTGGACCGGGTGGTTTCTGGCAATGAGCAGTGTCCCTCTGAAGCTCCACTGGTGTTCCTTCTCTATCACGCTCACTGTCTCTTGCTCTGCTGCCCTGCACGGATCCCGCTTGTTAGACCAGGCCCGTTGAGATATATGAGATCCCCTTATCTCTCCAAGGAGACCCAACTCTGTTTAGCGCTTCTGGTGAGGACCATGCTTGGTGTAGGGCAGTTGGGTCGTGCTCCTATAAAGTCATCGACCACTCCGGGTTTGTGGTTCAGGGATGTAGCCGGCTGAGCCACTTCAGAGCTGGTACTCTGAGTTCGGACTGGGCTAGGATATTCGGTTACCCATTCTGTTCTTGGCCCTTTCTCTTCTGGGTCACCAGGTTGAGGTGCCCTCCCTGTTAGCTTCTCTCCGCTGTTCTGTAGCTCTCCAACTCTGCTTCTTCTGCAGCTTCTCCTTCCCGCTTCTTTCACTAACTTCTGGCTCTTCTGCACTCACTTCTAACCAACTCCTTACTCAACTAACTTGATCGAACTCATTGCTGCTTTCCCCACTGCTTTATCACCTAGCTACTCCTCCCACCAGGACCGCTTACCCTAGTAACGGCATTTAATTGGTCCTCTATCACTGGATGTTTGCATGTGGTGCTGGAGCTTCAGGCTTATTCTACCCATTACCAAAACAAAGCATACGGCACCTTCAGTCAGGGGTGCAGTACCTTTTTGTGACGCACTCTTAGTGGGGCGCCACAATTGCACTGGCTGCCTATCCACTACAGAGTCCCATAAAAATGTATCACTCACCCACAAAGCCCTATACCATTCTGGACTGCCCTAGATCTCTTCTCTCATCTCTATCACCCTGCCCTTCCACTAATGACCTAAGACTAACATCCTATTTAAAAAAGCCTTCATGAAGTTAAGAAAAAATATTTTAAAATTTGTATTTGATCACAGCACGTCTAGGAATGCAGCATACCCACTCCACTCATTGACCATTCTCAGGAAGGTTTTCCACCCTCTAGAGTGCATTGCATGCTGTAACTGCACCGTCTCAAGGTGAGTGTATGTATGACGTGTTATATACCAAATATTTTTCAGTCACACACACTACTCTTAGATCAGTGCCTGTTCTTCCTTCTAGGAAAGTCTTCTATTTATTTTGTATTGCACTTGCTAAATTTTCTTCCAAATCTGGTCCCTTGTATCATCAGTTTACACACCCTCCATGCACTTAACAGACCTTTGTATCTATACTTGTACACATACTGGCTGGAGATCGGTTCATGCACCATTATTTGAATCCCCTATTTATTATATTGACTAGTAAAAAGGTCCGATGCAATTGCATCGGGAGCACGGTGAAATGAATTGTGTGTATACAGGTGGGTCAGTGGGTATCAGAGTATAGAGGCGGGTCAGTGGGTAGTAGAGCATCGAGGCGGCTCTGTGGGTAGCAGAGTATGGAGGCGGCTCTGTGGCTAGCAGAGTATCGAGGCGGCTCTGTGGGTAGCAGAGAATAGAGGCGGCTCTGTGGGTAGTAGAGTATAGAGGCGGCTCTGTGGTGGAGGGGTGAGGAGAGATGCGGCTGTGTGGTGGAGGGGTGAGGACAGATGCTGCTCTGTGGTGGAGGGGTGAGGAGAGAAGCGGCTCTGTGGTGGAGGGGTGAGGAGAGATGCGGCAGAGTGGTGGAGGGGTGAGGAGAGATGGGTGTCTGTGGTGGAGGGGTGAGGAGAGATGCGGCTGTGTGGTGGAGGGGTGAGGAGAGATGCGGCTCTGTGGTGGAGGGGTGAGGAGAGAAGCGGCTGTGGTGGAGGGCTGAGGAGAGATGCGGCTGTGGTGGAGGGGTGAGGAGAGATGCGGCTCAGTGGTGGAGGGGTGAGGAGAGATGCGGCTCTGTGGTGGAGGGGTGAGGAGAGATGCGGCTCTGTGGTGGAGGGGTGAGGAGAGATGCGGCTCTGTGGTGGAGGGGTGAGGAGAGAATGGGTGTCTGTGGTGGAGGGGTGAGGAGAGAAGCGGCTGTGTGGTGGAGGGGTGAGGAGAGATGCGGCTGTGTGGTGGAGGGGTGAGGAGAGATGCGGCTGTGTGGTGGAGGGGTGAGGAGAGAAGCGGCTCTGTGGTGGAGGGGTGAGGAGAGATGCGGCTCAGTGGTGCAGGGGTGAGGAGAGATGCAGCTCTGTGGTGGAGGGGTGAGGAGAGATGCGGCTCAGTGGTGGAGGGGTGATGAGAGATGCGGCTCAGTGGTGGAGGGGGGTGAGGAGAGATGCGGCTCAGTGGTGGAGGGGTGAGGAGAGATGCGGCTCAGTGGTGGAGGGGTGAGGAGAGATGCGGCTCAGTGGTGGAGGGGTGAGGAGAGAAGTGGCTTAGTGGTGGAGGGGTAAGGAGAGAAGCGGCTCAGTGGTGTAGGGTTGAGGAGAGATGCGGCTCAGTGGTGGAGGGGTGAGGAGAGAAGCACACAGTATATACATACATGAGACATTGTATAGACAGACAGTGTGCAGAGATTACAGAGATTATACACACAGTATACACACATTACAGACAGTATACACACATTACACACAGTATAGACACATTACAGACAGTATACAGAGATTATACACAGTATAGAGACATTAGACAGAGTATAGAGACATTACAGACAGTATACAGAGATGACACACAGTATAGAGACATTACAGAGAGTGTAGAGACATGACACAGAGTGTAGAGACATGACACAGAGTGTGCAGAGACATGACACAGACAGAGTGTGCAGAGACATGACACAGACAGAGTGTGCAGAGACATGACACAGACAGAGTGTGCAGAGACATGACACAGACAGAGTGTGCAGAGACATGACACAGACAGAGCGTGCAGAGACATGACACAGACAGAGTGTGCAGAGACAGACAGAGTGTGCAGAGACATGAGACAGACAGAGTGTGCAGAGACATGAGACAGACAGAGTGTGCAGAGACATGAGACAGACAGAGTGTGCAGAGACATGACACAGACAGAGTGTGCAGAGACATGACACAGACAGAGTGTGCAGAGACATGAGACAGAGTGTGCAGAGACATGAGACAGACAGAGTGTGCAGAGACATGAGACAGACAGAGTGTGCAGAGACATGACACAGAGTGTGCAGAGACATGAGACAGACAGAGTGTGCAGAGACATGGGACAGGCAGAGTGTGCAGAGACATGAGACAGGCAGAGTGTGCAGAGACATGAGACAGGCAGAGTGTGCAGATACATTGTATAGACAGACAGTGTGCAGAGATTACAGAGATTATACACACAGTATACACACATTACAGACAGTATACACACATTACACACAGTATAGACACATTACAGACAGTATACAGAGATTACACACAGTATAGAGACATTAGACAGAGTATAGAGACATTACAGACAGTATACAGAGATGACACACAGTATAGAGACATTACAGAGAGTGTAGAGACATGACACAGAGTGTAGAGACATGACACAGAGTGTGCAGAGACATGACACAGACAGAGTGTGCAGAGACATGACACAGACAGAGTGTGCAGAGACATGACACAGACAGAGTGTGCAGAGACATGACACAGACAGAGTGTGCAGAGACATGACACAGACAGAGCGTGCAGAGACATGACACAGACAGAGTGTGCAGAGACAGACAGAGTGTGCAGAGACATGAGACAGACAGAGTGTGCAGAGACATGAGACAGACAGAGTGTGCAGAGACATGAGACAGACAGAGTGTGCAGAGACATGACACAGAGTGTGCAGAGACATGAGACAGACAGAGTGTGCAGAGACATGAGACAGACAGAGTGTGCAGAGACATGACACAGAGTGTGCAGAGACATGAGACAGACAGAGTGTGCAGAGACATGGGACAGGCAGAGTGTGCAGAGACATGAGACAGGCAGAGTGTGCAGAGACATGAGACAGGCAGAGTGTGCAGAGACATGAGACAGGCAGAGTGTGCAGAGACATGAGACAGGCAGAGTGTGCAGAGACATGAGACAGGCAGAGTGTGCAGAGACATGAGACAGGCAGAGTGTGCAGAGACATGAGACAGGCAGAGTGTGCAGAGACATGAGACAGGCAGAGTGTGCAGAGACATGAGACAGGCAGAGTGTGCAGAGACATGAGACAGGCAGAGTGTGCAGAGACATGAGACAGGCAAGAGTGTGCAGAGACATGAGACAGACAGAGTGTGCAGAGACATGAGACAGACAGAGTGTGCAGAGACATGAGACAGACAGAGTGTGCAGAGACATGACACAGAGTGCAGAGACATGAGACAGACAGAGTGTGCAGAGACATGAGACAGACAGAGTGTGCAGAGACATGACACAGGCAGAGTGTGCAGAGACATGAGACAGGCAGAGTGTGCAGAGACATGAGACAGGCAGAGTGTGCAGAGAAATGAGACAGGCAGAGTGTGCAGAGACATGAGACAGGCAGAGTGTGCAGAGACATGAGACAGGCAGAGTGTGCAGAGACATGAGACAGGCAGAGTAAGGCAGGGGTTAAAAAAATGTAAATAAAGTTTATGCTCACCTCACCCCGAGCTCCCGGTGGCTCCCGGTGCCTGCAGAGCTCTTCTACTGCAGTTCAGGACCTGCGGTGATGTCAGAGTCACGTGACCCGCGGTTACCATGGAGTAAGCTGGTGTCACGTGACTCTGACATCACCGCAGGTCCTGTACTGATGTAGAAGAGCTCTGCAGGCACCGGGAGCCTGCGGGAGCCACTGGGAGGCTGGAGGAAGACGGCGGGAGACGGCGGGGGCTCGGGGAGAGGTGAGGAAATTTTTTTTTCTTTTACAGTAGTGCGGCTGCGGCTCGCGATGACGCTGCGCGTCATCGCTCGCAGTACCGCAAAGCATCTTGGGATTCGGCTACAGTGCCCGAATCCCAAGACTGCCGATTATATAAGTAGATGGCTGGACCTTCTATGATGGCACTTTGTGCCTCCCCTATTTCCTCATAGATTGTAAGCTTGTGAGCAGGAACCTCACTCCTCTTGGTATCTGTTGAATTGTGTTACTTTGCAATGTCTGATATTGTCTGTATATGTCCCCTCTGAATTCTAAAGTGATGTGGAATATATAGCACTATGGAAATAAAAATTATTATTATTATTATTATTAAAGCCTTTAAGACATGCTGTTATGATTTTGTTTTTGAAGATAATCTCAGGACTTGTTGAAAAGTTTCTAAGATACATTTCTAGTGTTTGTTTATGTAGAAGTTTTCGATAAGGATTTTGGAGCAGTAACAAAATTCCGCCTACAATGCACATGTTGCTCTTGTTTGCATGGATGTTTTTTACAGCTTAGAAAAAAAAAGTAACATGTCGTTTTGCTTGAAGGATAGAAAGAACAAAACAATTGCCATTATCTCAAAGTACTATTGGTTTCAATGTTTCAATGTAGGAAAGTCTAAGGCTGGTTTCACTCCACAGCAAGATCTGGTCCGGGGCTGTCTGGTGTGAACCTGACAGGTCAAGTACCCAATTTTGCACTAATGCACTAATGCACTAATTTGCACTATGGTGTAGGACAGGGCCGGATGGCAGCTATTTGCCATCCGGTTTTGTCCCTGTCCGGAAGCATCAGGCTGCATTTGATTTTTGCCCCGGACACAAAAACGGAGCTTGCATAATTTTTTGTGTCCAGGGTAAAAATTGGACAAAATCGGATCCTCCAGGATCCAGCGTGATCCAGCACCCCCTAACATAGGAGTCTATGGCGCCAGATCGGACAAAAAATGGGATCTGGGACCGAACACCGGCTGCTGGAGTTTAGCAGCGAGTGCTGCTAAACTTCAGCACCTGTAGCTGTCCCCTGCTGTGATTTCAGGACCGCGGCCAGCTCCCCGCTAGCCGCGATTCTGACATTTCAGCAGGTACAGCTCTTGCTGCGGTGAAATGCGGAATCCGGCTGCAAACCAGACCGGAGAGCATATTTGCCTCCGGTTCTGTTTCAAAATCAGCTGCAGGGCTGTCAGGTTCACACCCGATACATTGTCACCTCATCAGCTGCAGTCAGGTGCTTACACACTATGTAAGCCCCCCCCTACCCTAATATGGTTATGTGGCTGTATTCAGTGTAAAGATGAAACTGACTGAGAATGAACATATGTCTGCTTCAGATACAGTCTAGTGGGGACACCTTGTTGAAGATTTATGAATGGCTTTCCATTAGATTTCACTTATAAAGTATATTTGAACGTTTACTAAAATCACTTGCTCTACATTATTATTAAATAAAAATTGAAATGGCGGTTACGCTTTAAGTTACTAGAAACGATGTGAGCCTTATGGGTGATATGTGATTTTTTTTATTTGCTTCCTGTATCACTTTCTTTATTTATATTAGCTTACAATTAGAAGAGATTGGGTCCTTAATGGGTTTTCCCAAATAAAGAAACCCTGCCCAAAGAACCTGCTATTATTATTATTTATTATTATAGTGCCATTTATTCCATGGTGTTTTACATGTGAAAAGGGGTATACACACTAGGGACAAGAACATTATTCGTGAACAATACAAGCCACACACAGGTACAGGAGGGAAGAGAACCCTGCCCACAAGGGCTCACAGTCTACAATATATGGTTGTGATAAAGGAGGATTCCCTGCTTTTCACATTCCTCTATGAGCCAAATCAGAATCAGTGCAACTATTCCTGCCCAATCACTTCAATGGGTACAATACAATCTATATACAGTAGATACTAAAATATGGGAAATCTATTATTAAGTTGTACTACCAGCTTGTGGTATCAGATGAAGAGTCTTGTTTTTGAGACTAAGGGTGCTTTCACATTACGATTTTGTTGCATCCGTGGCTGTCCATAAAACGGACAGCCACAAATCCAATTTGGACCCCATGTTATCCTATGGGGGTTGGATCTGATTTGGCCTAATTGCCATCCGATTTTGTGGGATCCAATTTGTGTCCGATTTTTTGCTGGACCCAAAATCGGAGACTGCTCCGATTTTGGGCACAGAAAAAAATGGGATCCCACAAAATCGGATGGCAATTAGGCCAAATCCGATCCGATCCGTGGCCTTTAACATTGGGGCCAATGAACAGCTGATCGTTCCTCGGACCCGATTTTAGTGTACTGAGCATGCTCAGTACACTAAAATTGCTCCAACCCTTCTAATTACACTTCTGCAATGTATATTATACATTGCAGAAGTGAAAGTGCCCCGCTGTGTCCGGATCCGTGATAATCACGGACCCGGACACAGAATAGGTCACCCCCTGTGGTGTCCTTTCCTGTCCTGGGGTCCTACAGAAAGTAGGATCCCATGGACAGGAAAAAAAATGTAATGTGAAAGGACCCTAAGGGCGGCTTCACACTGCAGTGTGATCCGGATCGGGGCTGTCAGGGATGAACCTGACAGCCCTGGACTGGATCAGCACACAGAACTGGAGGGCCAATTTGCCCTCCGGACCGGTGTGCAGCCGCACGCAGCTGCCGCTGCTGATAGGTCAGAACCGCGGTTCATCCCTGACAGCCCCGGACCGGATGACACCGCAGTGTGAAGCCCCCTAAGCTGTTAAGAGAATCATCAACTTTAATACTGGTATTGACAACTTCATTACTTAATTTACAAATTGGCTTCTGAAGATTTCTCATAATTTTTCAAGTATTACTTTTTTTAGCTGTTTATGGCTATAATTCTATTTTTTAAGCTGTTAATGTTATGCATAGTCTTCCTGGTTGGGACAATGAAGTATTTTTAAAAATAGTATTTCTCATCTGTTTTTATTTCTTATATCTTTTTAATTGCATTAATATATATATAATGTCTGATTTCCACAAAATAGCAATTTGTATTATTAGGATCTTTGCTTCTCAGATGTCTTCTGGGATGTCTATAGGTAGAGTTTATTTATTTTGGCTTGTATCTACTAGTACCAACTGAAATGATCCTTTCCTATTCTAATCTACAGTATATCTCATCCTTGTCCTATGTGTTGGCAATTTTTCAGATTTTTTTTTTTTTCAAAAATCCAGCATTGCTATAATTATGTGTAGAGAACATATCAGTTATTTCTTATCTCATCATTTTTAATGACAGTCTCTGCTTTGAAATTAATAATTGTTTTGATCCTAACAATGAGTAAAAAATGAGAAGTCATAGCACTATAATTTTGTGTCTGCTTTCTTTCAGTTTTAAAGCATGTCAGATAATAGCAGGTAAGACTGTACTACTTGATGTGTCTGATTAGTGTCTCATAGTACTGTGGCTTGATAATTGTGTCACCAAAGACTGCTGAAAACCATTTTTTAACCCATTATTTTTTTAAGTTTAAGCTTGCAAGAATAGGTTCCTATAATAAATGGTGTGCTTGGCTTTACCACCAAGGGACATTAACGTGCTCCACTCCGCTATCCTCTTAACCCACCATTCCTCTTGTTCTATCTGGAAATGTTGCTCTAAGATTTAGAGCTTTATAGGCTTCAAAGGCAGCTCCTTGGGCATTGATGTGTGGCAGCTTCTTGGAGGTGTATGGAGAGGTTATTGAGGCCCTGGCTTCTCTTCATTTTGAAGTTAGGCAGAGTAGTTTTGGCATACTGAGGAGGAGCACATGGTATGCAGCATCTTAGAAATTGCACTATAATTGCTGATACTTTGTCCGGATATGGGATGTGGCTCTGCATGAGTCTCTCAGTATCTGTCAATAACAGGGAACGCTAAATCAAAGGGAGTAATGTACATTTCCAAACTTTTTTTTTACTTATCTCCTCCAAAGCCATTTCAACTCATTTCTTAGTATTTTATATTAATGTGGGAGGGATGTTAGGGCAAGCTGTGTGTAGTATCAAATCTGCTGATGGTTTGTCCAATAGGGGCAAACTTTTTTGTCAATTGTGAAATTAACAAACAAAACCAGCGCTATTGGTCTGACACTAATCCACAGTGGATAGATCACTCCTTGACTGGTGGAACACAAAAATTGATGGTATGGTGTGTTATGTGGGGTACAAAGATAGTGGGGCCATTCTTAATCAATGGAAACCTTAATGCCACTGGATATCTGAATAATGTAGCAATTTCAGATATCCATTAACATTGAGGTTTCCATTGATGAATGGCCCCACTATCTTTGTACCCCATATACCACACCATACCATCAATTTTTGTGTTCCACCAGTCTTGGAGGGATCTATCCACTGTGGGTTAGTGTCAGACCAATAGCGGTGGTTTTGTTTGTTAACTTCACCATTCACAAAAAAGTTTGCCTCATCATTCATCTGAAGACAACTGTCTATGCTGTGAAGATACGAGATGTGCAGCATCTGAAACAAAGGATACTGGAAGCCTGCGCTAGCATTTCTTCAGCAGTGTTGCTATCGATGTGTCAAGAGTGGGAGAAGAGGGTTGCATTGACAATCCAACACAATGGGCAGCACTTTGAACACATTTACAAGTGGTCATAAACTTGTAAATAACTCATGAAAGAATAAAGCTACGATAAAACCAAGCACACCATTGTTTTTCTTATGAAATTCTCAACCAGTTTAATGTGTCACATGACCCTCTTCCCATTGAAAAAAATAAAGTTGGATCAAAAATGGCCGACTTCAAAATGGCCGCCATGGTCACCACCCATCTGGAAAAATGATTCCCCTCCTATATAATAATGTGCCACAAACAGGAAGTTCATATCACCAACCATTCTCATTTGATTTAGGAGCATCCATATAAATGGCCCACCCTGTATATATATATATATATATATATATATATATTGCATCATGTTTACAGTCATTGTCCTATATTCATTATTAAAGTGTGGATTACAGTCACCATCATATTCTCAGGGGGTGTTTCGTCTTCAGCAATACTTTTACACATCGATTTAACATCTCATGTCAATAACATCACTGTTGTTTTTTGTGAGATTATCACCTTATGTCAGTTTATAGGTTAACAACTGTGTTATCTCAACAATGACTGCAGTGCATAGCATCTTGATATGTTTTAATTCTTTCAGTCTTGCCTTGGAGTGGAGTTTTCAAATGAGTTTTGTAGTATTTTTTTCAGATGAGAGATTGTGTAACTCTTTCTCTCCAAACTCCAAGTATTGCCTCTGTGTGCTTAGCAGAACAATGATTTCAAACTGTGTTCTTTAAGGCTGGTTTCAGACTTGTGGACCTCTCCCGCAGGACGCTGCGGAGGGGATCCGTAAGCTGAGAGCAGGCACCGAAAGTCCCTATGTTTAACATGGGGATGCAGGTGCCTGCGCTCTGATGCAGATTGGCGTGCGCAACCTGTGCGCACCCATTCACTACAATGTATGATTTGTACGCAGGTGGATGCCTGCACACAAATCACACGCTCTCGTACGCACCCTGAACGCGACATGTCGCGTTCCTGGTGTAGACGAGACTGTGTAATTTGTGCGCAGGCATCCGTTTGTGCACAAATCACATATTGCAGGGAATGGGAGCGCAGGCACTTGCGTTCCAATGTTAAAGATAGGGACTTGCGGTGCCTGAGCTCAGCTTGCACTTCCTGGCCGCAATACGCTGCTGTGGGGAGCGCAAGTCTGAAACCAGCCTAAGTCACTACTCTTTTGTTGTCTCAGTTTATTTAGCATCTCAGTGGATTTATCAGCATTTGCTGTGCTTATCATACAGTGGGTATGGAAAGTGTTCAGACCCCTTTACATTTTTCACTCTTTGTTTCTTTGCTACATAGTAACATAGTAACATAGTATTTAAGGTTGAAGGAAGACCTTAAGTCCATCTAGTTAAACCCATAATCTAACATGTTGATCCAGAGTAAAGCAAAAAAAAAACCCATGTGGAAACACTAAGCTCCACATTGGAGAAAAAAATTCCTGACTGACTCCACATATGGCAATCAGACTAGTTTCCTGGATCAACGCCCTAAAGAATCTAGTATATACAGTTGTGGCCAAAAGTATTGACACCCCTGCAATTCTGTCAGATAATACTCAGTTTCTTCCTGCAAATGATTGCAATCACAAATTCTTTGGTATTATTATCTTCATTTAATTTGTCTTCAATGAAAAAACACAAAAAGAATTGTCCTAAAGCCAAATTGGATATGATTCCACACCAAACATAAAAAGGAGGTGGACAAAAGTTTTGCCACTGTTAGAAAAATAATGTGATGCTTCTCTAATTTGTGTAATTAACAGCACCTGTAACTTACCTGTGGCACATAACAGGTGTTGGCAATAACTAAATCACACTTGCAGCCAGTTGACATGAATTAAAGTTGACTCAACCTCCGTCCTGTGTCTTTGACTGTACCTCATTGAGCATGGAGAAAAGAAAGAAGACCAAAGAACTGTCTGAGAACTTGAGAAACCAAATTGTGAGGAAGCATGAGCAATCTCAAGGTTACAAGTCCATCTCCAAAGACCTGCATGTTCCTGTGTCTACCGTGCGCAGTGTCATCAAGAGGTTTAAAGCCCATGGCACTGTGGCTAACCTCCCTAGATGTGGACGGAAAAGAAAAATTGACGAGAGATTTCAACGCAAGATTGTGCGGATGGTGGTTAAAGAACCTCGAATAATATCCAAAGGGTACAACAGTTTCAACCCGTACTATCCGTCGGCGTCTGAATGAAAAGGGACTGTATGGTAGGAGACCCAGGCAGACCCCACTTCTTACCCCGAGACATAAAAAAGCCAGGCAGGAGTTTGCCAAAACTTACAAGAGAAAGCCTAAAACGTTTTGGAAGAATGTTCTCTGGTCAGTTGAGACAAAAGTTGAGCTTTTTGGGCAAAGGCATCAACATAGAATTTACAGGAGAAAAAAAGAGGCATTCAAAGAAAAGAACACGGTCCCTACAGTCAAACATGACGGAGGTTCCCTGATGTTTTGGGGTTGCTTTTCTGCCTCTGGCACCGGACTGCTTGACTGTGTGCATGGCATTATGAAGTCTGAAGACTACCAACAAATTTTGCAGCATAATGTAGGGCCCAGTGTGAGAAAGCTGGGTCTCCTCAAAGGTCATGGGTCTTCCAGCAGGACAATGACCCAAAACACTTCAAAAAGCACTAGAAAATGGTTTGAGAGAAAGTACTGGAGACTTCTAAGGTAGCCAGCAATGAGTCCAGACCTGAATCCCATAGAACACCTGTGGAGAGATCTAAAAATGGCAGTTTGGAGAAGGCACCCTTCAAATATCAGGGACCAGGAGCAGTTTGCCAAAGAAGAATGGTCTAAAATTCCAGCAGAGCATTGTAAGAAACTCATTGATGGTTACCGGAAGCGGTTGATCGCAGTTATTTTGGCTAAAGGTTGTGCACCCAAGTATTAGGGCCGCTTTACACACACTAACTTCTGTGACCAACTTCTGAACAGATCTCTGGTTGCAGTGAAATCATGGACACATTGCTCCATTTTGTGGCTGTGTACAAATGGAACAATGTGCCCATGATTTCACTGCAACCAGAGATCTGTTCAGAAGTTGGTCACAGAAGTTGGTGTGTGTAAAGCGGCCCTTAGTCTGAGGGCGCCAATACTTTTGTCTGGCCCATTTTTGGAGTTTTGTGTGAAATGATCAATGTTTTGCTTTTTGCGTCATTCTCTTTAGTGTTTTTTCATTGAAGACAAATGAAATGAAGATAATAATACCAAAGAATTTGTGAATGCAATCATTTTCAGGAAGAAACTGAGTATTGTCTGACAGAATTGCAGGGGTGTCAATACTTTTGGCCACAACTGTACAAACACACATACAAACAGTTACCTCACACATACAAACAGTGAATAGGCCTTTTTTGTTGACTGACTGTAAAGAGCAGGGTTAAAATTTCCTTTCAAAACATAGTCTAAGATGTTCCCTGAGTCAACTATTATTATTAATCGTATGAACAAGTATTTTACATCATTTAAGAATAAACAACAGATAGTATACAGTGATTTAAAGGATCAGGGGTATAGAGATCAGAGTTCGATATTGAGGTTGTCTATATCTGCAATTGCATGGTCATTTCCAGTATAGAAGTTGTTGCTGTCATCAGTGTAGGATCTGAGGGGGCATTCTCAACAATGTGCTGGATTGTTTGATGGTCAGCTCCACAGTCACAGGCAGGAGAGTCAGATTTCCCCCACTTATACATAAGATCTGCACAGACACCACAATTTATTCTGATTCAGTTTAGGGTGACCCAGGTTTTCCTTGGTAGATTGAAGCCTGGTGGAGGGTTTTGTGGGTGAGGAAATGTTTGAAGCTCACCGTCTACTGCACTGACCCAGAGTTCTCACCATTTCTCTTCTAAGGCGGCCGTCACACGCTGAGATATCTCTAGCGATATTGTAAGCGATCACGTGCACGCGCGATCGCTTACAATATCGCTCACATCGCTGGTGAGCTGTCACACAGACAGACTCACCAGCGATGTGGATCCGCGATCTCGCTCGTAACTATGGTACACATCGGGTAACTAGGCACCGCGCGTCGCTTAGTTACCCGACGTGTACCATAGTTACCATCTCCCAGCATAGGCTCTGCCGCTGGGAGATCGTTCATCGTGGTGTCATACACCATGATGAAGCAGATCGCTAAATCGTTCATCGCTAGATCTGAGCTCCGGAGCTCAGATCAGCGATGTCACGATCAAGCGATTTCACATCGTAAATCGCTTGATTACATGCAACGATTTCTTGCCCGATATCGCTTAAGCGATCAAAAAGGAGATCGCTTAAACGATATCGGGCAAGAAATCGTTGCGTGTGACGGCCGCCTAAGGCAGATTTCACACTGCAGTTTTTTTCCTGATCAGTGCCCATCAGTGTTTGTGTGTGAAAACCAGGAGAGGAACCAGGAGAGGATCTTTTGGAGAAAAACTATAATTGAAAGACTGACACCTGTTCTGAGTTTTGGAGATACTCCTGGCTTTTACACACAAACCTGATCGAACGCGATAAGAGAAAAAACTGCAGTGTGAAACCAGCCTAATTTGAAGTCATGTTCATTCAGATTAATTGCAGTTCAGATGGGTAGATGTCTAGATTTAAGTTGCTGTATTTGGACATCTTGGATGTTTTGATGTACTAGATGGTTTCTATTTTATACTACTTTGGTGTATTCTTTAAGTAGAAGCTCTTGTCTTCTCAGGTTTGCAGGTGAGATGTGGTTCAGGAAAGGTTACCAGTGGACAGGCATTGGTCTGATAGCACCAGATAGTATATGCTTAGAGTTATTCAGCTGGATGTCGATTTCATTCACGTGGCAGCTATTTAGCCATACTGGAGCACTGTACTCTGCAGCAGAGTACAGGAAGGCGAGGGTAGACATGCTCAAGTCAGGTGTTGAGGAAGCCCAGGAGGATCCGCAGAGTTTCTGAATAATATTATAGTCTGCTTTCAGTTTCTGTGCTGTCTTATTCAAGTCATATTTGAAGGTTAGGCTTCTATCAAGGGTTACGCCTAAGTACTTAGGCTTGAAATTTTGTCTGATAGGTTGACCTTCAAAGTGTACTTTGAGTTCCGTCTTAGCACTTGCGTTGTGTAGATGAAAGCAGCATACTTCTGTTTTTGATGGATTGGGCTTCAGCCTCCATTGTCAGAAATACTTTCCCATTTCCTTAAGGTCTTCTGTTAGAATCTCCTCTGCTTCCTCCATTGTTTGCTCACTGTGGCAAGTGCCCAGTCATTGGCGTATCCAAATTTCCATGATACTGTGTCAGGAAGGTCAGCAGGCCATGGAATGGTGCCACCTGGAGGCACAAGAAACACATTGTCACAACTGAACTATCTGTGCCCCAGAAAACTGAGTTCTTTTTCCCAATCCACCCCAGTATAAACAATATCCCAAAAAAGCAAACAAACTACACCCCACAGCTCAACATACATAAATGAATAACCTGACAAATGTAAACAGAATTGACCTATGCCTGTGCAACGTTAGTCCGCCTCCACGTGGTGCACCCTGGGTAACGTTAAAGGACTAACAATCTTGATGACCAAACAATCAAACTACACCCTAAGTCAACTGAGGTGGCAATATACTAGCTGTATTTTATGTCTATTTACTTTGGGACTTTTATATGCAAAATGATCATTTGTTTTTTTAATAACTAAGAACAGTTAGTTACTATGCCCAGGCAACGCTGGGCTCTACAGCTAGTGAATATATACAGTTGAAATCAGAAGTTTACATTATAAACAGAAGCTGTAGGAGCAGATCCTGGCCTCTGCGCAACACCTTTATCACCAGCACCACCCACTGGGTTAATATGGTGGTGCCTATTGGCAGGAGCAGAAATTGCAGGAGCGGGTTATGATGAGGATGTTCACCTTTATCACTAGCTTCATTTACAGAGTGCATATGGGAGTGCCTGTTGGCAGGGGCAGGAATTGCAGGAGCAGGTTTAGGTGGGGACATGACACATAATTTGAGCCAATTTCTGAGATAAATTGTATTAAATCCGTTTTGCCTTGGTAACCACAGCCCATTCACTAAGCCTCATCTGTTTTGTAAAAACAAATGGTAACAGTAGAGTAGCAGACATTTTGTGGTGGGAGCAAAGGTATGCAATTTTTTGAAACCAGAAAACTGGCATAGACACAATGGTAACCTTCTTCCCAAATGTTGTTAGTGAAAGATTTAAAATAAATTGAAAAATATAGTTGTATATATATATATATTTTTTCTATGAAACTTAACAGTAATATCACTATTTATAGGAACCTAAAAAGTTTACTAATAAAAAATAGTTGTAAGAAGTGCATGTTAAAAGGGGATGTCCGTTACTTGAACAACCCCTTATCAATTTTCATATTTAACCCTTTAAAAATAATATAATATTAATTCACTTTTGTCCTTGGTAGGATTTGAATCCAGGACACCAGCGCTGCAAGGCTGCAGTGCTAACCATTGAGCCACCGTGCTGCCTATAATAATACTTAGGGTATGTGCTTATGATCCGGAGGTGTTGTGTCTTGGATGCAGTGCGTCTGGACCTGCGGGAACCCAAGCGTGCATGCTAGGAGATCACAGCTGCCCTTTACTCATGATCTGGTGTGGGTGGAGGGCTTCTCCCTGCATGCAGCCAAGGTTATCTATTCCGACTCCGCAGAAGGAAATTAACAATCCGTACCACCACTGAAATAACGCTGCGGTTGGGAGAAGCATATTGGGCATGGGATTTCTTGAAATCCCATCCACTATGCTGCTACTGCACAGCACAGTGTTTTGGACACAGCAGCAATATGCTGCATCCCAACACTGCTAACCCGGATCATGAGAACACACCTTATTGTCACTTCCGGTGAGCAGGCACCAAAGGTAAGTATAAGTGTTATTATTTTAAAAGAGGTAAATATACGGATTGAGAAGGGGTTTTCAAGTAATGGACATCCGCATTAATGAGAAAGGAAAAGTGTGATGATGAAAGAGAAGAAAAATCTTCTCTGTCCTAAATAATAAAATAGACCTCACAAATCATCTATAACCCATTTTTATGCAAAGCAATTCAAGACAAAGAAACAAGCAGCAGTGTTTTGGCCATTTTATGGGTATACATGATTTGTCATAAATAGACAATATAGAAACTTTCTTTTCTTGTTTATTATAAAAATAGAAAAGGGGCGCATTGTGAAGCTCTTATGGGAAGGGCTGGGTGTGAGAGAGACTATAGCCACTCACCTTTTGGGATTGTACAACTCTGCACATCCCCAGTTTCAGCCTCCTGTGATGAGGGTCCTGTCCACGGACCGATCCGTGCTCTCACAGCGGGTGGCGGTGTCTCCCGCGTCACTTCCGGGTCCCGGTCACGTGATCGGACTGTGTGGTGACCTCACGGCAGATCATCAAGCTAGATTCTCAGTCTCCTGGGTAATAACAGGTCCTTTCCAGGTATTTAGTGAATGCCTAGAGCTGCTCCTGCCGCCAGTCCATCACAGAGGGAACAGGGATCATGGAAGAAAGTTGAGGTGGTCTACTTAGGAGCGCTAAGGCAGTTGGGCAAAAATTGAGAGGAAAAATTGGGAAAGCAGTTAACAAAATTTTATTTGCCCTCTTCATCCCACAACATGTTTCGACATTGAATGTCTTTATCAGGTGGAGTCTAACCTGATGAAGATATTCACTGTCGAAACATGTTGTGGGATGTAGAGGGCAAATAAAGGTTTATTAACCAATTTTCCAATTTTTCCTCTCAATTTTTGCCCAACTACCTTAGTGCTCCTAATTAGACCGCCTCAACTTTCTTCCATGTTTCTTGTTTATTAAGCACAACCACTGCTAGCCCTTAGAAAAGTTAATCGCTTGGTGACCCCAGTGCTCGGATACGATGTAAAGAATACATTTCTAAAGAATAAAGAAGTTGGTCCTATTTTGGGCTAAATCTCAGTTATCTCATTATGTATGACTAGATTTAAAGTATTTCTTCTTGGTTGATATACTTATTTTCTTGCCATTATTAGATTTAGTTTTTTCTAGCAGATAACAATGTCTGTTTTTGGTGTAAGTCTGAAGTAGCACCTAATAACCTTCTGGTCGTATTTCAGAATTCAGCTATCCTAGAGTTCCGGAACACCAGTCATGATCACAGATTACACTGAGAGAACATCCAAATGAACTTGGCTTTGAGCTGGAAGCATTTCTACTTCATTATGTTTGCAATATTATTTGTATGCTGATTTTATTCCCGGTTTATCATCTAACTAATTAATGTGCTTGCCATGTGGGTCATTTGTTACAATATTCTGGGGAATATTCAGCTCTGCTGTGTTTATACACAGCTATTTGCTAGGAAACAAATCTTAATTGCTTTTATCATTATCCAATTTCTGGTACATAGTTTCACATTCGCTGTCACCTTTATATAGGAATTGCTATTTATATGAGTTGTTTGAGGGATAATGGTAATACTATACTATTAAGAATATGGAAATGTTTGACATCTGGCTATTTAAATTTGTGCCTGAATTCACACAGTGAATTAATTTAGATGAATCTATTACATTATCATATTGTACGGACTTATATTAAGCAATAAACCAAGCTCAATTAATTTAAAGGTAATTGCTTAATTAATTGGTAAATATCCATATGACAAAGATCATCATCAATTATTACAATATAACATTTTGTAATAATGGATTATTAAGGTGTAAATTTATTGTTTAATATACGTTTCATGCTAGTTTTTATAACTATTATTTGTGTTAATCTTGGCATTGCTATTTAAAGAGATTGTCCCACACATGTATGGCACCTACTTAGGATATATCTTTTTAGGGCAGAAACACACTATGCGAGATGCATGTGAGATACTCACGAGTCTCGGATGACTCACACGGAATGGTCCCCCTCTCTCTGAACTGGAGCGTGTCAGCTGTATAGAAATACAAGCAGCTCTATGCTCTCGTCCAGAGAGGCAGGGTCCATTCTGGGTGAGTCATGGAAGCTGACCCACCCCAAGGCCGTGGGGACTCGGATCCCGGGCGTTGCTTACGGGGGATTGTCACGGGTGGTCGATACCCGGGTCAGTTGGCCAAGAGATCGCTTAAAAAGGTTTTTTTTAAAAATAAAGGGGTTTTGTTGAATAGTTTGTGACGCCATCTGCGGTGTCTGGTGATGGCACTAGCGCTGCTGCAAACCTCTGGGGATGATGAATCGGCAGCCTGATTGCGTTGCTCACCGTAGGTGGATCAGGATCCCCGGGGCAGTGATGTGGGAATAGGATTTGGCACAGGGAGGCAGCTATGCAGGTGGGATGTCTCTACAGTCTCTGTATTGGACAGGATCAGGGCTGAAAGAACTGACACACACACTAGGAGTAGTATTCCGTACCTTTACTGATGTTAAAAACTGGCACTGTCCAGTGTACACTCCAGGTGGTCGGGAAGCACTTCAGGATTTCCACAGCGAGTGATTTGTAAGGCCTCCTTGTCCGGAGTCTCCTTGGTGAACCAGTGTTTTCTGCTGGGCTAAGTGCTCCGTAGCAGACTTGGACTCCGGTGTCCAGGTTGCCTCCTGGGGTGAATCGGTATGATTCCTCTGCCCCCACTCTGTCTCTCGCCTTGCCTTCGACCCTCATTCTCGGGTTCCTTACTCTGGCTAGGCTGTCCTCTGGTTTGGGCCTAGAGTGGCTCCGCTACCTGGTTCTCTTCACAGTACTGCTCCAGACTGCACGGATTGACTAACTCTGCCCCCAACACCTGTATGTATAGAGGATCTTGCCTAAGGCAGCAAGTGGGTCTCCCCCTACAGGCCTGGGGTGGAAGGTGTTGTGTGTGTATGGGCACCTGATGTGGAAATCTCTCCATGCACTAGGTGTTCCTGTGGCTACCTGTACCACAGGGTGCCACATTCCCCCTTAGTACTCCTGGACTGAGAAAAAATATTTCAAAACATTTACAAAAATAACAATGATAGGTATGATAACACAGACTCAAAAATGAAAAATTACAAAAACCACTGAAAGATGGTGAAAACAGGTAAGGTGCAGTCCATACGGCGCTAGTCCATCCGCCGCAGGCTGTAAAAACTTTATTGTCATAACCAGTCCTATGGCTTTGGTCCATTTTTAAATAAAGTGGGGGAATCCAAGGAAAATTTCAGAGTTCATTCAGTATAGTCTCTGTAGGCTCAACGCTTTGAACGGTTACAGGTTCAAGTCTTTTAAGTCCAATAAATTACAAGTACACAATAAACATTTTCCCTGTGGGCATCTCGGCTTTGGAGTCCTGGTTTCTACCTCCCAACCCCAGGAACTTTCTTTTCCTAACATAATATTCATGGGGTTGGGCCCAGTTCCTCCACCCTTCTGTACACTAATATTTACATTCAACGTTCACGCTGTTTCATAGTTACATTTTACTTCACCTTACTCTCTGTATCTGAGTGGTGGTTGTCCAATATTGCTACGGGTTGATCTGCGTAGTACTGGTGTGGTACTAGTGTCTACTTCTAGTGTGGTGCGTGCACTATCTACTAATCTGCAGGTAGACCTACGTGATGCTGGCAGATTATAGTATTGCCGTAGTCTTTCTATGGGACTGGCAAGTTCACCGATTGCAGAATCCTCTAGCTCTGCTACAACGGGTGCTTCTTCTGGAACTTGAACGGGTTCTTCTGGAACTCTTATAGGTTCTTCCAGTCTTCCTTGTTCTTCTAGTGGTTGAAAGAAGTGTATTACAGGTACTATTACAGCTCCTTCACATTGAAGCCAGTCATCAGGAAAGTCTCCTAGTACTGTATGTATCACTTTTTCTTTCTTCTCCTCTTCTTGAAGTATACAGGGTGTTTCTTCATCTTGAGGTTTCAATTGCTCAGGACATTTTGAGGTGATCTCTTGAAACTGTTGCAGTAGTTTTTCCTCCATCTCTACTGATGACACAAGTTTTACCATTGTCAAAATTGGAATTTACCACAGTGTAGAGTTCTTGTTCCCAGTGATCATCGAGTTAATGGTTTCTTCTCTTTCTCTTGAGTACCATTTCTCCAGGTGTTGGAGGTTCAGCTTGTGCATTTCTGTTGTAGTTTCTCTCTTGTCTTTCTCCGATTTGATTTATACTGTTCTCCACGCATGCTTATATCATTTTGTATAGCTCTTGGCGATTGGAGTCCCAATCAGTTTCAGGTGAACCAGTTTTTGGTACTACAATTCCCATTTCGAGATCAACTGGTAATCTTCCAGGTCTTGCTCTCATAAGGTATGCTGGTGTGCAATTGGTGGAACTTGCGGGTATATTGTTATACATGCCCACTAAGTCTGGTAACTTCTCTGTCCATTGATTTCTCTCTTCCAAAGGCAAAGTCTTCAGCATATCTATTACAATATTGTTCATTTTCGTACACATACCGTTTGTTTGCGGATGGTAAGGTGTGGTTTGAATCTTCTTGCATCCATATAAATGACAAAACTCTTTAAAAACCTCAGCTTCAAATGCAGAACCTTGTTCAGTCAATACCTGCTTTGGATACCCGTGTGGTCTACAGAAGTGGGCTTGAAAATGTTTAGCTGCTGTTTCTGTTTTCTGCAGTTAGGCTGGAGGCACACTGTCGTGCATCAAACTCAGAGCGTGTTAGATGCACGACAGTTATGCTAGTGTAATGCGTGTTTGTGGGTGTGTGTGGTGCGAGTGTGGTGCGTGTGGTGAATGTGCCTGCATGTATTGATGTGAGTGTGCTGCAAGTGTGAGGTGTGAGTGTGTGTGGTGCATGTGTTTGTGATGCTGTCCGTGGTCCTGAAGGACCGCGGCCAGCATTCGTCGGCGAATTCAAACTCTCCGGCTGTCAAAAGCCGGCGAGTTTGAATTTCCCACAATGCGCATACAGTAATAATCATCCTGCCCCACTGTGACAAAGGTGCAAGATGATTATTATAATGTGCTTTAACACTCATGTCAGCATGTGTTCTGAGACTGTCCAAGCTCCTGGACACATGCTGAGGTCATAAATGGCCAAATGTGTGTTTTATGCCTATAAATCTGCAAAGCCGGTAATTCTTGGCTTTGCAGTGTCATTTCTAAACTCCTGCGGCTCCTGTCAGTGAACAGCGGTAATGTACGCTGTCCAGGGTCCTGAACAGCTAAGTAATCAGCACAGGCAAACTCCTGCTGTATACTGAGTACTGAGTGCTGTGTGCAGCCTCCTGCTGTATACTGGATTGTGTGTGGAATACTGCTTTCCCAAGTGCAAATGACGCTAAACTTGGGAAGGGGAAAGTTAAAATTAACAAAAAAACAGGCCTTGCTGTTCAAAAACAACTAAAAAAGTCCTTCTCTGCACAAAATGACTACAAGGAACCAGTCAGCGACCCAACAACTTGCCATTTTTTAGGAAAGTCCACTATAAGTGGTATATCAACGCTCTTCCAGCTTTCTCAGCACTGCCCAGGCTGAAAGTTGTCATTGCTTATGATACACTGCTGCCGGATGGTCTCGGGGGGGGGGGGGGGGCAGGGGCTAATTCTCCAGGGGCATTTTCCATTTTCTATCACCTCCTGCTCATCACCATACTCCATTGTGTTTACCGCTGGAGAAGAGGATGGAGGAATTAGGAGATGACCACCCCCTCTATGAGAGATGGGAGCCACTTGTGGAACACCGACAGGCCCTGTAGGTTTAGGTGCAGCTGGTTGGCCAACGAGGGGAGGCCTAGCCTCCATCTGATGCCATATTCTCTTCTGGGTGGCCTCCTCCTGCCACTTCTTAAAGTACCGGGCAGCATTGCTAAAGTGAACACTGAGTAAAGTGGGTATAGAGCTAAGAAGCTGTGTGTGAAACTGTTTATTTCCCTGCCTGCGGAGTGGCCGACTGATACGCCAAGCAGGCCGCAGAGAGCCTGCTCCAGAGGGGCCCATCTGTCTCCCTCAGCCTGAAGATGCCCACAGCCTGCCACTGCCGTGACCACTCCGGTTGCCCTGGGGAACTTCTCCACCCTTTGGGAGTGATAACACCTGACTGTGACTCCATCATCCCCAGAGGTCCCACATTGCAGCATCGGCCATCTCTAGCCAAACATCACAGGTGGCATCATGACAACCATCCCAAAACCAAAATCCGTGAACTTTGATTTGATGCCCAGGGTCATGGAGCCGGGTCTCAACCTCTGTGACTCCCCAGAAGTATTAAAGCCCGGTTCCGAGTACTCCACGGCCCTGGGGCGCACCATCTACGCCCTCCATACACTTAATCTGTACTTGTACAGATCCTGGCTGGTGACCGGTTCATGCAGCATTAAATGAATCCCCTATTTATTATATTGATGCCTGGACTATATATGACAGCACTTTTTACCATTTACCTTTTCTGCCTCCCATACTTCCTCATACTTCTCATGGTATATGTTGAATTTTTTGTTACTCTGTATTGTCTCAAATTGTCTGTATATGTCCCCACTGAATTGTAAAGTAATGTGGAATATATTGGTGCTATGTACATATAATTATTATTATTATAACTAGATGGCGGCCCGATTCTAAAGAATCGGGTAGTCTAGAATCCATATATAGTTTTATTTACTAATAGATGGTGGCCCGATTCTAACACACCGGGTATTCTTGAATATGTATGTAGTTTATTTATGAAGATTTAAGAATAATGCAATGAATACACAGGTTTTTCGGGATAAAATATGTACATTATCATTTAAATCCTGTGGCAATATCACTGATTGGTCGCAGCCGGCCATGACCAGTCAGCGAAGACGGTTTAAATCCCACGTCAATATCGCTGATTGTTTGCTTCCGCCCATTTGAGATGTGGTTGGGGACTGCCCCTTTAAGATGTGGTTGATGACTGCTCCTTTAAGATGTGGTTGGCGACCGCCCTATTAAGATGTGGTTGGGACTGTTTCTTTAAGATGTGTTTGGGGACCACCCGTTTAAGAAGTGGTTGGGAACTGCTCCTTTAAGAGGTTGAGGACAGCCCCTTAAGAAGTGGTTGGGGTCCACTCCTTTAAGACATGGTTGGGGATGGCCCCTTTAAAACGTGGTTATGGACAGCCCCTTTAAGAAGTTATTGGGGACTGTCCCTTTAAGAGGTTGGGGACCACCCCTTTAAGAAGTGGTTGGGGACTGCCCCTTTAACACGTGGTTGGGGAGACGTGGTTGCGACTGCCCCTTTACAAAGTTGTTGGGGACTGCACCTTTAAGAGGTTGGGGACAGCCCCTTTAAGAACTGGTTGGGGACAGTCCCTTTAAGATGTGGTTGGGGACCGCCCCTTTAAGATGTGGTTGGGGACTGCCCCTTTAAGACAAGGTTGGGGACTGCCCCTTTAAGACGTGGTTGGGGACCGCCCCTTTAAGATGTGGTTGGGACTATTTCTTTAAGATGTGCTTGGGGACTGCCCCTTTAAGAGGTTGAGGACAGCCCCTTTAAGAAGTGGTTGGGGTCCACTCCTGTAAGACATGTTTGGGGATGGCCCCTTTAAGACGTGGTTATGGACAGCCCCTTTAAGAAGTTATTGGGTACTGTCCCTTTAAGAGGTTGGGGACCACCCCTTTAAGAAGTGGTCGGGGACTGCCCCTTTAAGACATACTTGGGGTCCGCTGCCTTAAGACATAATTGGGTGCTGCCACTTTAAGATGTGGTTGGGGACCGCCCCCTAAGACGTGGCTGGAAACTTCCCCTTTAAGATGTGGTTGGGGACTGGCCTTTTAACACGTGGTTGGGGAGATGTGGTTTCGACTGGCCCTTTAAAAAGTTGTTGGGGACTGCCCCTTTAAGAGGTTGGGGATGGCCCTTTTAAGATGTGGTTGGGGACCACCCTTTTAAGACATGGTTGGGGACTGCCCCTTTAAGACGTGGTTTGGGACCGCCTCTTTAAGATGTGGTTGGGGATGCTCCTTTAAAAAGTGGTTGGGGACAGCCCCTTTAAGAAGTGGTTGGGGTCCACCCCTTTTTTTCCACTGGTTGGTGAAGGCCCCTTTAAAACGTGGTTGTGGACCACCCCTTTAAGACATGGTTGGCGACCGCCCCTTTAAGACGTGGTTGGGGACCACCCCTTTAAGATGTGGTTGGGGACTGCCCCTTTAAAAAGTGGTTGGGGTCCTGCCCTTTAAGAACTAGTTGGGGATGGCCCCTTTAAGAAGTGGTTGTGGACCGCCCCTTTAAGACATGGTTGGGGACCGGCCTTTTAAGACATGGTTGGGGACTGCCCCTTTAAGACGTGGTTGGGGACCACCCCTTTAAGATGTGGTTGGGGACTGCCCCTTTAGGACGTGGTTGGGGACCGCCCCTTTAAAATGTGGTTGGGGACTGCCCCTTTAAAAAGTGGTTGGGGACAGCCCCTTTAAGAAGTGGTTGGGGTCCGCTCCTTTAAGAACTGGTTGGGGATGGCCCCTTTAAGACAAGGTTGTGGACCGCCCCTTTAAGACATGGTTGGCGACCGACCCTTTAAGACATGGTTGTGGACTGCCCCTTTAAAAAGTGGTTGGGGTCCGGCCCTTTAAGAACTGGTTGGGGATTGGCCCCTTCAAGAAGTGGTTGTGGACCGCCCCTTTAAGACATGGTTGGGGACCGGCCTTTTAAGACATGGTTGGGGACTGCCCCTTTAAGATGTGGTTGGGAACCGCCCCTTTAAGATGTGGTTGGGGTCCGCTCCTTTAAGAAGTGGTTGGGGATTGGCCCCTTTAAGACGTGGTTGTGGACCGCCCCTTTAAGACATGGTCGGCGACCAGCCCTTTAAGACATGGTTGGGGACTGCCCCTTTAAGATGTGGTTGGGGACCGCCCGTTTAAAAAGTAGTTGGGGTCCGCCCCTGTAAGAATTGGTTGGGGATGGCCCCTTTAATACACTGAGCACAGTCTATTTGAATTATGGCGCCATGGTGCACGGCGCTATTCCGAGGTCGGCTCCCGGCTAGCTAGCGCCCGCTCCGTCCGCCGGAGCTCGGCCCTAAGCGCAGCGGACCTTCCTGAGGTCCGCTCCGCTTAGGGCCGCCATCTTGGTCCACCCTGAGCGGGCGTAGATGACGCTGGTGACGCTGTTGACGTCACTTATCTCCGAACATTTATCTCCGGACATTTATCTCCGGACAAAGCCACGGAAGTTGGCTTTTGACAGGAAGTAGAATTCTAGGCAATTATATAGTAGATTAATAATAAGCATTGCCTTAAAAAGAGGGCAACCCCAAAATCATAGGTGGTTCAAGGTGTTGTGTTCTACTGACTGTTGGACATATTTATTGATGTGATATGACTCAATGGGTATCGCCAGATTAAATGGACATTTGCAACTTGGGGTGAATATATTTTCATCAGATTTTTGAACTTTAGTTGAGATACAGTGCCTTGTGAAAGTACTTGGCCCCCTTGAACTTTTCAACCTTTTGCCACATTTCAGGCTTCAAACATAAAGATATAAATTCTAATTTGTTTGTGAAGAATCAACAACAAGTGGGACACAATCATGAAGTGGAATGAAATGTATTGGTTATGTTAAACTTTTTTAATAAATAAAAAACTGAAAAGTGGGGGGTGCAATATTATTCGTCCCCTTTACTTTCAGTGCAGCAAACTCACTCCAGAAGGTCAGTGAGGATCTCTGAATGATCCAATGTTGTCCTAAATGACTTGTAATGATAAATAGAATCCACCTGTGTGTAATCAAGTCTCCGTATAAATACACCTGCTCTGTGATAGTCTCAGGGTTCTGTTTCAAGTGCAGAGAGCATCATGAAGACCAAGGAACACACCAGGCAGGTACAAGATACTGTTTTGTGAAGTTTAAAGCTGGATTTGGATACAAAAAGATTTCCCAAGTTTTAAACATTTCAAGGAGCACTGTGCAAGTGATCATATTGAAATGGAAGGATTATCAGACTACTGCAAATCTACCAAGACCCTGCCGTCCCGCTAAACTTTCATCTCGAACAAAGAGAAGACTGATCAGAGATGCAGCCAAAAGACCCATGATCACTCTGGATAAACTGCAAAGCTGAGGTGGGAGAGTCTGTCCATAGGACAACAATCAGTCATACACAGCACAAATCTGACCTTTATGGAAGAGTGGCAAAAAAAGCCATTTCTCAAAGATATCCATAAAAAGTCTCATTTGAAGTTTACCACAAGCCACCTGGGAGACACCAAACATGTGGAATAAGGAGCCCTGGTCAGATGAAACAAAAATCAAACTTTTTGGCCACGATGCAAAATGATATGTTTGGTGTAAAAGCAACACAACTCATCACCCTCAAAACACCATCCCCACAGTCAAACATGGTGGTGACAGCATCATGGTTTGGGCCTGCTTTTCTTCAGCAGGGACAGGGAAGATGGTTAAAATTGATGGGAAGATGGACGGAGTCAAATACAGGACCATTCTGGAAGAAAACCTGTTGGGGTCTGCAAAAGAAGTGAGACTGGAACGGAAATTTATCTTCCAACAAGACAATTATCCCAAACATAAAGCAAAATCTACCATGGAATGGTTCAAAAATAAACATATTAAGATGTTAGAATGGCCAAGTCAAAGTCCAGACCTGAATCCAATTCAGAATCTGTGGAAAGAGCTGAAAACTGCTGTCACAAACCCCTCTCCATCCAACCTCACTGAGCTCCAGATGTTTTGCAAGGAAAAATGGGCAAGAATTTCAGTCTCTTGATGTGCAAAACTGATAGAGACATACCCCAAGCGACTTGCAGCTGTAATCGCAGCAAAAGGTGGCGCTACAAAGTATTAACTCAAAGGGGCTGAATAATATTTCATGCCCCACTTTTCAGTTTTTATTTGTTAAAAAAGTTTAAAATGTGCAATAAATTTCGTTCCTTTTCCCAATTGTGTCTCACTTTTTGATTCTTCAAAAAAAATAAAAAATAAATTAGAATTTTTGAATGTTTGAAGCCTGAAATGTGGCAAAAGGTTGAAAAGTTCAAGGGGGCCAAATACTTTCACAAGGCACTGTAAATACGTTATGTACTTAGAAACACTATGTGACGCTGTACTTATTGCCATTATGGGATTCATACAAAGAGTTGGAGAAACCCATTATGTATACATAAGGACCAGTTCAGGCTAAGTGGCTTCCATATTGTTGCATATATTTAAAAAATAAAATGAAATAATTTATAATCGAATAAATAAAAAATGAATCGAAGTGCTAGTATTAAAACCATCTTGTTCAGTTCATCAGTTACAATGTGTTTCATAGTGGAACAAACATTTTATTAGATAGATCTGAATTCTGATGCTAGTGTAAAAACAGCACAAAAAAAATAGAAAAAAGTGGACTTTATTGCCCAATGCGTGGCGATGCCATTGGGCAATGAAGTCCACTTTTTTTACTTTTTGTGTTCTTTTTCCTTTCTTTACACTCTCTCTCTATTATATGTTACACACACACACACACACACACACACACACACACACACACACTTGAGACTGCTGTGGGCTGAATACACAATAGCTGTATATACAATAGAGAGTACACAATAGAGACAGCTGCTAGCTGTATACACAATGTTGACTGCTGCTGGCTATATACACAATAGAGAATACACAATAGAGACTGCTGCTGGCCATACACAAAAGAGAATACACAATACAGACTGCCGCTGGCCGTACACAATAGAGAATACACAATAGAGATGGGTGCAGGCCATATAGACAACATCCCAACAGTTTCCCTCCATTCCAACAACCTCGTTCCATACTTCCTTCATCCCAACAGTCTCCCTCCATCCTTCCTCCATTCCAACAGCCTCCCTCCATCCCAACATCCTCCTTCCATCCTTCCTCCATTCCGACAACCTCCCTCCATCCTTCCTCCATCCCGACAGTGTCCCTCCGTCCTTCCTCCATTCCGACAGCCTCCCTCCATTCCGACAGCCTCTCTCCATCCTTCATCCTTCCCTACAGCCTCCCTCTATTCTTCCTCCATCATGATCCTGACAGCCTCCCTCCATCCTTCCTCCATCCTGACAGCCTCCCTCCATCCTGACAGCCTCCCTCCATCCTGACAGCCTCCCTCCATCCTTCCTCCATCCTGACAGCCTCCCTCCAACCTGACAGCCTCCCTCCATCCTTACTTCATCCCAACAGCCTTCCTCCATCTTTCCTTCATCCCAATAGCCTCCCTCAATCCTTCCTCATACCAACAGCCTCCCTCAATCCTTCCTCCATCCCAACAGCCTCCCTCAATCCTTCCTCCAGCCATCCCAACTGCCTCCCTCCCTATATATGGTCCCCCATTCTGTATACATGGCCCCCATCCCTACCTCGGACCCCCCCATGTATTACCATTGGAGTGAGCATTGGATGCGGAGCGGTGGTGCCGGAGGCAGGTCATGGAGTGTGAGGGCACATCTGCAGGACTGGAGCTGTGGGGGAGTAGCTGCTGGCCTGCGGCAGTTAGCGGTGGGCGCCGCCATGTTATTTGTGGCCGGTTGCATTCACTAACTGTGCAGCCGGTCGGTAGAAGTTGAGACTTCAACAAAATGGCCGCAGCCAAATCGAGATCCGTGGCCACTGTATAAAATTCTCAACCTCTACTGACCGGCTGCACAGTTACTGAATGCAGCCGGCCACAAAGAACATGGCAGCGCTCACCGCTCACTGCCACAGCTACTCCCCCCGCAGCTCTGGGGCCCAGTGGTGATTAATAGGAGAGGGGGAGCCCGTGCAAGACATGGGGGTGGGGCCTGGAGGAGCCTGCTCACTACTCCAAATGGCCACACTCCCTGGCGTCATGGCTGGGCCCCCCTGTCCCTGATCCAATGGCCATGCCCCTTTCAGTGAGGCCTGAGGCCCCTGACTCCAGGCAGAGCTGTCACCCCTTGGTGGCGGCCCTGGGTACCTTCTGATCATGTCAGAGATTGACAGCAGAATTTAACTGGTTTACAGTCATGGGCAGTTCTCCGATCTACCCACAGCTGTTACAGGTTAATCACGGCAGGTTAAATCAGTTGTCATGTGCAGGGAAATATGTGGGCTCAGTGTGCGAGTTTGAATCAAAGATAAGCACACAACCTTTCGCATACCAGTAAGTCAAAGGTTGTTAAGAGGTTAAATGTCATTGTTTTACTATATCTGGTGATATGGGCTCAGTGCACCCCAGGTTGTTTCCTTTCCAGATTGTAATGGGCTAATAGTAAGGTGTAGCCCAACTTGTCCACAATAGGTTGGGTGCGTTAAAATGGTTATTGTGAATTAATTGTAGTAATGGCTGGATTGGGTAATTACCCCCATCTATCCACTAGACGTCTTTTCAGAATGAAGGTGAACCTCTTGGAACACTTCTCAGTTGAATGATGTGGTGAAGAAAACGTGTCCGCCAGAGATTAAATTAAAGGGATCCTGTCACCCCCAAAACACCTGTAAACCTATTAAAACCTGTCCCTAGAGCATATTAACACTTTCCCTACACTCTTTTTACCTCCTAAATGCAGTAAATGACATTGCCTAAAAACGTTTTATAAGTACCTGATTACTGATGATAATGAGTGACTATGCTATTCATAGTCACTCATCAAGACTGCCCCTCTGCTTCATAGCACGCCTGAATAGGCGTGATCTTCATAGCAGATTCAAATTGCCGCCTCCCTGCTGTGCCCTGTGTCGTCCGAGGCTGCTGTGTGGCTGGGTGACGCGTTCCGCGTCATTCCCGGCGCCGGGTGACGTATTTACACCGGCGCCGCCCTGTCAGCTTCAAAATGCGCACTGTGCATGCGCATGGGCATGCGCAGTGTGCATTTTGAAGCTGACAGCGCGGCGCCGGTGTAAATACGTCACCCGGCGCCGGGAATGACGCGGATCGCGTCACCCAGCCACACAGCAGCCTCGGACGACACAGGGCACAGCAGGGAGGAGGCAATTTGAATCTGCTATGAAGATCACGCCTATTCAGGCGTGCTATGAAGCAGAGGGGCAGTCTTGATGAGTGACTATGAATAGCATAGTCACTCATTATCATCAGTAATCAGGTACTTATAAAACGTTTTTAGGCAATGTCATTTACTGCATTTAGGAGGTAAAAAGAGTGTAGGGAAAGTGTTAATATGCTCTAGGGACAGGTTTTAATAGGTTTACAGGTGTTTTGGGGGTGACAGGATCCCTTTAATGATCATGGCTCTCATGATTTTATTTATATTTTAGCTCAACTCAATTGAAGTGAATAGGGCTGAGATGCAATAGCATTCCCAACCTGTAGACAAGTTGACCCTGCTTTTGTTATAAGATTGTCATATTTATGAGTTATGTCCATGAGCCCTTTCTGCAATAGCACTCCAACCTTAACCACAAGGAATAAAGCATTTATAGGGGTAAAGATTTTTGCATTGTTTCTTCAGACATCTTTGCTTTTGAAAATCAGTTCATGTTACATTAGCATTCACCGGTGTATTTGAACTGCCGGACAATGTTTGAAGTTGCCCGTATGTAACCGGTTTCTGTCTCTAGCTTATATGAAGTTGCCAGGCAACACATTTCAGAAAACATTAACCCTGGAAAACACAAGTAATTTTGCAGCAGATATAAAATCTCACAACTATCTCTTGGATTAAATCATCAAGAAAGTTCCCCTGTGACTGAGCAAATGCATGAAACTTAATCCTCACCACAGTGCTGTATTTTATGCTATGATTTATTCATATCAGATAGAGATGTACCTAGAGGTCAGACACAGGGACAGGTGCCTAGGGCACCTCTAAGTCTATTTGGGGTGGGGTGTAATATCTTACAAGAGTGAAATGAATTAGATGAGAAGTGAGAAAAAGAGTTTGATTAAACGATTAAGCTGCAGTCTGGCTGACTGTGCTGCTGGCTTGGCTTGGAAAATAGAGCATATTTTTTGTGCATTTTGCTTTTTTGTATACATAGTTGATTGTGTAATGGATGTTAAATGTTAACCAACTCTGACCATTTCTACAACAGTTTTATTCATGGGACCATTAATCCTATCTGAGGTCTGTTCTGCTTAAAACAAATAGAACTGATATTCTTAGAACATAAGAAAAAGTTTGTCATCCAGGACCTTTTTTTTGGTAAAAAAAAAGACACCAGTCAGACACCATATTAATGAATGCGTTTCTTCTGCTTCCTTTTGAGACAGGGCTGTAACGGATTCTAATTCCACTTTTCTGTTCTGCTCACAGCAGACAAATGGAAAAGATAAACAGAACCAAAAGCACAGTATCTGTACCGTTAGCAGTAAAAGTGAATACTGGAGATAAAACACATTTGCCAACTTCTAGAGATGACTTTCTAAAATGTTATTACGGTAACTGTGTAGAGCCAAGTGCATTGCGTAAGTTTTTTCCCCATGGACTCCATTTTCTTGCTGTGCCCATCCACACCACTCCAAGGCCCCCTGAATACTCATTTAAATGCAAGGGTCCGTTTGGAAACAGAGCATCTCAGTGTCAAGCATGCCAAATGCATAAAGGTACCGTCACATGCATATGGCTTCCATATTGCCGTAAATTCGTGTATTTTGGTGATGTGGAAGCAATATCGCCTGTGCGTATTGGCGTGAGACAGGGCAATTTTACGTTGAGAAATCGCCGGTGGAGCGTCGCCTGATCGCTCAGCACTGCAGTGAAATCAGGCGATTTCCACCAGGCGATCTCAGCACTTCATTGGCGTGTGACAGGGCGATAGCGATGTAGAAGACATTCTGGAATCAATCCCTTAGGCATGCCTGGGCATGCTGCTTTCCGCTCCCCGTCTGCGGCGATTGGTGGCTTGGTGGTAACGCAGTTGTGTCGGCCAATCGGAGTGGTAGGGGCGCGGTGAAAAAGACTTTGGCATGCCTGTCTCCTCGCCGTACTCACACTATACGCCCACATCGCTGATGAGATGGTGGCATGTGACGCAGCGATGTGGAAAAGGGAAATTGCCTCCGGTCTTCTGCAGGCAATTTCCGGAACGCCGGATCGCTATGGAACGTAGGTGAGATCTCTACGTGTGACAGGGCAACGGCGATGTGCAAAAAAGTTCCTGAAACTTGCACGCTCACGTCAAATTGCCGGCGATATGGAAGCCATATTGCCTCGTGTGACGGTACCTTTAGAGTTTTGGCAACTTTACCTTGTGTTCAAAGGATTTCCACTTTTAGGAGGCTCCTTATTGTGAGTTGTCATTAAAAGATTATTCCCACCTAATATAGAGAATGATAATAATAATAATAATAATAATTTATTCATTTATGTAGCGCTATTAATTCCATAGCACTTTACATACATGAGTAATGCTGTCTCTCTTGGAGCTCACAATCTAAACATCCTATCAATGATATGTCATTACTGTATGATTAATGTGAGCAAAATTAAGACAAAAAAGCAAGAAATGACAAAACAAATTGGTGAGATGTGCATGAACTGCTGTTCATTTTAATAATTGTTAAGTTATTTTATAAAATCTAAAAGAAGGGTGAGTAGGTTAAAGTCTAATTCTGGCCATATACTATATATAAGTGCTTCTCCTCAGCTACCATTCGTATATTCTTAATGGACAGTACACTGCTTCCAGACAAATCTGATCATGACTTATCTCTTGTGAGAAAAAAAGGGGTCCGGCATGTTGACATCCAACAGCTCAGTCCTTTCCTTCCACAAATATCTGTTGTTGGAGGGTGAGTCTAGAACATCATCAAACACATTAGATGATAGATCAGTGCCAACCAAATCAGCAGGTTTAGGTGACCTTAAGGGTGGCTTCACACCACGGCAGAGTCCAGTCCGGGGCTGTCTGGTGTAAACCAGACAGCCCCGGACTGGATTTTGGCCCCATAGTATCCTATGGGGCCGGATGGAGCCAGATGGCAGCTATCTGCCATCCCGTTTACATCTCTCCAGAAGAATCCGTGAGTTAAGATAAGATAAGATAAACTTTATTGATCCCGGAGGAAATTACAGTATTACAGCAGCAGAACAAAGATCAAGAACATTACACACTTTACAAAATAAATCTATATGGACAGCTGATGCGGGTAGACTGGTACATGTACCTCATCTATTCCCCCCATACCCTTAGAACTTCACTTAGTCTTGGGATGCTTTACACTTATACATTTGTTAAACATCCCCACAGCTGTCGGAACAAACGTTTTTTTGTATCTTTCCTTTTTACACATTAGTTGGATTAGGCGCTTGCTGAATGTGCTCTTCTGCTTCGCAAACAGTTCAGAGAGCGGGTGTGTATTGTTGCTCATTATAGCCTTGCATTTCTTATTAATTCTATCCTCTAATACCTCCTCGAAAGTCCTAAGTTGTAGACCCACCGCCGCACTAGCCTTCTTGATAAGTTTATTCAGCTTATTAGCGTCAGCTGTGTGCACACTACTACCCCAGCATATTATTGCAGCAAAGATTGCACTCGCCACAATAGATTGGTAGAACATTTCAAGCATTTTGCTACACACATTAAACGACCTTAACTTCCTTAGGAAGTAAAGTCTACTCATCCCTTTCTTGCAAACCTTCTCCATATGGCACCTCCAATCAAACTTGCTGTCCAGGTGAACCCCCAAATATTTGAAATTCTCCACCATCTCCACATCCTGACCATCAATAGTGATAGGTAAGCAATCCTTCATGCACCTTCCATAACTCAACACCAACTCCCTGGTTTTCTTTACGTTGAGTTCTAAATGGTTAGCCTGGCACCAGTCAACAAAGTCCAAAACCACCCTTCTGTATTCCTCCTTCCCCCGGCCTCTCTCAATACCTCCGACTATCACTGAGTCATCAGAGTACTACTGAAGGTGACAAAGGTCTGATTTATGCTGAAAATCAGCTGTGTGTAACGTAAAAAGGAATGGCAACAGCACCGTTACCTGAGGGGCTCCAACACTGCTCCAAACACTATCCGATACGGCCGGCCCCAACCTTACGAACTGTGGCCTGTCCAACAGGGAATCAAAGAACTCAGATTTTTCTCACCGTTCACAAAAACGTTTTTTTGTGTCCGGGGAGAAAAATCTCCCCAAATCCGGGCAATCCGGTGATCCCTAACATGGGAGCCTTTGGGGCCGGATTTCCCCGGTCTGGGAGTATCCGGGAACCGGACACCGGCGGCTGCACGCCGCTGTTAATTCAGGACCGCGGCTAGCTCCCCGCGAGCCGCGGTCCTGATTCATCAGCAGCTGCAGCTGCAGCTACATCCGGCTGCACACCGGACCGGAGGGCACATTTAGCCCTCTGGTTCTGTGTGCTGATCTGGTCTCGGGCTGTCAGGTTCATCCTGACAACCCCGGACCGGACTCTGCCGTGGTGTGAAGCCGGCCTAATATTTTGTGTTTGGCAACCTTCATTCACTACTTAATATATTAGTTGTGTAATCTGTCCCATACTCATTTGTTTTAGGGAAAAAAGGCTATTGGGTATATTTGTATACCCACAACCAATTCACTTCTCATGATTTAGGACTACGTAACCAAGTTCATATATGCCCCCTACTAAATACCACCCTACTGAGACATACATAGCCCTAGTTAAGGTGGATGTAGAAAAATGGCTGAAAGGCGTTAGTAGTGGAGATCTTCAAGTCAGGCATAACTTATCATTTGCTGAGCGACAGGCACTTGTAAGTCTCAAGAACCGTAAATACCTAATCATTAAACCTGCCGACAAAGGCGGGGCCTTGGTGGTCCTTGATAGAACGTATTACATTGATGAGATTAAGTCACAGTTATCTGACCGATCGACATATCGATAGGGATCCCACTTCCTCCATAAAATCTCTGATTATGGAGAAAGTGGATCATCATCTTCATCAACAAACTATCAATGCTAAGCTTGCTTCTTTTCTTACCAATCATCATCCTATCACACCAGTGGTCTACACGCTCCCTAAAGTCCACAAGCATTTATATAGACCACCAGGTAGACCTATAGTGGCTTCTACGGATTCCATTCTTTCCCCTATAGCAAAAACCCTTGATAAGATTCTATCACCATTAATACCATTGACTCCTTCCTACATTAAGGACACTGGACATTTTTTATCCATACTACAGGATACACAACCGATACCACCTGGTAGTTGGCTCATTACCATGGATGTAACAATCCTTTATACGAGCATTAACTACATAGATGGCCTGAATGCAGTGTCTTGGTTCCTGAACAAACACATTGATTTTACTTCAATTCAAAAAGAGTTCTGTACTGATTTTTTGAACCTGGTACTGACAAAATTTGTTTTTCTTTTCCAAGACCAATATTATGTCCAGTGCAAAGGCACTGCAATGGGCAGTAACGTAGCGCCTCCATACGCTAATATCTACATGTCCAAATTTGAGGACGATTATGTATACCAACATCCCCTCTTTAGAACACACGCAGTACTTTGGCGGCGCTACATCGACGATGTGTTCCTGCTGTAGAAAGGTGATGAAGGTACGCTTATGGACTTTTTTCATCACATAAACACATCCGTCACCGGCCTTACTTTTACGCTACATCATCATCAAACAATAATTCATTTTCTGGACACATTGGTCTTGATCGACACAGAAGGCAAGATAAGCACAGACTTATTCACCAAACCCACCGATAGAAATAGCCCGCTACACTTCAAGAGCTGCCACCCTCCGCATATGAAACAATCTTTGCCCAAATCACAACATATCAGGGTAAAACAGATTGTGTCGAATCCAGTCAAATTACAAGAGAGACAAGATGAGATGACACATACATTTATTACAAGAGGTTATCCCTTACGGTTTGCACACCCCCAACCTATACAACCCAGAAAGTCTGCTAATAAGACTCCTAGGGTAGTATTTGTGAACACATATCATCCTTTTAATGGTCCCCTACATGGGATAGTCCGAAAACACTGGCCTCTTTTGGGGACAGCCTACCCCTCTATTTCAGAGTTCACAAGTCCTCCATTGGTGTGCTATAAATGCCCTAACAACTTACGAAATGGACTAGTGAGGGTATATGTAGGCTCTCAAAAAACACCCATGATCCAGCGTTTTCTGTCTACACCCAGGCACGGCACATTCCCGTGTCTTGGCTGTGTGCAGTGTTCCAATGTTACCAAAGGCCAATTTTTGACTCACCCTAGGACGGGGAAAGCGTATCCTATAAAAGGTTTTTTCACGTGTGACTCGACTTACGTGGTCTATCTCATGAAATGCCCATGCGGTCTCGGATACTTTGGGGAAAAGACCCAGCATGCCCGTGACCGCATAGGGAAACATAAATCCACAATTATGTGCAAACAGAACATACTGCCCATACCGCACCATTTTAACGAACACCAACGTTCCGTGGCCCAGTTGAAATTTCAGATTATCGAACAAGTGACTGTGGGTAGACGGGTGTGGTAATAGGGTCCAGAAGTTAAAGGAACGAGAATCCTACTGCATCCACCAGCTACAGACGCTAGCACCATACGGACTTAACAGGGAATACGACATATTACCCTCTAGCTAAATTGACATATACATCATTGTTCAATTGGACTGACATGTTGTTGGCTTTACCCTCTCTGGTTTTCATACTCATTCCAATCTTTAATGACAGTCATGAGGATACCCAGTTGTTTGGGATAATTTATAATGTGACCTGGTCGTCTATTATAACTCGCTATTATGTGTGAATTAATGTTTATTGGTTCATTTTTCAATTTTATTGACAAGGTGGTATATGTAAGGTACAGGATGGTCAGGTGGGCAACGACTTAAGAATGGCATTCTTGATACAGTAATGTTTTCTTTACTTTAGAGATTTATTTTTCCTGGTCCCATCTATAATGGGCAATGGGCACTGTATTTTTCATAAATACTGACCAAATTCCTGCATTTTCTATTTAATCCACCCTATAATACCTAATACTTGCTTATTTATGTCATAACTGTGTACTTCTTGAAGCCCCTGGCTCACAAGTGCAGACACTAACTGTATTTCCTTTTTCCTTCAGCAGAGATACTGATGGAGCAGAGCGGGAGGCAGGACCCACAGTCATCTGACCTGTCACGAGCAACGTCACAGTCACACCACGCCCTACACATGCGCATACTGATCACTTGCTCTCCACGCTTGATCGCTTCCTGCATTCCAAAGGCAGGAAGCAGGGGGCGGTCTTGGCAATCCCGGCGTCACACAGCACCTGAGCACATACTACTTAAGCTCACAGATATGAGCACTATGTCCCCACCACCCCAGCACACTGCACAGCTGCTCTGCCACAGGTAAATGCTACCAATTTGGGCATAACACCCAGCCACGCATACTGCATCTGTTTATACAATATACTATATCTTATAGGCATATACCTCTTCCCAAGCATCTTTGGGCACTTATTGAAGCCAGGGGCTCTCTGTTTCTAATATCAAGGTACATATAATAAACTGCATGAACATAATGATAGAGATATAGTATACAGACAGTACTATAACACCTTGTTTTACTATTAACTCTTAGGATGTTCTGTCAGTGGGAACATTAACTGCATGTATATATGTGGGGCTGCTTTTGTTTAAGTAAGGTCTGACCCTACGATTATAGTATCCACATTCACTAAAGGGTCTTGTACCTGTGTTAGACAAATGGTCAATTTATTGTACTGTAGTAATCTGTTTTATTGCTTTAGACCCCTTACAGACAACCCGAGGGCCCTACCAAACTGATAGGGACATTAACCCCCAGGGAATGTTTTCCAAGTAACAAATTATTATTATTTATTATCTTGAGATTATCCAGAGGACTGTGTTTAGCCATTATTGTTTTCTATATAGAGTCTTATTGCCACAACTATGAAATGGGGCTCGTCGTTTAAGTACAATATTGTCACGTTGGGACCCCCTGATGACTGATATTGGTGACCCTTGACCTTGCTCTTACCAAACTCTACATGGTAAGCTTGGTCCATTTAAAAAAAAAAATTATGATACTACATCAAACTTTCTCCTATCCTATTGGATTACCGTGAACATTTCCTATACATCAATCATGACTGAGAACTCCCTACATTATATACAACCGAGACATGATAACGTGAGCAAACACACAATTATGCTGTAATAATTCCTTGTTTCTATACACAGAATTTTGACGTTGGTTCCATGTGTCTGCGTTGAAGTTTTCTTCTTAAGCACAATTGCATTTAGGTATGGGAAGTTCTGCTTTACCATATGTTCTCTATATGGATGTACAGTATATAACTTCTTTTGTTCTTCTGATGGATCTGTGTTTGATCATTTCCTCTTGTGTTAAACTATGTAACAAAGCATGTTATTTATATCCTTTTGTGACAATTGTCTTTTCTGTCATTTGTTCATTATGTCTAGATAAAAATCAGTGAGTCTGAGGAAGGCTGGTCAAGCCGAAACGTTACCAACACTGATAAAAAACATTGTGCTTAACTGCAAGAGAATAAAACACAGTTAACCAATCTGCACCGTTTGGCGTGTTTTCCTTTTTTTCTCTCGAATCACTGAGTGCCGGGGTTTTTGTATATTACTGAACTATTTTTCCCCATGGTACCAGCACCACAGAGTAGCCAGGCCTGAGTCTTATATCTTGCTCATTCTGAGCTTAAGAGTCTAGAAAGCTCCAACTCAATGGGTACCATACGATCCGAGATTTTATATTGTACTTATCAGTTGTCCCTTCCCTCTTTCATCTTTATTCTTTTTAATTAAGGATGAGCGAGTACCCAAATATTCGTAATTGTTACATTCGTAATGAGCACTTTGTAATACTTGCATATTCGTTCCAAATAGTGAGTAGAATACAAGTCAATGGGAAACACGAGTAATTTTCTGCTGCACCTAACAAAGAGGTGTGGGAGGGCTGTAAAAAGACAGAGATGCCTGATAATGGGCTCAAACTGCATGGGAACAGTATGCAGACATAATGTAGAATATTTCTGCCTGCTTTTCTGCCATATAGCTGTCTGCTCTGAGTGACAGGACCTGATGAAGATAGCTAGATAGATGGTAAAACAGGTAGGTCGACCTACCAGACTACTGCTGCTGTTTCGGGGTCAGCTTAGTCTCCCATGCGCCTGCTGAATCACTTCCGGGGCCGCCCATTAAACTACTGGCAAATTCACTGCACTGGCAAACAAACAGCCAATCACAGATGGTCGCACTCTGTAAGAACCTCTGTCATTGGCTGTTGCAGTCACACTGCATTTTCTCAACCTGGATGTTGATTGTGCTTCGTTGCCATACATATTAGTGTATAGCAACCAACCTGCAGTCATAGGATATTAAATAAATAAATAGTTAAAAAAAATGCATGGGGTTTTGCAGTATTTTTAAGTCTAGCCCAGTCAAAGAGGACAGCTGTGAGCTGCCACCCTCAGCTGCCTAATTTTTCCTTGGTTGGCAAAAAAAAATGCGTGGGCTCCGCCCTATTTTTAATTGCCACCCAAGGTAAAACTAGGCAGCTGAGGGCTGGTATTCTCAGTGGGATGAGGACCCATTGTTTTAGGGCCCCCACACTAAGGAATAGCAGCCTGCAGCCACCCCTGAAAATGACACATTCATTATAGTGCCATTTCCAGGTGCTTTACCAGGCTCTTCCAGTGGCCTTGGTGGCGGTGGCATACTGCGTAATAGGGGGTTAACACTAGCTTCGTATTGCCAGCTGGTATTGATGCACCCAGGGGTCTATGGCAACTCAGAACCCGGGCGTGGAGTTGCAGGGATGTCACTAGTGGCCTGCTCGGACCCGTAACCCTGGTGGTCAACTGAAAATTAGGGGAATAAAAAGGGATGAAAAGAATAAATGTTTTTCGTGACGCCACCTGCAGGTTCTGGTGAACTCACCAGCGCCGCTGTCAGACTGCCGGGGACGATGGTATTGTCACTTGGGTAGTATGGCTCCCTACAGGTGGAGCCGGGTCCCTGGGGCAGGATACCATAGCACTTGTCGTAGTGCTAGATGTGAGCAGCACAGCTATGTAGCAGTTAGTGCAGAAAGGAGACACGGAGGCCTTGTGACTCTATAATGGTACTTTACTGGAACGGGTTCAGATGGCACTTCAGGTTACAGTTTACACATTCTTTGCATGGGTAGCTGGCCAGTTAGTCACTGAGGAGGGTAAACTCTCTTTGAGGCTCCCGTAGTATACCTTCTTTTGTCTTCCTTATGTCCCGCTGTTCTGACCTGCACCTTCTCACTGTCCTTGCGCTGCCCTCCACAGCCCGCTTGTCTACCAGGCCAATTGGGTGATATGAGGTACCCTTCTTCTCTCTAAGGGGCTCAACCCGGTTTGGTGACCCTGGTGGGGAGGCACGTTCTGGACGGGGGAGTCAGGTTACTTAATTTGTGGTGCCCTGCTCACCCAGGTAGCCACAGACTTCCCTAATGCGCAGCTGGGTTTCCACAGCAGGTACTTACTACATGCAACATCTTCCACCCTGGCACAGTAGGGGGAGCTCTGCTCCCCTATAAATACTGTTGCTGGGGGAGGTGTTAGAGTATGTAGACACTAGGAGAACTGCGAAGATGTCCTGGTGGTCGGTGCCGCGGTTAGGTCGGAGTCAGTGACCCGGAGTGACCCTTCTGACATCCCGCAAGCCTAGAAGTGGGGACAGAAGGCAAGGATTAGAGCTCAAAGAAAGTGAGGAATTAGTGGAAGTTCGCCCAGAGCCGTACCGGACTTCGGGGATCCGCACCTGTAGAATACTTCAGGACTACAGAAAACCCTGTCACACCGTAGAGACTTCAGTCACCCGGTCCCCCTGCGTACTCAAAGAGAGGGAGCCAGACACTGCAGTGATCTAACTACTAATGCAGTGATCAGAGAGGGTAACCCGTGGACCGCGCAGGAGGAGAGAGGGAGAGAGGAGCAGAGGAAGAGAGGAGGCCAGTCTGACTGCAAGCAGACTGGGCTTAAGGAACTGCAGAGAAGCAGAGAAGGCCTTATACCTACTTGCTGTGGGGACACACTGTGCACCTGGTCACTTGTCAGTTCCCTGGACATCTTTACCTGCCATACCAACAGTAAAAGGGACTTCTACAGTGTTTATGCGTCATTCCTCTCCACTCCCTGTGCCCTTATAGACTGCTCCTTCATCCCCTACACTGAATTACAGCTCCACTCCAAACTGTAAATAACCCCTTTTTGAAGTGTCACCAAGGTCACGGGCTCAGGCGCTGCCACCCGTGACATCCCTGCGAAAGCACCCACCGAGCCTGATACCCGAGTACCCCAGGGTTTGGGGCTCAACAAATTCACCTGCGACTGGTTTGTGTTGACGGCTCAGGGGTGAACTTGCTTGTACCGTAACTCAGAGCCGGCACTCCGTTGGTGGACTAGGATTCCCCCAGACCTGTCAGTTGGTCTGACACTGGGTTTCCTCTTTCTTTCCTGGGCTGCCCTTTTTTCTCAGTCGCCCTCCCTGGGAGACCCCTCTAAGGTTCCCTCCTTCCTTCTTCCCTCAGTACAGACTACATCCAACTATGTGACTTCCTGCTTTTCTCCTTATTCCTCACACTCCTCCCCCCGGGGACTGGTTACCCTGGTAACGGGTTGCCAATTGGTCCCCTAGTGTAGGTGTAAGGATGCCAGGATGGGAGCCTCAGGTCGACTTTACACTCCTTCTCAATGACCGGAATGCTGCACACTCTGCTGTGGGTGCAGTACCCCTACTATGGTGCACTGACCAGTGGGGCACCACAGTATTAAGTCTTGAAATACTTAAAGGGAATTTCCCATGAATAAAGTTAATTTAAAAGTTCATTTTAATCAATAGATCTTGTTATAATAATAATTTCCACAATTGGATGTGATAAAAAAAAATGTTCCTGTGCTGAGAAAATCTTAAAAATGTGCCCCTACTATGTACAGTTTCATTTTTGTTTCTGATCGTGCATGGAGCATTGGTTTAATCCTGGGCAGGGGAAGAGGAGGTTGAAATATAGTATACAGACATTACTGCATGGGATCACAAATAATTGTTTCTTTGAGGTAAAACATTTTCTAGAAACAGGCAGAGAAATGTTTTACCTCACAAAAAAGAATCAGCTGTGATTCTGTACTCTACTTCCTCCCTTTCCCAGGAGACGTGGTATGATCAGACCATGTTCCGTGCACGATCAGAAACAAAAATTAAACTTTACATAGCTGGGGCACATTTATAAAATTACCTCAGCACAGGAACATTTTTATTAAACACATCCAATTGTAGAAATTATTATTATTATGCCGAGATCTATTGATTAAAATTAACTTTATTCGTGGTAAAACCCCTTTAATGTCGGGTAAAGTTAGACTTGGCCATTAAGAATCTCAAATAAATAGTAAAAAAGACACAACACAGAGAGAAATTATTTTATTAAGAAAAAACACAGAGACACTCAGTGACTCCATCTTTATTACCCCCTCCCCACCTTCATACCTATCCACGATCCTCGTCTTCTCACTTCCTGCACAGACTCAGTTCTGGTACATCAGAAACCACAGGGAGAAAAAACACTTCTGCTCTCTGTGAACTCTGATCACTGAATCACAGCGCAGAGAACTGTGGTATAATAAACAGTGAGGTCACTATTGCTATAGCAACAGTGATTACTATGGCAATAGTAACCTCACCACTTACTATATGACAGCGCTGAGACCTGAGCTATAGTAAAGCAGTAAAACACAGGTCTCAGCACTGTCATATAGTAAGTGGTGACCTCACTGCTTACTATATGACTGTGCTGAGACCTGTGCTTTACTGCTTTATTATAGCGCAGGTCTCAGCGCTGTCCATAGCAACAGTGTTTACTATGGCAACGATTACAGCCCTGAGACCAGTGCTTTAGTGCTTTACTATAGCGCAGGGCTCAGTGCTGTCATATAGTAAGTAGTGAGATAACCGTTGCCATAGCAACAGCACTTACTATGGCAACGGTGACCTCACCGCTTACTATATTGTTACATTAACACACAGCATTTTGGCTAAGTTTTGTGAGGCTCTATTTTTGGTGCAGAGAGGGAAATAAGATATAACTAAAAAATTATTGTGTTAGATAATCATCCCATGATGAAAACAGCAGTTCTATGGCACCCCTTATCGTCAGGTCAATTCATCCAGCACAGTTCATGACATTGTGGCTTCCCCCAGAAAGAACAATGAAGAAATACAGTTAGTCATTTTTAACCCTTAGGCTGTCAGTCCCTCTTTGCCCCTGGGCTATACTAGACTTCCCTCCCCTCTAGCTTTGACCAGATATATCCCAAAAGCTAATATAGGTCATCATTTTCCACTGGGAGGAAGAGGAAAAATGTTCTAGTGCCATCAGATCCAGCTGGATCCATTCTATGCTTAGAGACCAAACATGAGTTCTCTATCTGGCTTCTGCTAGACATTCTCTGTATCTCCCTATCCCAGGGTGCAGGGATGAATTGGAACTTATGTGTATGTGCAACTTCCTGTCACAATTTCAGTGATATGATTTATATGTGGCTGGGACATATGGTAATTTCATAATTATTAATGTGTTGATGTCAATGAGACTGATAAGGTCTATGGGAAACGCAGCTTTCCTGACTATATTTCACAAAGAAGAAGTCAGTTTTCCTATCACTGTTTCAAAAAGGGAACTTCCTTTCTTAAATTAAAACTGACACCTATCCACCTTCCAGTGGAGAAGGCACCAATGTTTTTAATTAAAAGTTGTCACCTCTCTACTGCAGAAAAAGCATGGGATGCTAATTACATTATGGAAACAGATGTATGAATATACTTTAAGATTATAATGGGAAGTTATGATTGATTAATATCATCCATATTCTTCACACATCCAAACACAAGAACCACAACAGGTCCCATAGTGACAGGTAGACCTTATCCAGTGTGAAGAATGCTGCACAACCAAAGTAAAAAATTAGATAGGAGTTATGTTGTTCCCCTTCATCTGTAAGTAAATATTTTAGACTGAGTGAGCCACTGTGTTCCAGGTTTAATCTACGGCATGGTATTAGGCAACAGGCTACCTCAATTAGTCAAAAGTGACATTTTGTGCACCAGTCTTGCTGAGGAGTGTACTGGAGTGAGATGCATTAAAATTCATCAATAACGGAGCAACTATAAACTGCATTGTGCCACAAAAAGAAATGTACACGTCAGAAGTTATTTTTGATATTTCTCTCTAAGACTGTTTGTAAATGAATATAGATAATTATTATGACAATAATTATTATGATGATAATTTGGTCGGTCACATCCAGACATGTGCCATTACAGCTTAGCTCTGCCTATCTTTCCTAAAGTTGGTAGAGTTAAATACTACAGGTGTAAAAATGCCAAAAGCTTAAAACATTTGTACACATTTATATGAATTTTTTTTCAATTCAAACTGTTTTATGCCAGAAAATTGGCATAATCTGCATTATGAATTAAGCGTTTGGTCTGTATACAGGTAAAGTAAGTAGACGCTCGAAGGATACAAAGTGAATCCAACAGGACATAATTCTGGCTCCATTGCAGGCCATTTTATGTGCACATTAAACTTTAAAAGTATGGATTCTGAGACACTTTAACTTTGTTATATGCTATAGTATGGAGGAATGATCCAAGACCCAGTGTATTTCCACCCATTAACCTAACCGTTTAGTGGCTTTATCAATTTTTATAGCTATTTATTATAGGATTGCAAGTCATATTTCTGGATGATTAAACAAAAGGTTATCCAAAACGGAAATACAGTCTATTAACAATACAGAGAAAGAGCATCATTGTTCCTTTATAGCATCAACGATTGAATCTATTCTCCATTCTGAAGGCTTTCCGATAGTGTAACTAGGATACAATGGAAAGGGTATAGAACTAGATGTGTATTATAGCCTTTTATTAGCTTTACTGTGCTTCCAATCACTTAAAATGCTATGGTTTCAGAATTTCTTCGCACTCTATATCTTTTTCGAAAACAATTAAACCTAGTGAGGCATTGCAATAAAAAGTCTCTTGGTTGTTGAATAATACAAATCATAGCTTTAAGCAGCATAAAATTATTCAGCAGTTGAAGATTAGTCATGGAATGATTTTACAATTTCAGCAATTATTGAAGGGTGTATCACGGACTTTGCCTTTTTTCATGCTAGAAAACAGCTGCAAGCTCAACAAAGTAGTCCCAATGATACAATTAAAGTCAATTGCTTTTGAATGTATTCTACATCCTTTACAAGCTTTACATTTTTCAAACATTATTGAAATGATCAATCATGCAGATTTTTGTCTTACTTACACTGTGGCAAACGTATAATAACATTTCTATACCATTACAAATGTATAATGGAATTTTATTGTTTCTCTATAGTCCAAAAGTTGTATAGTTGAAGAATTGAATTCAAATGCTGCAAAATATACAATGTAAAAATGTTATGTTTAATTAAAAAAATATATCAAAATATGCTAAAATATTCATAACACATTCCAGTGATTAGGAATACAACTCTGAAGAGGCAAGCTAAAACATCTGCTTCAAAATTGTTAGTGTTAAGAAGATAGCAGATATCATTGCCCAATACTCTTTTTTTTTTTTGTTTAAAGGAAACTTGGAACCAGAATTGTGCAGACTTGACACATTGTATTTAAAGCTAAGCAAATCAAGGAAAATCTGGATTCACCTGTTTGCACATTTTTCATGAGATTGACAGAAAAGTGTTTGTTTTTATAAGTTATGATGTTACCTTGCAACTGTGACTAAACATTTCATATGGCTCCTGTAAAGGTACCTTTACACTCCACAACTGCAGTGAAGCAACTGCTACGCAATCGGGATTTTCATCACGGTTGCTGTGAAGTTGTGACGAAATTGCGGCGTGTAAATGTTGAACTTGCTCGTGATTTTCGAAGTTGAGCCCGGTTGCAGTTTCAGAGCATTGTTCTAAAATTAGAGTCAACCCAAAAGGTGAATAACCCTGGTTGTGGCGTGTAAACGGGGTATCTAGCTCGAATCTGCGTCGCCTAGTGATTTCCCAGAGGCGTGCCACAGAGTGCTGGATATCGCGCCCCATCAGCGATGATTGGTGGGGGCTCATGTGTTTCCATTGGCTGTCCCTTCACAGGGCACCATATTTAAATAGCTGTCCATTCACACTACACAATTGCAATGGCGTCATGTATTAGCCAGCCTTCCAGCGCAGGCTGGCCAGTCATGACGCTATTGTGTTGTCTAATCAGCGTGTTTGGGGCGCGGAATACACAACTCTGTAATGCCTATGTTCTTGCGGTGCTAAACATGTACGCCCACATTCCCTTGCTGGTTGCAGCGTGTAAAGCGGCGACGGAATTCAACAGGATGTTTCCCACAGAATCAGTCTCAACTTCCGGGGAACCACGTTCCCTTAGGTTGAGGGCGCAATTGCGGCGTGTACATGCGGCATCGGCGATCAGTATCAATCGTTAAAAACGTGCACGCGCACGTTCGGTTGATACCGATTGCAGGTGATAGTTGCGGCGTGTAAAGGTACCTTTAGAGAGCTATTGTGTTCCAGATGTAATCTGCTACATGGTATAAGGTGAAGGATGGCTTCCACCAAAGCTGCTAGGTTGCTTGTTCTTAGTGCTTGCTGTTGGTCTCAGCGATATTGCCGTGAAGTGTAACTAACTACCAAGTTGACAAGCTGAGTTAATATTCTTGTTATTGTGTAACCATCAAGATCAATACCTTATTTCTGATATGTCACTGCCAAGATTTGTGCCTCAAAATTGTTGAATAAGTGCTACACTAGTGCAGTGATATCTGAGACAGCAACCGCTATGATTCCTTGCCTCAATTCAAGGAAACCAATTTAAAGTTCTACCTTACTATGCCTAAGTTTAAGGTAAAAAATGTTTGTACCGTGTTAGCCACTAGATAGAAAAATTTTGAGATCTGAGAAATCTGAGAGTCCTCAGTGGTTGATACCTTTTAATAGCTGACAGAGAAGATGGTAATAAATTGCAAGCTTTCAAGACTCTAAAGGGCCCGTCACAGGTATGATATCATGAACGACATCATTGAAACGTCACGGGTTTTGAGACGTTCAAAAGACGTCGTTACGACGTAGTTGCACTTGACACGTCGATATGACCAGCGATAAGTCGGCTGATCGTTGAGGTTTATGAATTGGACCATAAATCAGTCGTTGATCGTTTGTTCAACTTGCAGCATCGGTGTGCTTGACGCCTTGATAACGATGTCGTTTACAACTTTGCCTATTCAGAACTGGAGGACGTAGGCAACCAAGTGACCGCAAGTATCGTTTGCTTGTCGCGGAAGCATTGTTACGTTGTTCTCGATATCACTACGTGTGACACCTCACCAGCGATCATTGAACGTCGTTCCAGCGATGTGGGTCAAGTCGGATCGTTGGTCGGATCGCCGACACATTGAAGCGTGTAACTGGACCTTAACACTAGAAGTCCCAGAGACGGGTTATTTGACCTTTTTACCATTGAAAACCAAGGATCCTTTAAATTCCCGGGACTTCTAGTGTTAAGGCCTCTTCATCAGGCTAATAATGACACAGTGTGTTCAGAATTTGTGTCATTATTAGCCTGGTGAAGAGGTCTTTGAGTCTCAAAAGCTTGATATTTGTTATCATCATTTCAGTTAGTCATTAAAAGGTATCAACCACAGAGGACTCCCGGATTTTGATATTTTTTTATGCCTAAGTTTACCACTGTACTACTGCAGAGATAGTATCCATGTCTAAAGTCCAGGAGCTGTGAGCCATGTCTGTCCTGTGTATTTTCCCAGGAAATCCGATTCATAAACAAGTTATTCTCCTCAAATGTAATATCTCTTATTATGCTCTGGGTTCTATCCAGGCTATGGGACATAATAAATATAACATGTTAAAAATTAAGGAAATTCTTATACTCACTTTACTGCTGACCAGCCCCTCCTCCACTGACTGCCACCTGTAACTGTATCCTCTTTAGATTCTCCAGCGCTTGCGATTGAATTATCAGTCCTCTTTGCTGTCTATTAATTGAAAACACCATACTCTACTTACACCTTCAAATTATCTGATAATTCTTATGGTTGACATATTTTTACCACTCACAAATACCTGATTTTGAATAATTTTTGTAAATAAAAAAAAGGGCAAAGTTTAATATTTTTGACTAATTTATATTAAAGGTCCCCAGATAAGAAGCACATCACTTTCCAGTCTCTTTCATTTTTTGGTTTCTAGTGGGGCAAGCATTATGGTGGGTTTACACACTCTGATATCTGAAACAATACCGTTTGGAATGTCACGTGACTGTGATCGTTTCAACATCGTTAGTGGAATTTGGCAACGCGCCAGCGTCATTCATTACAACTTTGTGAACAATTGGATAAAGTGGCAGGAATAGGAGAATTCAGAATGATATTGTTCATTTTGGTGTCACACTGAACGATGCTGCACTTTGCTGGAGCATTGATTGGACGACGAACGATACAAAGTGAGGTCCTGAGCATACTTTTGAGATGTCCGATCCAACGATTTTCCCTTCAGATATCCTGCGTTTACACGCAACGATTCTAAAACGATATAGTTTGAACGATGTCAAAAGCGTGACGTTTAAACGATATCAGTTCAGATATCTGAGAGTGTAAACCCACCATTACTTCTCGAGAGACAGTTCTGGTGAGCAGCAAAGCCATAGTATCATTAGAACTTTAAAGCCCAGCACAAGTTCGGCTGTTACATATTCAGCTATCAGTCTTTATTCTTCAGTGAACACTTTAATCAACATACCAAATTCACTTATGGAGATGTGAGGGCATTTCAACAAGCGCAGTGAGGATGCCACTCTGAGAGCTTCCAATAGTGTGAGCTGGTGATTTTTAAAGATTTATAACAGCAGCTTGTCAGGAGCTGAGCGAAAGTGAGGTTAACATTTAAATGCTGCATATAAATTAATGGGGTTGGGAGCTGACTTGAATGTTTACAGTTAACCCTTCTACTGAAATGTCAATACTTTACACACTCTGACAGACTCTAGTATTCTTCCTCTATAGAATCGAGTTGCACAGAATGAAAGATAAAAACTTGAATAACAGGAGAATGACAGCAGATAGCAAAAGTAAGTCAATTGCCAACTTGCTTATTTGGAAGTGTATCATGGCTTGAACAAATTATACTTCTGAGTTCTTCAGAAGAGTTATTTATACTTATTAGGCTGAAAAAGGTTATAAAAACATTTGTAAAATATTTGGACGACCAATGCACAGTCAGGAAAACTGTGTATGAATGGATGAAATTCAAGGCCATTGTCTCTCCAGGAATGGTTAATCAGCAAAGATCTCTGTAAAAAAATATATGATAGTTTTTAAGATCACAAAGGAACATAACGTACTCTCATATTAGCTAATGATAATATTATTGACTTAGCCATTTTCAACAATGGTGTGCAGGGCAGTATTGTAGGAGAAAGCCACTGCTCTCCAAAAAGAACATTTCTCCCTGACTGCAGTTTTCTAGAGATCACTTTTACTTGTCAGAAGGCTAACAAAACAATGTTTTCTGAATTGGTGAGACCAAAATATATATTTTTTTTATTATTTAAATATAAAGCATTAGGTTTTGGAGAAGAACACTGCATTGTAGCACAAAACCTTTATACCATCTGTTAAACATAGTGGTGGTAATATCAGTGCATGGGCCTGTTTAGCTGCATCTGGGCCAAGATACCTTGTTTTCATTGAAGAATCAAAGAGTTTTGATTTTATAAGCAAATTCTAAATAAAAAAGACAGAACACTTCTTCATTTGTTCAAACTCAAGAGAATGTCAGCTAAGCAGCAAAACAATGATAAAGAACACAAGTTGTTCTACAAAAGATGAATGAAACGTTATCTAACATTTCTCTAATCTTAGAAACATTTTGTGGAAGGACATGAAGGAAGCAGTCCGTTGGAGAAAACCTACAAACACCACAGAGCTGTAGCTGTTTTGCAAGTAGGAATAGCTAAAATGCCTTTCTATGTGTCATGCATTGGGTTCGGAATTCGATCTTGTGATATCTTACTGCTAGGTTGGTTTCCTTCACTGCTGAACCACAACCTAGTTTGTCTTTGTCAAGTGGCTTATAGTTATCTTATCTTAGCTTTTCTTGCTTTGCTGCAAGTCAGGTGTTTCTTACTTTTCTAATTTGCCTGTGTCCTATTACTGTTTCGGTGGAGCTATTTATACCCACCTTGCATCAACCTTCTTTGCTGGCTATTGTTCTTGGTGGATGTTTTCTAAAGAGATCCAGCCATGCAACAAAGGGATTTTACCTGCTAGGCAGTGACCAGTTATATAAATTACCTGTACTTTCTTATTTACCTTCCCAAAACCTTTCCTTTATCTTCAGTTAGATTTGTGGGAAGTTTGTCTTGTTTTCATGTATTAGGCTACGTTCACACATTTGCGTATTTTGCTGCGCTTTTTTGCGCGTGCTTTTTGCCGCGTTTTTCGGCCGCGCAAAAAAGCGCAGCAAAATACGCAGGGGCTTTCACACACTGCACTTTCTTTCCCCCAGAAAGCGCAGTGATGTCACAGAGGGGAGGAAGAATCCTGCTTCCTCCTCCCCTCTGTGACATGTGTGACCGCCCCATTAGACTTCACAGTATATTAATATACACTGTGAAATCTAAATTAAACAAAAGCAAGTTAATGAAAAATAAAAAAGAATCAATACTTCACCTCTCCGACGCCTTCTCCCGCTGTGCGATCTCCGATTCCAAGTGAGATCTCTTCTGACAGGACCTGTGATGACGTCAGAGGGGGGGCGTTCCCGGGGCGGTCCCATCGCTGATTGGCTGCTCGCGGTCATGTGATATGTATCACATGACCGCGAGTGCCCGGGAACGCCCCCCCTCTGACGTCACCACAGGTCTTGTCAGAAGAGATCTGACTTAGAACCGGGGATCGCACAGCGGCAGAAGGCGTCGGACAGGTGAAGTATTCATTCTTTTTTATTTTTCACACACTTGCTTTTGTTTAGTTTTAGATTTCACAGTGTATATTAATACACTGTGAAATCTAATGGGCGGCCACAGCTGTCACAGAGGGGAGGAGGAAGCAGGATTCTTCCTCCCCTCTGTGAGAATACGCAGAAGTAGCTGCGTAAACAATTGACATATCAATTGTTTACGGAGCTGCGTTTTCTCCCGGAAAACGCACTGCGTATTTTTACGCAATGTCTGCACTGCAAAGTGAATTTCCCATTCACTTTGCAGGCAGACAAAAGGCACATTGTGTATTTTGAAAAGCGCGCGTAAAAAAACGCGGCAAAATACGCAATGTGTGAATGCAGCCTTATACTATTTTTTTTCTTCCTTATGCACATGCTTGGGTCCCCATCTACCTCTGCACACTCTCTCATTTATTTGTGCATAGTGGCATTCCCTGTGGTTCCTCAGGAGAAACAAGAAACTGCTCCATATTCTTTCAGGGAACTAGGTCAGAGTTGATGTTTTTAGTTGTGTGACTTGTGGTTTTCTAGTCTGTACAGGAACCAGTAGGGTGTAGATGTGGCTGCTGTGTTGTACGTTTTATTTCTCCCTTCAACTGTGTTTGAGTTAGGTGCAGTGGGTATGGAAAGTATTCAGACCCCTTTACATTTTTTACTCTTTGTTTCATTGCAGCCATTTGGTAAATTCAAAAAAGTTTTTTTTTTTTTTATTTATGTACACTCTGCACCCCATCTTGTCTGAAAAAAACAGAAATTTTTGCAAATTTATTAAAAAGAAAAACTAAAATATCACATGATCATTAGTATTCATACCCCTTGCTCAGTATTGAGTAGAAGCACCCTTTTGAGCTAGTACAACCATGAGTCTTCTTGGGAATGATGGAACAAGTTTTTCACACTTGGATTTGGGGATCCTCTGCCATTCTTCCTTGCATATCTTTTCCAGTTCTCTCAGGTTGGATGGTTAACGTTGTTCGACAGCAATTTTCAGGTCTCTCTAAAGACGCTTAGTTAGGTTTAGGTCAGAGCTCTGAAAGGGCCAGTCACAGAGTTGTTTTGAAGCCACTCCTTTGTTATTTTAGCTGTGTGCTTAGGGTTATTGTCTTGTTGAAAGGTGAACCTACAGCCAAGTCTGAGGTCCAAAGCACTCTGGAAGAGGTTTTCATCCAGGATATCCCTGCAGTTGGCCGCATTCATGTTTTCTTTAATTGCAACCAGTCATCCAGTCCCTGCAACTAAAAAACACCCCTATAGCATGATGCTGCCACCACCTTGTTTCACTGTTGGGATTGTATTGGGCAGGTGATGAGCAGTACCAGATACCTGGTTTTCTCCACAAATACCACTTAAAATTATCACCAAAATGTTCTATCTTCATCTCATCAGATCAGAAAATCTTATTTCTCATAGTCTGGGAGTCCTTCATGTGTTTTTTTTTTAGCAAACTCTATGTGCGCTTTCATATGTGTTGCACTGAGGAGAGGCTTCCATCGGGCCACTGTGCCATAAAGGCCCGACTGGTGGACAGATGCAGTGATAGCTGACCTTCTGGAACCTTCTCCCATCTCCCTACTGTATCTCTGAAGCTCAGCCACAGTGAACCCTAAGTTCATTTTTACCTCTCTCACAAAGGCTCTTCTCCCACGATTGCTCAGTTTGGCTGGACAGTCAGATCTAGGAAGACTTCTGGTGGTCCCAAACTTCTTCCATTTAAGGATTATGGAGGCCACTGTGCTCTTAGGAACATTGAGTACTGCAGAAATTCTTTTGTAACCTTGGCCAGATCTGTGCCTTGCCACAATTCTGTCTCTGAGCTCCTTGGGCAGTTCCTTTGACCTCGTGATTCTCATTTGGTCTGACATGCACTGTGAGCTGTGAGGTCTTATATAGAAAGGTGTGTACGTTTCCCTAAATTCTATCAGTTTAATTAAACACTGCTGGACTCCAATGGAGTAAAACCATCTCAAGGAGGATCACAAACAAGGAAATGGACAGCATGTGACTTAAATATAAGTTTTGTCTCATTTGTTAGATTTGGTCCTCTTTACCTATGCTCTGAAGTTGTGTGAAAATGGGATATACTTTTAATTCAAGTTTATGCATGAATATAAAAAATTCTGATGGGTTCACATACTTTAAAGCATAAGTGTATAGTACAACTCACTGTCTCCTATGAACGCCAGCTACAGGTTGGTTTTCATAGGAGCACTATCAAGACAAGAACAGGAGTGTTCAACAGGCCCCTAACTACCATGGAAACCAATCGACATCCCATGATCACATTGCAGAGAGGCCAGTTGGCACATAGAACAACCCATTCACCATTTTACATGATTTAAATGCTGCTGTCAAAAATTAACATTGGCATATAGGTGATTAACATCAACAGATGAATCTTGGGCTCCACCTACTGCTGTTATAGGGATATTCTTGCTTTGTATCACAGCCATTTTATGTCAGCAATGATGGAAGTTCGTATAAAAGACTGGGACCTGAAATATGATGTAAGAGTACGTCATATGCTGGGAAGGGATAAAAATTGTGATCCTGTTTTCCAGAGGTATACGTAATTGCACCAACATATAGCATAACTCATTAAACCAAAGTAAGCAAACTAATAGGTATTAGAAGGTTAGAATATACAACTTGAAGATGCACAAGATTGTCTAAAAAGTTGTCAAACAGCACATGATCTACTGTGAAATCTGGTGCATTACAAGTTTTTACTGCCTGAAAATTAGACTCTTACTAGTTACTAAATTAGGCCAGTTGTATCTCTTCTGCTGAGCAGTCTGGGCAGTAGGACTGGGTCCGAGACACAAATATGTTTAGTTGATTAAAGTAACCATAATTTCTCTGCATGAAAATTGAACTTTGAGGCTAATTTACATGCAACAATACCTTAACTTCTGTTGACTTTTGAGTTTCAACACTTTCAATGCAGAAGGGTGAAATCAGCAGCAAATCATAGTAAAAAAGAACTGCTTTTCAAACACCAGTTTACATTCTGGCTGTTCTGCTGTCACAAGGTAGTAAAGGAAGTCAGGGGTACCGGATGACCAAAATTGACCCTCAGACTAAGGGGGCCCTAGTTGTCCCTTATCCTAAAGTTACCTCTGATGGTCAGGATGTCTGGGCTACCACTCTTGCCCTGTTCCTGGCCAGCCCCGATCTAATACCCTCTCTCCCTCACCCAAGGGGGCCAGTACAGAAGGGGTAAAACTCCACACAAATAAAACAACTGGGAAACAAATGATATACACTTACCACAATACACACAGAGGTTTTTGACAATATGTGCACAGGAGGAAAATAAAGAGCAGGAGGAAATGACCAGATGGCAAAGGATTCTCACAGCACACCAAACAGCACTTCAGAAGTTCATCAAAAACTGGAGAGTCACAGCACATGCACCAGTATTGCATAAGCATAGTCAGCATGAGAAAATACATTCCCCCATCTTAAAAAGGCAAGGATCAACATGTGTCCCTAAGGAAATTAGGAGTCAAACATAAATTAACTCCTGCTAACTCACTGCTAACCCAATCACTAAAGAGAACATAGGTGGTCGATACCCAAGCTTGCCTGTGGGACTCAGAAGCATCAGAGAAACCTCAGTGTGGAGTGTCAGAATCTGAAGTGTGATAGTAAGAACAGCATCACTCTGTTATGACAATTAAAATACAGAAATATTTCAGCTAAGCAAAAAATGCAAAAATTGAGACACTTAGCATTTATGAATATGGCCATATCGTTAAACTGCCCAGTCACCACGTTGAGGCGTGTCTCCTTGACCAGGTCTCTAACCTCCATTTTCAGCCTCTATCTGGGTTAAAAATCTTCTTATTTATAGCCAAACTGGAAAAAAGTGATACCAGAGAACACTCACTCTAAGGGCCTAGTAAAAAAGCGACACTCTGCTATGACAATTAGAATACAGAAATATCACTTAAGCAAAGTGTGAACAGAGCCAGATGCCGTCATGATGCTCTGTGAATTTTAAGCAAAACGCCGTGTGACATCTGTATAGACATGCACATTATCATTCCTAATCTACACATTTATTTTATACAGGTATTTTACAAATGCATTAATGTCCATTGTCCACCACAGAAAACTTCTTCTCATTTACTGTGCTCATACCAAGTAAAATACAGCTAAAACCCCTTTGGGTGCCAGTGCTGTACCAGCATTATCAGCCTTGTCGCTCTTGGGGCTTTCGTGACATTGTTATGCAAGGGGTGAACAGTCCCTATAGTGCATTTCTATAACAGTTAACTCTTAAGGCCCCGTCACACCAGGCCACATCGCCATCAATTACATAGGCGACGCAGGGGTATGGCCTATCGGCGGCGACATCTCCCCTACGTCGCCTCATGTAAAGGGGCGATGTTGGCCGATCTGGGGCGATGTGCACACATCGCCCCATGTAACCGGCGACCTGTCAGGCGATGGGAGCCTTAGGCTCTCATTGCCCTGCATAGCTGTTGGGGTTTTCGGACACCCCGGCGACGATGCTGCCGGTCAGCTTGCCGGTGCGGTGCTGGAGATGTTGCCCCGTGTAAATGGGGGACGGCGACGCTGGCGGGGCGCCAAAAACGTGCGCGCACCCGCCAGTCGCCGCCAACATCTCCAGCCACGTCGCCAAGTGTGACGATACCTTTATAGAAACCAGTATAGGCGATGAAGTCCACGTAATGTAAAATTGCGGACAACAAATGCATTTCGATAGATTAATGTCCATAGAGAAGTTTCCTTTTGTTTTTGTGTTCTACGGTTATCTTTAATAAATAAATATATAAATAAATAAATAAAATGTGGGGGCCTCAACCAAATTCTTGGCCTACGGGCATCCACCCTTCTTAATCCAGCCCTGCTAATTTGGGAGCATAGTTGTTATCATAAAAGGTTTGGAAGTCTTACCACTGAAACAGTCATATGAATGCTGTAATGTGTCCATACTATGAAATAAGTTAACAGGGGCTGAGATCTTCCTATTCACTGATGTTGTGGATAAATACTTGTATGCCTGTGTTGACTTATGGAGAAAGATTGTATATAGATATGCTGCTTGTTACATGAAGATACATCTGATAAATGACTTCCTTTGACTTTTCTCAACACTCTCTACAATCAGCATAGCATATATTCTGCATATGAAACCGGTGCCTTAAAAATGAAGCTTTTCTGCTATGTTATGCATTACAAGCCTAATTTGAAAACAGATCAAAGTACTAGGAATAAATCCGAACTTGTGTCTTTCTTACAAAACTATATCTTGGCTGTCTATGATAAGACAGAATGGATTAAGACTTCCATGCTTCAGAATGACCTGACCTTTATATTCACTGCTTAGCTGTTGCCACCCCGACGAGTTTCGGATTTATAGCTGTAGAGAGGCAATAATGTTTTCATGATCTGTTGCCAGAATACAGGTGAGAACTTGATAAGCAATCTTTTATCAATTTAGGTATCTGTCTACCTTAGAGTGTACACAGGCAAAGCAATTGTGAATAGCATAGATTCAATAGATAGGCATTTTGAAATAATCTGATTTTAGACAGATTTGTATTCAAATCTTTATGTCAAACTTAACATAACTGAACATTCATTTTATCCTGAAATCTTTAGATGGCTTCTAAGTGTATGGGCAATGTTAACACATCACTGTCTGACTCTACACTTCCTTAGAGTTGTGTAAAGCAAACATATTAATTTACCATTTCTTATTTATTAATTAAAATGGGTTACTAATTTCACTACAGATGCTACAGTACTTATTACTAATTCAACTACAATTAGTATAGTATGAATAAATAATAAAATATTGGGTTTTTGCAACCACAGCTAGGTGGTCTTTCTAGGGGAGTAGCACCACAATTAAGGGGTTTGTTTTCCTAAATGAAAGGATGACATATAAAATAAAGAATGATGTTTTACTCACTGTTCCAAATCACGCTCTCTGATGGTGAAACTGAAGATATCCTGTTTATGCAGTCCACATGACCAATGACAGGCAGAAGGGTATAATGACTTATAGACATGATGTTATTACTACTGGTGGAATGACTTTCTGTTCAGCAGCCAATTTATCTTCTAGCCCATACATGAGAAAAATGCAACCTGGGGGCCACATCTGCCTCTCTGGCTGTTCTATGGACCAAGACAGGTGAAGGGCTGTAAACACTAGCCCACAGACCGCACCATGTGGCCTCCCTACCCAATCAGGAGTTATGATTTCACTGCTATCTCCATCCTTAGGATACAGGTAGTAGTGAATATGATGGTGGAGGATGAGCTGCCAGCTTTTCTTTACCATTCAGTGTGTGAAACTGGGACAACGGCTGCAATGATGTCACTACATCTTGCATCTGCTATTTGGACCATTAGAGCAAACAGCAATGACCAGAGCAGAGCGCTGGGGAAATGGGAGTGAGATGAGTATGTGTTGTTTATTTTGTGTGTGAATGTGTGTTGGATGTGTGTTTGCATATAGTGAGGGAATGTTGGGGGCTCATACTATATATATGGACTGTCTAGAGGCTCATTTTGCTTATGGGGGCTCTGTGGGGCTCATACTGTATATAGGGAGGCCGTGTGGGGGTTCATTCTGTCTTATTGTCTCATTCTGCATATAAAGACCATGTTGAGGCTCTAAATGTAGATAGATGGGCTATGTGAGGGTTCATACTGTATATAATGTTTTTGTGGGGGCTCATATAGTACATAGAGGGGCTGTATAGGGCTTACACTGTATATATGAAGGCTTTGTGTGGGGGCTCATACAGTATATAAGGGGGCTCATACAGTATATAAGGGGGCTGTGCATGGGGCTCATACTATATGTGGTGAGACTCTGTGGGGAATCATGCAGTCTTTAGGGGGTTTTGTGTAGGATACTACTATATATAGGGAGGCAATGTGAGGACTCATACTGTATGTAGGGAGCTAGGTGAGGACTCATGGTGTATAATGGAAGGCTATGTGATGGTTCATACTATACAAAGGTACTGTGAGGGGCATCATACTGTACATAGAGGGATGTAGGGAGGCTGGGTGTAGCGGCCAATTTTTTATATAAGGAGCAGTGTGGGGCTCATACTGTATATAGGGAGAAAGCAGGGGTTCATAATATCCCCGGCCCTATTGTACCCGTATGACTAATTGTGGATTTGTCGTAGTTTGTCTTTGTTTGTGGCCATCTTTGACCACTTGTCTTTGTCTACCCTCGAAAATGTAAAGCGCCATGTATCCTAATAGCGCTATATAAATACCTAATAATAATAATAATAATAATAATAATATTTATAGGGGGCTGTATTTGGGCACTCATACTATATATAGAGGAATGTGTGGAGAATTATGCTGTCTATATCCGGTCTGTGTGAGGGCTAATACTGTATATAGGGGGCTGTTTGTACCACACTGTCTATAGCAGCTGTGTGAGCTCATACTGTATATAGGGGAGTTTGTGGAGGATCATGCGGTATTTAGGGGGCTGTGTGGGTCTCATATTGTGGGGCTGTTTGGTCATACGATACATAGGAGGTCTGTATGTGGGATCATACTGTATATAATAAAACTATGTGGAGGTTCATGCTGTATATACTTTATACAGGGGTCTATGTGAGGGATTAGGCTATATAAACTTTATAGACTGGCGGTCAAAATTAGAGAACAATGTACGATCATTTGATTTTTTTCCATACAAAATGCAATCTATATTGATCGACATTTGAAGGTTTTTTGTGTAAGGAGTACACCATGCCAATAGAACAGTGTATTCCAAATAACCAAAGTTTATTAACTTAAAACCTATTTATTTACTTTACATAAAATGTGATGATCATAATTAGAGAACAACAATGACTGTAGCACAGAGAAAGATTAAAACTAAATTATGTGAAGGTTACAACTGTCAGCAATCAGTAGGATGTGTATAGATCTTTGCTTTGAATTACTTCAGCACATCTATGGCCACAGGACATCTCTTGTATCTCACACTGCTCTGGTGTGACTTTGGTCCACTCTTCTTCCAGTCTCTTCCACAGTTCTGTGTCTGTTGTGCATTTCTTGGCCATAACTTTGTCACCAAGGATTTTCCAGTGGTTTTCTTTTGGGTTTAGATCAGGACTCTGGGCCGGCCATTTCATTGTTTTAATGTTTTTTCTTTCAAAGAACTGCTTTGCCTGTTTTGCTGTGTGACAGGGGCATTGTCCTGTGTGAAAATTGCTGGCTGATTGAATGATGAATGCAAGTAATGGAACCATTACACGACACAACATCATTAACGATGTCACTGATACTTCACGGGTTTGAAGTCGTTCCAGCGAGATCGTTAGGACATCATTGTATGTAACACTGGGATTCAACAACGATAAGTTGTTGGATCGTTGTGTGTGACACCGCGATAACAATGTCGTTGACGAATTTGCCCATTCAAAGCAATGAGCAGTGATCGTTTGCGGGGTTTGTGAACGATACCTGCTCACAACATCGTTGGTGAGTTGTCCACTATATGTAGACGTGAGACATCTCACAAACAATGTCAAAACAATGTCTGCAGCAACCACGCGCCCACGAGATCGTTGCGAACATCATTCGTTGTGCCGTGTAATGATACCTTAAGGAACCACATGTTGTTGAAGGTTCTGATAAACATTTGCATTCACTCTGCCATGTAGCTGTATGAGAGGTCCCACCCCTGCAGCAGAAAACATTCCCTAAACCATGACACTTCTTCCGCCACTTCTCACTAACTTCTTTACACACTTTGGGCTCCATTTTTCCCCACTTCGTCAATGAACATGTTTCCCATCAGACTCAAATAAATTAAACTTTCTTTTATCACTAAAATTAATTGTGGATCACTTCTACTCTGTCCACACAACATGCTCTTCAACAAATGTGAGTCTACCCTTTTAATTATTTTAGCTAAGGAGAGGTTTGTATTAAAGGCTGCGGATGACAAAAGAAGTGCACATAGGGTCTTATCTCCGTAGGTGGAAGAAAGTCAAGATATAGTGGGGCTTACCTGGGTAGATTGTGCCATCCATAACCACTGTATGTGTGTATAATCCTAGCTGCAGCAGCCACCACGAGGTAGAAGTAAAAGAAAAGCCAAGGAAAAGGTGTAATACTGTGCTGCCAGGAGGAGTGTAATAATTATAATGAATAACTCAGGAATCTTTTCGTGTGAAGCAGACACAGCAGAACACAGTTTATAGGTAAAAAAGTCTATGTTTTAACACACGGTGATTCACAGCAAAGTGCAGAGGAAAACTGAAGGTCAATAAAGACACAGTGTAGATATTGAATGAAGCCTTAAAGGTAACCTAACCCCACAAACTGACTCCCCCGCATCTTTACACCTGTCCCTCCACCCCCTCTTATCATTTCTAGCCATCCCTTTTGCAGAAAAAAATCGATTTTGTAAAGTAGAGAAAAGTTTATATTCACCTCCGTCCTGTGTGGGTTCTCTGTTTCTGAATTAGTCTCAAAGGCCTGTCTGTCTGCTGCAGTCTTGTAATTATGCACGCCCCTCTATGCTTAGTAAGAGCCTGGCCGCGTCATGAAAGGGGGCGAGGCTAACGGCATGACGCGATTTAGCCCCGCCCCTTTCATGACGCGGTCAGACACTCAGAAAGGCAGCAAGCTGAGAGGGGGCGTGCAGCAGACAGGCACGCCTATTTGCGGCTTCCTCAGAAAGAGAGAACTCACATAGGACGAGGTGAATATAAACTTTTCTCTACTTTACAAAATCGATTTTGCAGGGACAGGTAGAAAGATGCGGGGGGGGGGGGGTCAGTTTGTGAGGTTAGGTTCCCTTTAATGAAAAGTCTGTTGAAAACCTCACAGGTAAATGCAATCAGCAAAGCAGTCTTTAAAGTGCAGTTTACACTTGAAGAAGCACTGAAAGTAAAGTCTATGGCAAGTCCAAACAAAGAGATGTTTTAAGTAAATCTTTATAATACATTAAGGCATCCAGGGAGGCCTGGGAAGGAAGTCTTTTATAAAGTCCAGAACCAGATGCAGAGCAATTGCAAAGTCTAGAACAGTCTTATGCTCTGCATCTATTTGAATGAAAAGTGACAGAGCACTTAACTAAGCAATCAGCTTACATGTCAGCACATTCAGGTGAGTCAAGGGTTGCACTAAAAGGAGTAACACGAGCAGTCAGAGCAGAAGGAACACTGGTAACAGGTGTAGGTTGCAGAGGCTCTTATGAGCAGCAGCAAAATATTTCACACAGGACTTGCAGGAGTAGGCAAAGACCTAGAGAAGCCACTGGAAGCAGGAAACCAGGCGGAGAAAACCAAAGCATAATACTCTAGCAATGTCTAGAGGCTGGGCTGCGCTTTTTAAAGGCAAAAAAGACAAGAAACATGAAACAAAGGATGCCATCTTGGAAGAGGGCAGAATTCCCAAAAGGTAATCAAAACACTTGGAGTTCTGACAAGGAGACACATCAGAAGTGATTTTATTTTTCTGCATGTTTTGGAGCACTCAATGGCTCCTTCAGAAAAAAAATCATATCTGAAAGGTTTGGTCACTGCAGAGTGGGCTTTCAGTCCAAATGCTCTGACACTGTATGAAGAGACAGATCCTTTCTCTGTTCAGTGCTGAACTGGTGAGCTATTCCAGCTGCAGAGTAGAAACGATTACCCATGGAGATTCTCTGCATTATCCTGTTTTCTCTTGCATGTGCACTTTGAGGGCGACCAGCCTTCTTGGTGGACTTGAAAGAGTTTGTGATGTTGCAAAGATGCAATATTCTAGAGATCACAAACTTGGGTGACCTCTTTGGCCTTCATCTGGACAACCTGCTGCTGGAGGGTTTCAGTCACTTGAGTCAAATTGAGTGAAACCTGAAAAGTTAGGCTGCCAGTTGAATAGGGTTTGTCAGAAAATTAGAATCAGGTGCCACATTAACACCAATAATTTGAAGTTATCTGAAAGTGATCTCTAATTTTGATCAGTGTTGTTTTCCATTTTTCTCATTTACATGGTTATTCTGTGCTTTAAAATATATTCTATTTATGAAATAAGCTTAAAATACTGCTATTTTACTCATGTTAGGATATTTTCATATAGGATAACACAATGACCTTAACATTAAGGAAATGTGTGTGTTCTCTAATTTTGATCGCGCCAGTGTATAGAAGGGCAGTTTGTTCAATAATACTGTACATAGGTGGGCTGTGTGTGGGCTCATATTGTATATAGAGGCTGTGTGTAAGCTCATACAGTATACAGTGGGGCAGTGAGTTGGCTCATACAGTATATAGGGGCTAAGTGTGGATCATTTGGTATATGAGGAAGGTGTCAGCATACTTAATTCTGCTCGATATTAAGTGATAGTTATATTTAATTTATATTCATTCTAAATTTAATATGTTAAAGAGGACCTGTCACCAAACCAGGCATGGTGATCTAATTACAGCACTGGATGCAGCATGTCTGCAGCATCCAGACAAGGGGTTCCCCAGCACATGAGCAGCCTTGTACCCCGAGATAATACACTTAGAAAACTTACATGCTGCAGCCATTAAGAAGGTGGCCAGAGGCTGGAGCCAAGGGCAGATTCACACTCCCTGCATGTTTAATCTGCCCACCGCTGCCAATCATTCTCTCCCTCTTCTCCAGCATTAAACAGAGGTTTTTTATTCTCTCCCAGAAATGGCCGTTTAGCCCCGCCCCCTAAGGGGCGGGGCCAAACGGCAAGTTCTGAAAAGAAAAAAAACCTCTGTTTAATGCTGGAGAAGAGGGAGAGAATGATTGGCAGCAGGGCCGTATTTGCCATTAGGCACTCATAGGCATGTGCCTAGGGCGGCGCCATTCATAGGGGGCGGCATCTCAGCGTCTTTTCTTTTTTTTTTTTTTCTGCCTGTGTCGGCCGAGTCGTAAGCCCCGCCCCCTCATACACCTCCTGCCCCCCCTCCCCGGTCGTTATCAGGCCCTCTCATGCCTGTGTTGGCTGGGTCGTAAGCCCTGCCCCCTCATACACCCCCCGCCCCCCCCCGTCGTCATCAGGCCCGCTCATTGGCCAGTGGTCTTGCCCTCCTGCACTGCACGGGAAGAAATAAGAGCCGACGAAAAGGATTAGAGGAGCGACATGTTCTGGAGGATAAGAAGGAGAAGCAGCTCCAACCTCCGGGTAACAAGGTGACAGACCTCCTGCTGTGGCAGTGCTGTGCACAGTCCAGGCAGAGAGAAGGAGGGAGTGGGGGAGGAGCTGCCTAATACCCAGCTGCTGGGAGCAGGGGAAGCTGGATATGTACCCCCTTCCTGCAGCAGAAAGAAGTGCATGTGTGAGGTATCTGTAAAATGTGTGTGTGAGTTGTGTGTCTGTATGTGTGTTTGAGTGAGTTGTGTGTCTTCTGTAGGAGTTGTGTCTGTGTCTTCTCTGTGTGAGTTGTGTGTCTATGTGTGTGAGTTGGGTCTTCTGTGTGTGAGTTGTGTTTTCTGTGTGAGTTGTGTGTCTGTGTGTGCGAGTTGTGTCTGTCTTCTGTGTGTGAGTTGTGTGTCATCTGTGTGTGAGTTGTGTGTCTTCTGTGTGAGTTGTGTCTTCTGTGTGTGAGTTGTATGTGTCTTCTGTGTGAGTTGTGTGTCTATGTGTGTGAGTTGTGTCTGTGTCTTCTGTGTGTGAGTTGTGTGTCTATGTGTGTGAGTTGTGTCTTCTGTGTGGGAGTTGTATGTGTCTTCTGTGTGAGTTGTGTGTCTGTGTGTGAGTTGTGTCTGTGTCTTCTGTGAGTTGTGTGTCTATGTGTGTGATGTGTCTGTGTGTGAGTTGTGTCTCTATGAGTTGTGTCTCTGTGTGCGAGTTGTATCTGTGTGTGATGTGTCTGTGTGTGAGTTGTGTCTCTATTTGTGTCTGTGTGTGAGTTGTGGGGTGCAGAAGGACAGAGGAGCAGCAGGAGGGACAGCGGAGAGGAGGACAGAGGAGCAGCAGGAGGTACAAAGGAGAGGAGGACAGGGGTGCAAGAGGAGCAGCAGGAGGGACAGAGGAGAGGAGGACGGGGTGCAGGAGGACAGCCGAGCAGCAGGAGGAACAGAGAAGAGGAGGACAGGGGTGCAGGAGGAGAGAGGTGAGGAGGACGGGGGTCCAGGAGGACAGCCGAGCAGCAGGAGGGACAAAGGAGAGGAGGACGAGGGTGCAAGAGGAGCAGCAGGAGGGACAGAGGAGAGCAGGACGGGGGTGCAGGAGGACAGAGGAAAGCAGGACGGGGGTGCAGGAGGACAGAGGAGAGCAGGACGGGGGTGCAGGAGGACAGAGGAGAGCAGGACGGGGGTGCAGGAGGAAAGAGGAGAGCAGGATGGGGGTACAGGAGGACAGAGGAGAGCAGGACGGGGTGCAGGAGGACAGAGGAAAGCAGGACGGGGGTGCAGGAGGACAGAGGAGAGGAGGATGGGGTGCAGGAGAATAGAGGAGCAACAGGAGGGGCAGAAGAGAGGAGGATGGGGGAGCAGGAGGATAGAGGAGCAGCAGGAGGGACAGAGGAGAGGAGGACGGGGTGCAGGAGGACAGAGGAGAGGAATACGGGGGTGCAGGAGGACAGAGGAGAGCAGGACGGGGGTGCAGAAGGACAGAGGAGAGCAGGACGGGGGTGCAGGAGGACAGAGGAGAGCAGGACAGGGTGCAGGAGGACAGAGGAGAGGAGGATGGGGGTGCAGGAGGATAGAGGAGCAACAGAAGGGGCAGAGGAGAGGAGGATGGGGGTGCAGGAGGATAGAGGAGCAGCAGGAGGGGCAGAGGAGAGGAGGACGGAGGTGCAGGAGGAGAGGAGCAGCAGGAGGGACAGAGGAGAGCAGGATGGGGGTGCAGGAGGACTGGGGCTGTGGCTGGCGCTGTGTGTGGTGATAATGGCGGCTGTACCATCTGTCTGCCTCCATGCAGCTGCCGTCACCTTCCTGTGTTGGCAGGGTGTGGTATGCTGGGAGTTATAGTTCTCCTGCCTGTCCTATATGATTTTTTGGTAGTGTGTTCGGTGCTGGGAGTTGTTGTTCTTCCTGGTGGGCTCAGTGTTGTCCCGTCGCCCGTCTGTTGCCTGTCTGTCTCTTCTGGGATGTCCTGAGCTCTGTGCTGTGCACACAGTGTACCACTATCTCCCCAGCTCTGTGCTGTGCACAGTGTACCACCATGTCCACAGCTCCGTGTTGTGCACAGACAGTGTACCACCATGTCCTCAGCTCCGTGCTGTGCACAGACAGTGTACTACCATGTCCTCAGCTCCGTGCTGTGCACAGAGAGTGTACCGTACACTGTCTGTGCACAGCACAGAGCTGGGGAGATGGTGGTACACAGCACAGAGCTGAGGACATGGTGGTACACTGTGCACAGCACGGAGCTGAGGACATGGTGGTACACTGTCTGTGCACAGCACGGAGCTGAGGACATGGTGGTACACTGTGCACAGCACGGAGCTGAGGACATGGTGGTACACTGTCTGTGCACAGCACAGAGCTGAGGACATGGTGGTACACTGTGCACAGCACGGAGCTGAGGACATGGCGGTACACTGTCTGTGCACAGCACGGAGCTGAGGACATGGTGGTACACTGTGCACAGCACGGAGCTGAGGACATGGTGGTACACTGTCTGTGCACAGCACAGAGCTGAGGACATGGTGGTACACTGTGCACAGCACGTAGCTGAGGACATGGTGGTACACTGTGCACAGCACAGAACTGAGGACATGGTGGTACACTGTCTGTGCACAGCACGGAGCTGAGGACATGGTGGTACACTGTCTGTGCACAGCACGGAGCTGAGGACATGGTGGTACACTGTGCACAGCATGGAGCTAAGGACATGGTGGTACACTGTCTGTGCACGGCAAGGAGCTGGGAACATGGTGGTACATTGTGCACAGCACAGAGCTGAGGACATGGTGGCACACTGTATGTGCACGGCAAGGAGCTGGGGACATGGTGGTTCACTGTGCACAGCACGGAGCTGGGGACATGGTGGTACACTGTCTGTGCACAGCACGCAGCTGAGGACATGGTGGAACACTGTATGTGCACAGCACGGAGCTGAGGACATGGTGGCACACTGTATGTGTACGGCAAGGAGCTGGGGACATGGTAGTACACTGTGCACAGCACGGAGCTGAGGACAATGTGGTACACTGTCTGTGCACAGCACAGAGCTGGGGACATGGTGGTACACTGTCTGTGCACAGCACGGAGCTGGGTACATGGTGGTACATTGTGCACAACAGGGAGCTGGGTACATGGTGGTACATTGTTTATGCACAGCACGGAGTTGAGGACATGGTGGCACACTGTCTGTGCAAAGCATGGAGCTGAGGACATAGTGGTACACTGTGCACAGCACAGAGCTGAGGACATGGTGGTACACTGTCTGTGCACAGCACGGAGCTGAGGACATGGTGGTACACTGTCTGTGCACAGCAGGGAGCTGAGGACATGGTGGTACACTGTGCACAGCATGGAGCTGAGGACATGGTGGTACACTGTGCACGGCACGGAGCTAAGGACATGGTGGTACACTGTCTGTGCACATCACGGAGCTGAGGACATGGTGGTACACTGTGCACAGCATGGAGCTGGGGACATGGTGGTACACTGTGCACAGCACGGAGCTGGGGACATGGTGGTACACTGTGCACAGCATAGAGCTGAGGACATGATGGTACACTGTCTGTGCACAGCACGGAGCTGAGGACATGGTGGTACACTGTCTGTGCACAGCATGGGGCTGGGGAGATGGTGGTACACTGTGCGCAGCACGGAGCTGAGGACATGGTGGTACACTGTGCACAGCTTGGAGCTGAGGACATGGTGGTACACTGTGCACAGCACGGAGCTGAGGACATGGTGGTACACTGTCTCCCGCTGCCTTAAAATCGGTCTGTTTCTCATCCAGGAGAGTCAGATGAGTGTCATCATTTTTTTGGTCCATTTGGCATCCAACTGTTGTGCGAGTGTCCGACATTTCTCTCAGATCACATCCGTGTGCAATCTGTTCTTTCCTCAGCAGCTATTAGTGTAGAATCATTTACAGGAACATTTTACAGTTGTCTCAGTTACAGAATGATAATGTATCCGTGAAAAAAACTGATGCCTCTCGGATGGTCCATGTGCTGTCAGTGTGCGGTCCGTGATTTTGTCGGACCCATAGACTTGCACTGGCGAGTCTCGTGCATGAATCACAGACTGTCGCAGAATGTTGCGAATTTTTTCTCATCCTGAATCTGGCTGAGAAAAAAGCGTCCGATACTCGTCAGTCTGCTCTAAGGCATTGAATAACATTGGTCCGAGTGCAATGTGATGAAATCACGCATTGCACTCGTCTGCGTTTCACGCCAGTGTGTCCGTACCCTAATACTAAAATCCATATAGTAATCCTACAATGTCTGCTGGACATGGTATGGGGAGGGTTTATGGCTCAGTTAGTACACAGTACAGTAGTGACAGTGGGAAGTGATGACAGCAGGGGGTAGTGACAGTGGGCAGTGATGACAGCAGGGGGTAGTGACAGTGGGCAGTGATGACAGCAGGGGGTAGTGACAGTGGGCAGTGATGACAGTAGGGGGTAGTGACAGTGGGCAGTGATGACAGTAGGGGGTAGTGACAGTGGGAAGTGATGACAGCAGGGGGTAGTGACAGTGGGCAGTGATGACAGTATATATACTGTATAAAAAGGACAGAGTATACACATAACTAATGTTATCAGAGATTGTGAAGGGGTTGTAGTTGTAATAATGTAGCTTTTCACATGCAACGATTTGTTCTTTATATTTGCTTTAATTTAGATGGAAGCAGAAGACATGTGAGTGTTAAAGTGATTCTGGCACTACATTTGTCCTATCCAACCTATTAATATAGATATACAGGTTATAGAGTGCTAATAAAAGCCATTCCTGTCTGCTTCATATCAGATGCCTTATAGATAAATAATCTCTTATCACTTTATGTAAATGAGCTGTTACAGGCTATCGGGTGGACGATGTGGGGAAGTGATGGGGGGTGATGACAGCGGGAAGTGATGACAGCAGGCAGTGATGACAGCGGTGGATAGCGACAACAGGCAGTGATGACAGCGGACAATGATGACAGTGAGTAGTGATGACAATGAGTGTGGCAGGGTGGCTCAGTGGTTAGACTGCAGTCTTGAAGAATTGGGGTCCTTTGTTCAAATCCCACCAAGGACGACATCTGGAAGGAGTTTGCATGTTCTCCCCATGTTTGTGTGGGTTTCCTCTGGGCACTCTGATATCCTCCCACACTCAAAGACATACTGATAGGATGTTTATATTGTGAGCCCCAATGAAACAGTGTTGCAAATATGTGTAAAGTGCTATGGAATCAGTAGCACTATATAAATTGATATAATTATTATCGTGACAATAAGCAGTTATGACAGCAGGGGGTAGTGACAGTGGGCAGTTAAGACATCAGGGGGTAGAGACAGTGGGCAGTGATGACAGCAGGGGGTAGTGACAGTGGGCAGTGATGACAGCAGGGGGTAGTGACAGTGGGCAGTGATGACAGTAGGGGGTAGTGACAGTGGGCAGTGATGACAGCAGGGGGTAGTGACAGTGGGAAGTGATGACAGCAGGGGGTAGTGACAGTGGGAAGTGATGACAGCAGGGGGTAGTGACAGTGGGCAGTGATGACAGCAGGGGGTAGTGACAGTGGGCAGTGATGACAGCAGGGGGTAGTGACAGTGGGCAGTGATGACAGCAGGGGGTAGTGACAGTGGGCAGTGATGACAGTAGTGGGTAGTGACAGTGGGCAGTGATGACAGTAGGGGGTAGTGACAGTGGGCAATGATGACAGTGGGGGGTGGCCCGCTAGTGTACCGCGGAAAGCACTGGTATTGCCAGTGAGGCCATATTAGCATACTTGGGTGTTCCAACATGGTGTCCGGCATACTTCCAGTCAGCACGGTGGATTGTGGGATTCAGAGACATCCTGAAGGAAGTCAGTGACAGACAACATAAGACAATTATACAGTATATATACTCTATAAAAAGGACAGAGTATACACTTAAAGGGAACCTGTCACCCCAAATCACCCTTGTAAGCTGTAAATACATGTCCCTGAAGCATTACACTACAGTCCTACACATCCCTTTGTGGTGTTTTAGTTCAATATGAAAGTGCACTTTAGTCATTTGCAAACTTACTAAATCCATGCAGTGGGGCGTTCCCAAGCCTCCTTGTCTGCGAGGCGGTTCCCCTGTGTGCCGCTGTATTACGCCCTAATGGGCGTTTTTTCAAACTTTCTAGCGCGGGCACGATTCATAATCTCGTGCCCGCATCGTCACGGTCATGTGATGCCATGACGCGTCATTTCCGGGCGGCTGGGTCACTGCTGTCTGACGCGCACTGGCCAACTTCAGCGCATGCGCAGATCGCTTGCTGAAGTCGGCCGGTGCGCGTCAGACAGCAGCGACCCAGCCGCCCGGAAATGACGCGTCACGGCATCACATGACCGTGACGATGCGGGCACGAGATTATGAATCGTGCCCGCGCTAGAAAGTTTGAAAAAACGCCCATTAGGGCGTAATACAGCGGCACACAGGGGAACCGCCTCGCAGACAAGGAGGCTTGGGAACGCCCCACTGGCATGGATTTAGTAAGTTTGCAAACGACTAAAGTGCACTTTCATATTGAACTAAAACACCACAAAGGGATGTGTAGGACTGTGGTGTTATGCTTCAGGGACATGTATTTACAGCTTACAAGGGTGATTTGGGGTGACAGGTTCCCTTTAACTAATGTTATCAGAGATTGTGAAGGGGTTGTAGTTGTAATAATGTAGCTTTTCACATGCAACGATTTGTTCTTTATATTTGCTTTAATTTAGATGGAAGCAGAAGACATGTGAGTGTTAAAGTGATTCTGGCACTACATTTGTCCTATCTAACCTATTAATATAGATATACAGGTTATAGAGTGCTAATAAAAGCCATTCCTGTCTGCTTCATATCAGATGCCTTATAGATAAATAATCTCTTATCACTTTATGTAAATGAGCTGTTCCAGGCTATCGGGTGGACGATGCCTGGAAGATAACTCCGCCTCCGGAGATTATTTTATATAGAAGGGGAGTTACCATTGTGAGACAAGCAACTGACAGAACAGGAGGAAGGAAATTTGACTTCTTGATGGAGGCTGGAAGCACTGAGAGGAATCTGCAGATGTGTCAGTTATAACTATATACAGCTCTGTAGTGAGATCAGGAGAGCAGGGAGCGGTCATCACACATCACATTGGTAACTCCCCCTTCTATATAAAATAGGCTCTGGAAGCAGAGATCTTCCAGGCATCATCCGCCCCATAGCCTGGAAAAGGTCACTTACATAAAGTGAAAAAAGCATGAAGGGAGGAGGTTTTCCAGCATTCTATAACCTGTATGCCTATATTATTAAACAAAACCTACAAGAAGATGAGTTTATAGCCCAATAATGGTATAAAAACAATTATTTTATTGGTACAATTCATAAAACATAATCAATAATACAATTTATGACATCAAAAAATGATAAAATCACCACAAATGTAATGCATCCTGTTATTGCGATACACCAATCGAACAGAGAACTATCAATTTATTACAATCTTTTATATCTCATATATTCTTGGAGCAACCATTGATGCTAAATTTCATGAGAGGTTTCATATATAAAGGAATCCCACTACTAGTATATCCAAATATGGGGATAAAATGGCTGATGACCTTAACCACTGGCGGAAGCTGGTAGACAGATAAAATTGCCCACTGGACACAATAATCCTAAATTGCAGTGACAAAATTCAAAAATAATATATCCCCATCACAGTTTGGTGACAAACACAAAATAAAAATCAAAATAAATGATAATACAGTGTGTGTCAAAATAACTCAAACCAGTGCATACATTTCAATGACATATAATGGTGTACAAGTGCATACACAAATACTTAAGTGTATCAACATAATATGAAAAGGTTATATATATATTCCAAACACAAGCGTATATATCAAAAATATAAATCCAAATAAATAATAATGCTGTGTGTGTCAAAATTACTCAAACCAGTGCATACCTTCAATAACATATAATGGTATACACGTGCATGCACAAAAACATCAGTGTGTCAACATAATGTGAAAAAGTCATAAATATATTCCATGCACAACCATATACCGTATTTTTCCTTTTATAAGACGCACTTTTTTTCCTCCAAGTTTTGGAGGAAAGTAGGGGTGCGTCTTATAAAAGGAATATAACATTCTAGCATCCTCACTTGCTTGGGAGGGGGGGACAGCAGTGAATTGGGGACAGAAGTGACAGGGAATGGTCCCTGCTGAAGAAGCAGGCGGCAGGAGCACCACGTGTCCCCGGCTCATTATCTACTTAAATATTCACTTCACTGCTCCCAGTCCCCACCCACCTCTCTGCACTGCGTGGAGAGGTGAGAGCAGGGGGAGCAGGAGAAGCTGCTTAGCCTGCACACATGGTCGCTCCTGCAGCTGCTGGGGACATTGTGTGCTGCAGATAGTGAGAACGGAGGAGCTGGGTGCAGCTGTGGCAAGTGAATCAGCACTGAGCTTTGTGCTGATTCACTGCCATGAAGACAGGGGCAGAGCAGGGCAGATCGGCACTTTATCACAGGTACCTTGTTTGTCAGTGTCCTGCCTCACTCCCTCTGCTCACTGTAATGTGTCCTGCTGAGCCCTGACACCAAGCAGAAATCCAGGAAGGTCGGTCTGCAGTTCAGGAGCTTCAGTCTATTAGGCTGGCTTCACATTTGCGTATGGGAAGGCAGCGTTTTGCTGCGTTCCCATACGCAGTTAAACGCATGCGCACTGCGTTCCTATGTTTAACATAGGAACGCATGGTGCCTGCGTTTGCTGCGTTCGGGTGCGGATGCGGACGATATCTGCTGCTTCCGGTGTCCAGCACCCGGGACGCAGCATGTTGGGTTTTTTTGTGCGTTTGGGGAGCTTGGACAATCAGCAAGCGTCCCCAAGCGTACAAAAAAAGCATTGTCTTCAATGGGTCCGCAGTGTCCTCTGCATGACACAGCAGGAGAACGCTGCGGACCCATTGAAAAATCTCCCGGTGGCCGCCGGTGATGTCACAGGAGCTCACCGACGGCCACCGGGAGATCAGCTGACCCTCTGCTGTCCTCCTTCTCCCCGCCGCCTGTAATCTCATAGCGATGTCGGCGGGGAGAACAGCTGATCTGAAAGCTGTTTGAATCTTCCCGCGCCGACATCTCCTCACAGTGTCGGCGCGGGAAGATTCAAACAGCTCTCAGATCAGCTGTTCTCCCCGCCGACAGTCCCGGAGCTTACCGGCGGCCGGGGGGCGGAGATCTCCGGCGCTGATCTCCGCCTCCGGCCCGCCCCCGGACAGCGCCGATTGGCTGCCGGGCTCCATAGTGATGTGTCCGCAGGCGGACATTATCCGCTGCGGACACATCAAAGTGTCCCTGCTTCTGACAGCGTTTGTGTCTGCATGCCATCAGCATGCAGACACAAACGCTAATGTGAAGCCAGCCTAAGAGCAGGGCTGGAGCCTGCATATAACGGCAGTGTACAGCTCCCCTGGCCCTGCATACAGGTCAAGCTCTGTGGTGACTTGTAATTAGGAGACAGAGCTGGAGCATCATATTTCAGCCCAGTGTACAGCCCCCCTCCCTGGCCCTCCCTCATACAGTACATCACATCAGATCTTTATATACAGACTGGCCACTTCCTTCATTTCAGCAGGGTGATGGCAAAGCAGGACACATTAAAGTGAGTCCACATGTATATGTAACATAACCACTAATAAAGTAAAGTTAACACTACCAATACTGTGCTTAACTAGAACTCCAAGCATGCTATAGGATCTACAGTACATGCTGGGAGTGATAGTTCTTGAAGGGATTGTTACTACATGAACAAATCCCATCTCATTCATCTTGTTGGCCCTTGTAAAAGTAATAAAGACCATACTAAGGGTGTGCGCTCACAGTCGGGAGTAGCTGTGTGTTGGACGCGGCTCCTCCGGACATAAGTGAAGCCACATGTGGAGGCAGGGAGACCCCAGCTGCCCTGTACTCACCATGTGCGGCGGGTGCAGGGCGGCTTCTCCCTGCAGTCCCCCGATGGGAGCCGCTTCCAACTCCACAGCATGAAATGAACATGCTGAGAAGGAGCGGAATGGTGGCAACCTGCACCGCAGCTGTCAGAATGCTGTGGTCGGATGAAGCATAGTGAGTATGGGATTTCTACAAATCCCATCCACTATGCTTGTACTGTACTACGCAGCATTTTGGACACAGCAGCAAGGCGCTGCGTCCAAAAGGCTGCGTATACTCATCGTGTGCACGCACCCATACCCCTGATTCTGCAGCAGTTCCAACGTTATCAGAAGTTGCATAGTCATGTCCCATGTGATATTGATATGAGACTCAGCCCTCTGACCAGTCAGTGCTGGCCTCTGTCTCCCCGCCAACAGACACTGGAGCAGAAGTCATTGGTGTTGCTCACATGCTGCACCTGCATCCGAAGGAAACAGACGCCAACACTGACTGGTCGCAGGGCCTGAGTGTCATATCAAAGTCATTTTTTGCTACAAATATCTTTTTCCCTATTTTCCACCTCTAAAATCTGGGTGCATCTTATAATCCGGTGCGTCTTATAAAGCGAAAAATACGGTATATCAAAATGTGTGATCAAAAATATCAGTGAATACTGAAAGGAAACCAGTCCAGGAGCAAAACCAGTAAATCAACTACCACCACCAAGGTACAGAAGCAGTTACCAAGGTATACAAAAGTGTAGTCCCCAATTGTGGTCACTAATGGGGAATCCCAGTTACAAGTTAACAGAAACACTCTATCTCAAACTTGAGCATCACAGTACATATAGTGCACAATGGCTATCAGTTCTCACATGAAGCACATGTTCCGGCTGGTCAAATGCTCAGCAACTACAGTGCTACAATTGGTGTTATAATTACCGTCCACACTGGATGCTAGGGTCACCCTGACGCGTTTCGCCTATAGGGGCTTCTTCCAGAGGGTGTCGCTACTCTGTACTGCGTCCTTTTTATGTGGAATATCTCATACATATGCACGTGCACATTAGTGGCGCTTCACTCACGCCGCCGGGACCAAGCCGCCGGAACCAGCGTCTGACGTCACCTCCCTGTAACCGCCCCCCGACGCGTCAAGGAGAGGGCAGGGAAGCGACGTGCGTGAGACGCGTTGTCACAGCAACCGGCCGCCAGGAACGCAGGCCAAGCGCGCATGCGCACTGCAAAGGAATATTTGTGCTTATAAAAGGGACTATTCTTAGAGCTGTATATGGTGCAGTTATTATAAGTATAAATAGATCAATAAGTGTAAACATGTGATGCAAATAATATATATATATATGTTAAAAAAACGCCAAATCTCATTCTCCATTAGTGTAAAAAAGATCGTAATATATAAATATATATCCAAATCAATTTCATGAGCATAAGTTAATGTGTATAGAAAATACATAGAAAATAATAAAAAAATAAAAAATAAAAAATGAAAATAATAACTAATAAATAATAAGTAATAAATAATAAAAAGAAAAAAGAAGAAAAAAGAAAACAGGGGAGGAATTATTTTATATAAAAAATATTAAAAAATATACAAAATAATAACTAAAAATTATAATTAATAAAAAAATAAAAAATAATAAAAAATAACAATTCTTTAATAATGAAAAAATAAAAAAATCTCAAAAATATATGTATATATATACTAGAAAAAAGTACTCTGCAGCACACAGCTACTCCCAATGATGTACATGTGCTAACAAGCTATATATACCTGAGAAAAAAGTTTAAAAACTTACGTTTTTTCAAAAAACTCAAAAATCTTATCTTTTTATTTCTGAAGTTCTTGGTACACACATTGGCCAATGTCTGTTTGCTCACCGACTGCGACAAAGTGACTTCAGGTCCGATGAGTCCTACGCTGATATCCCTATCCTCCTTGTCCGCTCCCCCACTTTTCAGTGGGCAGACACCACCTCGACCCTAGATCACCTGTGGTCAATGAGGGTGCAGATTGCAGTAAGGAGCCAGCAACTCCATAAATTACAAAAGAGAAAAAAAAAACTGCACAGCACACTCAGACAATGTGAACTGGTGCCAGCAGTGACGCTGGATATAAACTAGAAAAAAGTACTCTGCAGCACACAGCTACTCCCAATGATGTACATGTGCTAACAAGCTATATATACCTGAGAAAAAAGTTTAAAAACTTACGTTTTTTCAAAAAACTCAAAAATCTTATCTTTTTATTTCTGAAGTTCTTGGTACACACATTGGCCAATGTCTGAAAAGTGGGGGAGCGGACAAGGAGGATAGGGATATCAGCGTAGGACTCATCGGACCTGAAGTCACTTTGTCGCAGTCGGTGAGCAAACAGACATTGGCCAATGTGTGTACCAAGAACTTCAGAAATAAAAAGATAAGATTTTTGAGTTTTTTGAAAAAACGTAAGTTTTTAAACTTTTTTCTCAGGTATATATAGCTTGTTAGCACATGTACATCATTGGGAGTAGCTGTGTGCTGCAGAGTACTTTTTTCTAGTTTATATCCAGCGTCACTGCTGGCACCAGTTCACATTGTCTGAGTGTGCTGTGCAGTTTTTTTTTCTCTTTTGTAATTTATGGAGTTGCTGGCTCCTTACTGCAATCTGCACCCTCATTGACCACAGGTGATCTAGGGTCGAGGTGGTGTCTGCCCACTGAAAAGTGGGGGAGCGGACAAGGAGGATAGGGATATCAGCGTAGGACTCATCGGACCTGAAGTCACTTTGTCGCAGTCGGTGAGCAAACAGACATTGGCCAATGTGTGTACCAAAAACTTCAGAAATAAAAAGATAAGATTTTTGAGTTTTTTGAAAAAAACGTAAGTTTTTAAACTTTTTTCTCAGGTATATATAGCTTGTTAGCACATGTACATCTTTGGGAGTAGCTGTGTGCTGCAGAGTACTTTTTTCTAGTTTATATCCAGCGTCACTGCTGGCACCAGTTCACATTGTCTGAGTGTGCTGTGCAGTTTTTTTTTTTTTTTTCCCTTTTTTTTTTTCTCTTTTGTTTTTTTTCTCTTATGTATATATATATATAAAAATATATATAAAAATATATATAAAAAAAAATATATATATGAATAAATAAATAATACAAAAATTATACACGTGTATTATACAAGCTCAAAAATTAATTTCGAAAAAACTTTATAACAATATAGAGGTGTCCTAAAATTTATATATTATATATCTAAAAATAGATAAAAAGAAGAACGAGAAAACGCAGTTCCAGATCATCCAATTCTTCATCATCATTAGTCCTAAAATCATTTTTTCCTTTTTGTGTATCCTAAAAAAAAGAGAATAAAATACAACATTAAAAGACATCCAAAGAAAATAAAAAACGCATACCTAAACTCATAAAAATGAGGCAAAGCTGAGAACTTCGTTGAGTCCATGTGGTCGTAGGCATCCAATTTTGTGGATCCATCTTGTTTCCAATTGGGCCAGTTTCTTCCCCAAATCCCCTCCTCGTGAGTTTATAGGAATACAGTCAATTCCAAAAGCTCTCAGCAAACTGCCATTACAGGAATGCTTTTGCTTGAAATGTTTAGCCAACGGTTTCAAAGAGAAGAGATCCTCTTCTTTAATAGCATTATTTATATCCAGAACGTGTTCCCTTATTCTGACCTTAAGGGGTCTAGTGGTGAGTCCTACGTAAATCTGATTACACGGGCACATGGCGTAATATATTACATGGGTAGTGTTACATGTAATATGCCTCGTGATTTTAAATTCCTCTTTCTGATCCACGGATGTGAAAGTCAAAGTTCTCACCATATTGGGACACGCAATGCAATCTCTGCATGGAAAGAAACCCCACTTGGGTCCACCAGACCCAAATTCTCTAGCTGGATTCAGGGCCTCATACTGGCTATGTGTGAGAAGATCCCTTAAATTGTTGGCTCTTCTGTATGTCATTGCTGGCTTCTCTTGGACATATTTTCTCAAAACCTCATCAGCACGTATAATATGCCAAGATTTATTCATTGCCTCTGTAACCTCCTTCCACCTACAATTATATGTAGAGATGAATCTTACCTGATGTGAGTTCTCTTTTCTTGATCGTGAAAACACTAAATCTCCTCTTTTTTTCATCACAGCTCTCTTGTATCCCTTCTTGATACTCCTTTTCGAATATCCCCGCTCCTCAAACCTCTTGGACAATTCCTTAGCCTGTTTCTGAAAAGAGGAATCAGATGAACAAATTCTTCTAGTTCTCAAAAATTGTCCTATAGGTATGCTATTTACCAGAGGTTTCGGATGGAAAGAGGAAGCATGCAATAATGCATTTACAGCTGTGTCCTTTCTGAAGACCTCCGTTTGAATATACCCATCCTTGTCCTTTTGGAGTTTCACATCCAAAAAATCAATTGTTTCTGCACTGGACTTGCTAGTAAGCTTAATATTCATGTTGTTTGAATTTAATACCTTAATGAATTCCGCAAGGTCGATCTCAGAACCTTGCCATATCAGAAAGATGTCGTCTATATATCTTGACCAAGACAGAACCTTGTCACTAAATATAACTGGATTGCTCTGAAAAATCTCCCTTTCCCACAGCCCCAGGAACAAATTTGCATATGAGGGGGCAAAAGCCGCCCCCATTGCAGTTCCCTGGAGCTGTAGGTAGGGTACCCCTTTAAAAAGAAAAAAATTGTGAGTCAGAGCAAATTCCAAAATATGAAGAAGGAAGACTGCAAACTCAGGCTCCATATTCGTTGAATTTAAGAAAAAGTTTACTGCCCTCAACCCATCTTCATGTTTTATAGACGTATAAAGTGACTCGACATCACAAACAACCATCATCATATTTTCTTCTAAGTGCAGATCCGATATTTTTCCCAGGAAATCATTTGTATCTTTTACATATGATGGCAGAGTCTCCACAAGAGGTTTCAGATAGAAATCGAGAAACTTACCCACAGATTCACAAAGATTCCCATTGCCGGAGACAATAGGTCTTCCGGGTGGTGTTACTGGATTCTTGTGAATCTTTGGAAGGAGGTACAGGCAGGCAGTTCTTGGTCGTTCAGGGTAGAGTCCATCTTTCATCACTTTATCAATAACTGATTTTCCATGTGCATCATCTAGAATTTTAAATAACGCAACTTGAAAAACAGAGGTAGGATTGTAAGTGAGTCTTTTATAACATTTCTTTTCTCCTAATTGCTTAAAGGCTTCCCTCTCATACATATCCCTTGGCCACAGGACAACGTTTCCACCTTTATCTGATGGTTTTATCACTATATTAGTCATTTTTTTCAATTCCTTCAACGCTTGTCTCTGTGCCATATTCAAGTTATCATTTTGAATCCTTCTAGGGATCTTATTTAATTCTTCTGTCACTAATTTCACATATAATTCCACATTAGAATGTAGATTCATCTGGGGGAATTTTTTAGCCTTTGGAAATGTAAACTTACTCATGGTTTTTCTTCCACTAGATTCCTCCTCAAGTTCATCAAGCATACCACAGATATTCTCCTCATCATTCCCATTCGAAATATATGATGGTTTATCATGTATCTTCTTCAAGACCAATTTACGTGCAAAGAGGTGCAGATCTTTTACTGTAGAAAACAAATCAAAAGGGGTTGTGGGGGAGAAAGTAAGACCCAAGCTCAGGACTTCCTCCTGAGCTGGAGTTAACACAATATTAGATAGGTTAATTACCTGCATCTTAGAAAAATTCCTTTTCTTCCTATCCTGTCCTTGTGGTCTAACGACTTTCCGTTTGCCAAGTCTTCTATTGACATCAGTCCTGTAGTCAAACCCTTCACCTTCCTCTTCTGTAGAGGACATAGAGGATACCGACATGGATGTATCACCTCTATTATACCTGTCCAGGTTTTCAACAACACGTTTCGGTGCTGGCCATCTATAAACTTTCTTCAGTTTATAATCTTGGACATCTCTTTGCAATTTGTTCATTTTTTGATCTTTAACTTCTTTTTCCCAGGCTACAAACTGCCTATCCAGATCCAATTTGAACATGTCCAACGCATTTCCTGACAACGACTCCCTCAACAGTTGTTGTGTTTTCTCAATCTCTATTTCTACAGTTTCCATAGTTTTCGTATTAATTTCAATAAGTAGTTGAATCAGACCTCTAGAACAGGTATTACATATCTCTTCCCACCTATTTCGAAAAGATATATCCTCCACCGGAAAGGAAGGGAGAATCTTGACTCTCAATCCTCTTGGGATCAGGTTTTTGAGAAGGTAGTTCTCTAAAGATGCCCTACTCCACCATATACGGAGCCGTTTCTTAGAAAGGTACTTCAACGAATTTTTCATTTCAGCCACTTGCCCACTTTCAGCGACATTCATGGTCATTTCATCATTAAAAATGGTGTCAATACTATTCTTCCAAGTATCGTCTCTAGATCTCATATCCATTTTTAAGAAGAAAAAGAAAGGCCTTATGACACTGTAAGAATACAGAAAAGTAAATGAACCAGAGCTAGGCTACTATAAATCCTAGGCAAACTCGATGTATGAACAAAACCTACAAGAAGATGAGTTTATAGCCCAATAATGGTATAAAAACAATTATTTTATTGGTACAATTCATAAAACATAATCAATAATACAATTTATGACATCAAAAAATGATAAAATCACCACAAATGTAATGCATCCTGTTATTGCGATACACCAATCGAACAGAGAACTATCAATTTATTACAATCTTTTATATCTCATATATTCTTGGAGCAACCATTGATGCTAAATTTCATGAGAGGTTTCATATATAAAGGAATCCCACTACTAGTATATCCAAATATGGGGATAAAATGGCTGATGACCTTAACCACTGGCGGAAGCTGGTAGACAGATAAAATTGCCCACTGGACACAATAATCGCGTCAGGGTGACCCTAGCATCCAGTGTGGACGGTAATTATAACACCAATTGTAGCACTGTAGTTGCTGAGCATTTGACCAGCCGGAACATGTGCTTCATGTGAGAACTGATAGCCATTGTGCACTATATGTACTGTGATGCTCAAGTTTGAGATAGAGTGTTTCTGTTAACTTGTAACTGGGATTCCCCATTAGTGACCACAATTGGGGGCTACACTTTTGTATACCTTGGTAACTGCTTCTGTACCTTGGTGGTGGTAGTTGATTTACTGGTTTTGCTCCTGGACTGGTTTCCTTTCAGTATTCACTGATATTTTTGATCACACATTTTGATATATATGGTTGTGCATGGAATATATTTATGACTTTTTCACATTATGTTGACACACTGATGTTTTTGTGCATGCACGTGTATACCATTATATGTTATTGAAGGTATGCACTGGTTTGAGTAATTTTGACACACACAGCATTATTATTTATTTTGGATTTATATTTTTGATATATACGCTTGTGTTTGGAATATATATATAACCTTTTCATATTATGTTGATACACTTAAGTATTTGTGTATGCACTTGTACACCATTATATGTCATTGAAATGTATGCACTGGTTTGAGTTATTTTGACACACACTGTATTATCATTTATTTTGATTTTTATTTTGTGTTTGTCACCAAACTGTGATGGGGATATATTATTTTTGAATTTTGTCACTGCAATTTAGGATTATTGTGTCCAGTGGGCAATTTTATCTGTCTACCAGCTTCCGCCAGTGGTTAAGGTCATCAGCCATTTTATCCCCATATTTGGATATACTAGTAGTGGGATTCCTTTATATATGAAACCTCTCATGAAATTTAGCATCAATGGTTGCTCCAAGAATATATGAGATATAAAAGATTGTAATAAATTGATAGTTCTCTGTTCGATTGGTGTATCGCAATAACAGGATGCATTACATTTGTGGTGATTTTATCATTTTTTGATGTCATAAATTGTATTATTGATTATGTTTTATGAATTGTACCAATAAAATAATTGTTTTTATACCATTATTGGGCTATAAACTCATCTTCTTGTAGGTTTTGTTCATACATCGAGTTTGCCTAGGATTTATAGTGGCCTAGCTCTGGTTCATGTGCCTATATTATTAGTTTAGATAGGTCAAATGTGGTGACTGATTCCATTTAATAGAACCTCTGAGCGTGAATGTCAAGAAGGTAATATACTGTGATGGAACATGAAACAAGATAGACTGCAGATGCCACTACACATGAAACCACTGAAGATCACTTGTTTGATTTAGACGCCCTACAATGTGGTAGGCAGCAGTACAACACATTCTCTACAAGAGAAACTACATGCTATTTCATCATTTTCTTCTCATGGTGAGGCCAATTGTGAAATCGACTGTTATGACCCATAAACATGGCCAGGCAAATTTTCAGATGCACAAAGATCCTATTTTACCAGCAAGAGGGCAAAAGCAATGTATGGACCTGATATCAATAACAGTTTAAGAGATGGAAGAACACTTCCAATAGATTGTTTTTTAGACAGCTGTTAAATGGACAGAAAGTGTGCCAGTTTATAGCTGGTTATAAAAACCATATACTGCATACCATGCAAAAGGTTTTCTAATTTAGAACCAAAACTATTCTTGTCAAAAGGAGAAAAGTTTGACACAATGGATAAAATTAAGCAAGTGATTTCCTAAACATGGAAATTCTTTACACCATAAAATATTTCTTTTCCTGAAAAACACTTGAGGTCTTTTTAGGTAAGGATGGTATTGATAAAGGACTTCAAGATTAGATAGTGAAAGAAGAAAACACCTGGAAGGAGGTTCATGCAGTTGGTGACGTAATCATGCACTTAGGCTACCTTCCCAACACGGTTTTTGGGATCAGGTTCTGTCCGGTTTGAACCGAAGAGAACCTGATCCGATTTTGACTCCCATGTATCCCTATGGTGTCGGAGTTTGTGCAATTTAAAGACCAGGCCATACGAGTGCTGCACGAACAAAGAGCCAGCGGCACAGCACCCACACAGCTACTGGCTCTAACGTACCACCCAGAGGTGGCGACCTCTTCCCTTGCCACAGTGGAGGCCAACACACAGACTCTATAAACTGACCCCTGAAGCCTTACAGTTGCAAGTGCAGCAGCTGACCAAAGGTATGGCTGAGCTAGCCAAAGCTGTACAGTCCATGCAGGGGCCTAAACCATTGGAGATGGGGATATTGGGGACTGGTGTCATGTGTTCACTGTTTTGCAGTCAATGAGTGCTGCTGCTGTGATTTAAACTGAGCTTTATTTTTTCCATTAGTCTATGCTGCGGCTCGGCATGTGGAAGTAGAAGTGAAGGGGTGTTTCTGAGCTTTCTGCTTTCCACCCCCCAGCCTTAAGTAGTTCTTCTACCCTGCACCAGATGTCGCAAAAAGAGCTTATTTTTACTTGGACCCCATGCTGTGAAGTTGTGCTGTGCTGAGCTGAGCTGTGGTTTTGCTGCCACTGTCTTCCATTGGAACTGCTGTGTTGAGATAGGGGCTCTTAGTGTCTGACCCACAAGAGTCTGGGGTACTCAGGTCTCGGGCGTTTGGGTACAGTGGATGTCACGGGTGGTCGGTGCCCGAGCTTATGCCCTTGCGGTGACAACAAAAAGCTGTATCTACAGGGATTAATGTTAATGGATGAATGTTGTGACGTCACCTGTAGAGCCGGTGATGACACCGCTGCTGCTGGGACCTCCGGGGTGATAGGCGGCAGCAAGGTGTTGTGGCTCTCTACAGGTAGAGTGGGGTCCCCGTGGCTTTAAAGGTATAATGGTGGAATAGGGCAGTGCAGTCATTGCGGTGTGGGACAGGCTGAAGAATGGACACACACAATAAAGTCTTTTTCTGTACCTTTTACTAGTGGTATTGCAGGTACGCTTCCAGGGTTGAAAGGTGCACTTTGGGATTTCCACACCAAGTGGGCTATAGGCCTAGTTGTCCTGTTCCCTTGTCCTGAAGTCTGGCGTGTGTAAAACCAGGCCTGACCTCTCTTCTCTCTCACACCTGTGTTGCTGCACTGAGGGCTCTCACTTGGCTACCACTACCTTTCTGTGGCTCCTGGCTCTCAATTGGTGAGTGCTGTGGGTGTCCAGGAAGCTAAACCTCTGCGGTGTACTAGGATTCTCTGCTGGGTTAATATCTCTCTTTTGCAGACTCGGACTCCAGTGAAGGGTGTTCGCCTCTGCCTTTCGTCCTCACTCTCTGGACCCTCACACTGGCTCTGGCGGTGCACAGGTTTCGGGCCTAGCACGGCTCCGGTAACCAGTTTTGCTAACTAGGCTCTGAGCTGAACTTCACAGTTTTCCTAGCGACTGCCACACTCTGGCCAACTCCGCCCCCAGCACCTGTATTTATAGGGGATCTGGCATAACAGCAACTAGTGGAGCTCCCCCTACAGGCCTGGAGTGGAAGGTGTTGGGTGTATGTGACTACCAGATGTGGAAATCCCTTAGTGAACTAGTTGGTTCTGTGGCTTACCTGGCACAGGGCGCCTCATTAGCCTAGGACTGATCAGGAACAAAGGGTTAGGTTGGTGGCCTGAAACTTCTCAGCTTCAGAGGTACCTTCGGGAACAGGGTGAGTCAGGGACCCCAAGCCCAGCGCCAGACTAGCTCCCCTTAATGCCTTGCCCACCTTACCATCTTGCTTCCTGATTCCCTATCCCTGACAGCTGCAAGGTAATGATGAGGATATTGGGGGTTGCATGGGGATGATGGTTGCTGCAGCGGGATTTTGGAGGCTGCAAGGGGATATTGGAGGCTGCAAGGGAATATTTGGGACTGCATGGGGATGATGGGTTCTGAATGTGGTTGATGTGAATATAGGCGTTTGCAAGGGGATGATGGGGATATTGGGGGCTGCTAGGGAATGAAGGTGATCATGGAAAAATAAGACATCCCCTGAAAATAAGAGCTAGCCCATCTTTGGGAGCAAAAATTAATATAAGACAGGGTCTTTTTTTGTGGAAACAGGGTATGGTTTCAATATCACTGCGCCCCTGATGAATTAATTGAGAGGTATAGTTTATAAGATGGGGATCACTTATCTGGGGTCTGCTGTTATGGTACCTCAGGGGCTCAGCCAATGTTACATGGCACCCTCAAACCATTACAACTAAATCTGCACTATAATATGGTGCTTCTTCCGTTCTGAGCTGTGCACTGCGCCTCAAAAGTAGTTTTTGACCCAACATGGGATATTGGCATATTCAGGAAATGTTGCATAATATATTGCATTGCTTGTTTTCTCCCATTACCCCTTTTGAAAATTAGAAACTTGGGGCCAAAGCAAAACATTTTAGAGGCAAAAATGGTAATTTTTAGTTACTCAGCCCAATGTTATACAAATCGGTGAATTGACTGAGGGTTATAAATGCTCATTTCATTTCAAAAATTCTTTTTATTGTTTTACAAGATATTGAGATGGTAATCAGAAAATTACAGAATCATAAGTATTCAGCTCGTGACAATCAAATGAAAACGGTTAGTTATTTCCAAACGAATGCTTAAAACGGTTATTGTCAAACTATCTAGAGATAATTAATCTAAAGAAGAAGAAATGATAGATGAGAGAAGGAAGAGGGGTTAGGTAAGGGAACGGGAGTAAGCACGATAGGTGAGAGAGGGAGAGAGAAAGTGGGGAGTTCGAGTAGGGATGGGCGAGTCTACTCGCTAGGACTCGGGACTCGGCGATTCTGAAGGTACTCGCAGGACTCGTTACTCGGCGAATCTCCCAGCTTGGACTCGCACAGTGACGAGTCCAATGGAATTCAATGGCAATAAGCTTGACTCGTCACAGATACCCGCTGTCAGCAGCGAGTCTGAGCGAGTCTACGATTCCGAGTCCTACGAGTCTACGAATCCGAGTCCTGTATACTGTATTCGGGATTCGGACTGTGGAATACAGAATCTGTTATGTTGCGAGTCAGCACAGCGTGCGTGTTAGGTCAGAAAACTTGTGAAGATAGCCAATCATAGTCAGTAATGGCATAGCAAAGTTGGTTGTGTCAGGACTATGATTGGCTGCTGTCCATCGTCATGCCTATGTCATCTATGACAGGCAAGGCAGTATATAAGGCTTGTCCCCGCCATTTTGGGCACATTCCTGAGACGATCTGACCTAGTATAGGGAGAGAGAGATATATGCTGGAGCAGATCAGGGATTGTCAGTGTAGGGAAGATTCCTTATATTAACCCAAAAAGCTCTTCTGAGAGCTAGGAGGAGGACGGAGTAGTGCTGTGTAGGCAGGCAGGCAGGGAGGGAAGGAAGGAGAAGCCTTAGTGCACACAGGACGGACCTCATAGCTTAGCTTACTCACTCAGCTTTGCTAACAGCTGCAGTCAGAGGCTTAGCTGAGGTGCTGTTTCATTTTTGTTTTTGCACCAGATCGATTTTTGTTCCTAATAAGCCATAGAGCGTTATTTTTTCTGTGGCAGACCAGTGCGTTGCTGCTAGCACGTACTCCACCTTAGGGAGTGTAGTGTGCGGTTTCACTGCCAAGTGTGAGAGCGCACACTTACCCCGCCAGCAAGTGACGCATTCAGCTAACCTAACCACATCTCGGTGGCTGTGCGCACTTCTAACCAATTTTTTTAGGGAGTGTAGTGTGCGGCTTCACTGCCAAGTGTGACAGCGCACACTTACCCCGCCAGCAAGTGACGCATTCAGCTAACCTAACCACATCTCGGTGGCTGTGCGCACTTCTAACCAATTTTTTTAGGGAGTGTAGTGTGCGGTTTCACTGCCAAGTGTGAGAGCGCACACTTACCCCGCCAGCAAGTGACGCATTCAGCTAACCTAACCACATCTCGGTGGCTGTGCGCACTTCTAACCAATTTTTTTAGGGAGTGTAGTGTGCGGCTTCACTGCCAAGTGTGACAGCGCACACTTACCCCGCCAGCAAGTGACGCATTCAGCTAACCTAACCACATCTCGGTGGCTGTGCGCACTTCTAACCAATTTTTTTAGGGAGTGTAGTGTGCGGTTTCACTGCCAAGTGTGAGAGCGCACACTTACCCCGCCAGCAAGTGACGCATTCAGCTAACCTAACCACATCTCGGTGGCTGTGCGCACTTCTAACCAATTTTTTTAGGGAGTGTAGTGTGCGGTTTCACTGCCAAGTGTGAGAGCGCACACTTACCCCGCCAGCAAGTGACGCATTCAGCTAACCTAACCACATCTCGGTGGCTGTGCGCACTTCTAACCAATTTTTTTAGGGAGTGTAGTGTGCGGTTTCACTGCCAAGTGTGAGAGCGCACACTTACCCCGCCAGCAAGTGACGCATTCAGCTAACCTAACCACATCTCGGTGGCTGTGCGCACTTCTAACCAATTTTTTTAGGGAGTGTAGTGTGCGGCTTCACTGCCAAGTGTGACAGCGCACACTTACCCCGCCAGCAAGTGACGCATTCAGCTAACCTAACCACATCTCGGTGGCTGTGCGCACTTCTAACCAATTTTTTTAGGGAGTGTAGTGTGCGGTTTCACTGCCAAGTGTGAGAGCGCACACTTACCCCGCCAGCAAGTGACGCATTCAGCTAACCTAACCACATCTCGGTGGCTGTGCGCACTTCTAACCAATTTTTTTAGGGAGTGTAGTGTGCGGCTTCACTGCCAAGTGTGACAGCGCACACTTACCCCGCCAGCAAGTGACGCATTCAGCTAACCTAACCACATCTCGGTGGCTGTGCGCACTTCTAACCAATTTTTTTAGGGAGTGTAGTGTGCGGTTTCACTGCCAAGTGTGAGAGCGCACACTTACCCCGCCAGCAAGTGACGCATTCAGCTAACCTAACCACATCTCGGTGGCTGTGCGCACTTCTAACCAATTTTTTTAGGGAGTGTAGTGTGCGGTTTCACTGCCAAGTGTGAGAGCGCACACTTACCCCGCCAGCAAGTGACGCATTCAGCTAACCTAACCACATCTCGGTGGCTGTGCGCACTTCTAACCAATTTTTTTAGGGAGTGTAGTGTGCGGTTTCACTGCCAAGTGTGAGAGCGCACACTTACCCCGCCAGCAAGTGACGCATTCAGCTAACCTAACCACATCTCGGTGGCTGTGCGCACTTCTAACCAATTTTTTTAGGGAGTGTAGTGTGCGGCTTCACTGCCAAGTGTGACAGCGCACACTTACCCCGCCAGCAAGTGACGCATTCAGCTAACCTAACCACATCTCGGTGGCTGTGCGCACTTCTAACCAATTTTTTTAGGGAGTGTAGTGTGCGGTTTCACTGCCAAGTGTGAGAGCGCACACTTACCCCGCCAGCAAGTGACGCATTCAGCTAACCTAACCACATCTCGGTGGCTGTGCGCACTTCTAACCAATTTTTTTAGGGAGTGTAGTGTGCGGCTTCACTGCCAAGTGTGACAGCGCACACTTACCCCGCCAGCAAGTGACGCATTCAGCTAACCTAACCACATCTCGGTGGCTGTGCGCACTTGAAACTAATTTTTTTAGGGAGTGTAGTGTGCGGCTTCACTGCCAAGTGTGACAGCGCACACTTACCCCGCCAGCAAGTGACGCATTCAGCTAACCTAACCACATCTCGGTGGCTGTGCACACTTGAAACTAATTTTTTTAGGGAGTGTAGTGTGCGGCTTCACTGCCAAGTGTGAGAGCGCACACTTACCCCGCCAGCAAGTGACGCATTCAGCTAACCTAACCACATCTCGGTGGCTGTGCGCACTTCAAACCAATTTTTTTAGGGAGTGTAGTGTGCGGCTTCACTGCCAAGTGTGCGCGCGCACACTTACCCCGCCAGCAAGTGACGCATACAGCAACACCTAACTCCAACTTGGTGACTGTGCATTCATCTACAATGTCTCAAAAAAAAACAATTACCAAAAAGGATGTTGCAAAGGGACAGGGACGAGCTCGTGGCCGCAGCAGTCTTGCCCAAGAAGGCACTGGTACAAGTACACAGCCTAGGATTGATAGAACGTCCTTTTTTCTACCTAGAAATCCCAGTACTCAAAGAAAACGTGTGTTGAGGCCGGATGAGCATGACAAGATAACATCTTGGATGGCTCAGACGCCCTCGACCACTGGTTCTTGCAGTACGCAATCATCCGTGGCAAGACATTCTAGTGTCGCTACAGACAATGCAGCGCCATCCAATCCTCAAAGTCGTCATATTGCCTCAACCCATCGGCAGCCAGAGGAAAATTTGAATATGGACCTTGGTCACTCGGATGACTTATTCGGTTCTTATCAAGGGGTTTCTTTGTCACTGCCTGACGAGATACTTGAAGTAGACGAAATGTCTACTCATGGCCAAAGTTTGGAAGTAGCGCGTCCTGAGGAAAGACACTTTCACGAAATGCAAACAGTATCTCAGGAGGTGGATGATGATGAGGATGATGAGACACACATCTCATCTGGCCAGCCTGCTCAGTCAGTTTATCCAGAATCCTTTGAACTGGAAGGGGTGGATGATGACACCACAGATCCTACCTGGATTGCTGAATTGCATAGCCAAGAGAGCAGCCAGGAGGACGAAAGTGGCTATGTACCACTGGCAAAATCACAAAGGCGTACTGTCTCCAGAACACAAACTGTGAGAACAGTTGCCCAAATAGCGTCAACTGTGGCACAAACTGTGCCAACTGTTGCACAAACTGCAAACACAGTTGCCCAAAATGTGTCCACAGTTGGTGTTGAACAGAGTCATCCTCCTCTTCCTCCAATTAAAAATAAAGGACGAACAGCCAGTGTGTGGAAATTTTTTAAGGATAGCCCAACATTACCAAATATGGTTATCTGTAAGATGTGCCAGGCAAGGCTTAGCAGAGGCACGGTAAAAGGAAACCAGAGCACCAGCAGTATGCGCAAGCATATGTCTCTTAAGCACCCAATTCAGTGGGCACCCTATCAGGGTTCAAAATCAGTGCCTTCTGATCCAAACACTTCCAGGCCACCTCAGATACATCCTTCACCAGCAAGTGTTCAGGCTTCAGCTCCTGCTCAAGCGTACTCCTCCCAAGGTGCTTTACAAGACAGACATGACAGTAGTCAATCCTCTTGTCAGTCTGGTCCAAACGTGCAGTTGTCTGTGCCACAGCTGTATGAAAGACAGCGGAAGTTCCAACCGACACACCCATATTCCCAAAAAGTGACAGCGAAAATAGCCAAGTTGTTAGCTGTGGAAATGCTGCCGTTTAGGCTTGTGGGTACAGAGTCTTTTCGGGAGTTGATGGCTGAGGCAGCACCACGATACTCTGTACCCAGCCGGTACTTTTTCTCACGTAGTGCCGTTCCGCCTTACACCAGCACGTGGTTAACAACTTAAAACGTGCTTTAACAAATGCTGTCACCGCCAAAGTCCACCTAACTACGGACACGTGGACAAGTAGTTGTGGACAGGGCAGATACATTTCACTAACGGCTCACTGGATCAACCTGGTGGAGAGTGTCCCAACTTCTAAAACTGTACCATCTGACATACTTCCAACTCCACGAATAGCGGGCCCAACATCATTCCGGGTGTCTGCCTCCTCATATATGTCCAGTGCCCAATCTGCTTCTGCCACTTCCTTGTCCACTGCTGAGCCTCAAGCACCATCACGTCCGAGTTGGGAGCTTTGCAGTACTGCTTCTGCAAGGCGACAACAGGCTCTTCTGAAGCTTATCTGCCTAGGTGACACACGTCACACTGCAACAGAGTTGTGGAAAGGTCTCAAGCAACAGACCGATGAGTGGCTGGCCCCACTGGAACTACAACCAGGTCTAGTTGTGAGCGATAATGGTGCAAACCTTGTGGCGGCAATAAAGCACGGTAAACTTGTACATGTGCCTTGCATGGCGCATGTCCTGAACCTGGTAGTTCAGAAATTCCTCAAAATATACCCAGAGTTATCTGAGCTACTGGATAAGGTGAGGCGAATTTGCGCCCACTTTAGACATTCGTCCACAGCAGCTGCAAGTCTTTCTGCCCTTCAAATCCAATTTAACTTGCCGAAACACAGGCTAATTTGCGACATGCCTACGCGATGGAACTCCACCTTCCATATGCTGGCAAGGTTTAATGAGCAGCAGAAGGCAATTGCGGAATTTCAGCTGCAACATGCCCGTCAACCTGGAAGTCATACCACACACATCGGTACTTTCGAGTGGGTCTGGATCGCTGACCTTTGCGAGTTGCTGGATAACTTCGAATACTGTACCAAACTCGTCAGTGGGGATCAGTCGATTATAAGTCTCACCATCCCCATGCTCTGCCTGCTCCAAGAATCCCTATTGAATCTCAAAACAGATGCTTTGAGAGCACAGCGGATGGCTATGGAGCCAGAATTGAACATCGCTGATCCTAGCCACCCTAGCCAATATCAGCAGGCTACATTGGTTCAGGAAGATGTTGATGAGGGTGATGATGAAGAAGATTTATTTTTCTCTGGTACTGATGTGAACCCTGATGGGACTCCCAACCCTACGTTTATGTCGGTACAGCATGGGTGGGCTGAAGAGGAGGAGGCGGACACCGATTTAGAGGCCACGACGCGTAGTGATCTTCATTCTGTTGTAACCGAGGAGATGAGTCTTTGCAGCTTAGCACACATGGCTGAAGTAATGTGTCAATGTGTCTCCAAAGATCCACGCGTCATACACATCTATGACAGCGACCTCTACTGGTTGTCAACGTTTTTGGACCCACGGTACAAAGACAAATTTCAGTCGCTGCTGTCGCACTCATCCAGGGGCTTAACGATGGATCATGTAAAGAGGGTTCTTCTTGATATTTTGCTGGCAATATCACCGTCTGAATCCGCTATACATCGAAGAACCAGCTCTTTCCAACAGCAGCCTTTGGTTGGGACACAAACGCCATCAATGACAAGAAGAGGTGGGGGTAAGATGTCCGCCAACTGGGCGATGTTCAACAGACCTTCCAATCAAGAACGTAATTTGACTACGGTGACCTTGAGTAGGAGACAACAATTGTCCAACATGGTGCAGCAGTATCTCAGTGACAGTACCAGCTTCCTAACCGACCCTTCTGTACCCTTTAATTACTGGGTTTCCAAGCTGCACACTTGGACTGAGCTGTCATTGTATGCCTTGGAGGTGCTGGCATGCCCAGCTGCTAGTGTGACATCAGAGCGTGTTTTCAGTGCCGCTGGGGGTATAGTCACTGATAGAAGGTCCCGCCTCACCACAGAAAATGCCGACAGGCTCACTCTAATTAAATTCAACAAGGATTGGATATCATCACAGTTCCTAAGCCCTCCTGACGACAGTACACAATCCTAGATTAACCTAATCATAATTTATATGATTGGGATATTGCGCTGTTAACAATATGCCCATTTTGGACAGGAATTAATGACAAGTCCCGTAGCTCTGTTGATTTCATTCGGCACCCAGTCCAAGCAATAATATGCTATGGGCCAAGCGCCCTGCTTTATGTAAAAAAATACGTTATTAAGCCCTTTGGGCTAATTTTTTGAGGCACCAAGCCTACCACTGCATAGTTGGCCTTGCTTCTTCTATGCTCCTAGTCCAAGCAATAATATGCAATGGGCCAAGCGCCCTGCTTTATTTAAAAATATACTTTATTAAGCCCTTTGGGCTAATTTTTTGAGGCACCAAGCCTACCACTGCATAGTTGGCCTTGCTTCTTCTATGCTCCGAGTCCAAGCAATAATATGCAATGGGCCAAGCGCCCTGCTTTATTTAAAAATATACTTTATTAAGCCCTTTGGGCTAATTTTTTGAGGCACCAAGCCTACCACTGCATAGTTGGCCTTGCTTCTTCTATGCTCCGAGTCCAAGCAATAATATGCAATGGGCCAAGCGCCCTGCTTTATTTAAAAATATACTTTATTAAGCCCTTTGGGCTAATTTTTTGAGGCACCAAGCCTACCACTGCATAGTTGGCCTTGCTTCTTCTATGCTCCGAGTCCAAGCAATAATATGCAATGGGCCAAGCGCCCTGCTTTATTTAAAAATATACTTTATTAAGCCCTTTGGGCTAATTTTTTGAGGCACCAAGCCTACCACTGCATAGTTGGCCTTGCTTCTTCTATGCTCCGAGTCCAAGCAATAATATGCAATGGGCCAAGCGCCCTGCTTTATTTAAAAATATACTTTATTAAGCCCTTTGGGCTAATTTTTTGAGGCACCAAGCCTACCACTGCATAGTTGGCCTTGCTTCTTCTATGCTCCGAGTCCAAGCAATAATATGCAATGGGCCAAGCGCCCTGCTTTATTTAAAAATATACTTTATTAAGCCCTTTGGGCTAATTTTTTGAGGCACCAAGCCTACCACTGCATAGTTGGCCTTGCTTCTTCTATGCTCCGAGTCCAAGCAATAATATGCAATGGGCCAAGCGCCCTGCTTTATTTAAAAATATACTTTATTAAGCCCTTTGGGCTAATTTTTTGAGGCACCAAGCCTACCACTGCATAGTTGGCCTTGCTTCTTCTATGCTCCGAGTCCAAGCAATAATATGCAATGGGCCAAGCGCCCTGCTTTATTTAAAAATATACTTTATTAAGCCCTTTGGGCTAATTTTTTGAGGCACCAAGCCTACCACTGCATAGTTGGCCTTGCTTCTTCTATGCTCCGAGTCCAAGCAATAATATGCAATGGGCCAAGCGCCCTGCTTTATTTAAAAATATACTTTATTAAGCCCTTTGGGCTAATTTTTTGAGGCACCAAGCCTACCACTGCATAGTTGGCCTTGCTTCTTCTATGCTCCGAGTCCAAGCAATAATATGCAATGGGCCAAGCGCCCTGCTTTATTTAAAAATATACTTTATTAAGCCCTTTGGGCTAATTTTTTGAGGCACCAAGCCTACCACTGCATAGTTGGCCTTGCTTCTTCTATGCTCCGAGTCCAAGCAATAATATGCAATGGGCCAAGCGCCCTGCTTTATTTAAAAATATACTTTATTAAGCCCTTTGGGCTAATTTTTTGAGGCACCAAGCCTACCACTGCATAGTTGGCCTTGCTTCTTCTATGCTCCGAGTCCAAGCAATAATATGCAATGGGCCAAGCGCCCTGCTTTATTTAAAAATATACTTTATTAAGCCCTTTGGGCTAATTTTTTGAGGCACCAAGCCTACCACTGCATAGTTGGCCTTGCTTCTTCTATGCTCCGAGTCCAAGCAATAATATGCAATGGGCCAAGCGCCCTGCTTTATTTAAAAATATACTTTATTAAGCCCTTTGGGCTAATTTTTTGAGGCACAGAGGCTAACAAGCTTATCATGGTTTGGGAGACACCCTGGCTAACAAGCTTTGTATGGCCCTTAGACCTACATGTGTACCAAAAATGTGAAACAGCCCCTTGGGCTAATTTTTCGAGCCACACAGGCTAACAAGCTTATCATGGTTTGTGAGACACCCTGGCTAACAAGCTTTGTATGGCCCTTAGACCTACTTTAATACCAAAAATGGGAAACAGCCCCTTGGGCTAATTTTTTCAGGCACCAATCCTATGCCTGCATCGTGGGCGTTGCTTGGACTATCATCCTGCTGGAGCCTGTTGAAGGGTCCCACTGTACGCTCCATACAAAACGCGTAGACGCGATGTGTAGCATGTAGACGTCCCAGCCTCTCACATTTGTGTTCATAGTCTTGTTGCCATAGCGAGGCATAAAGTAACCCCACAAACACAGGCACTGTTTGTCAGCAACAGTTGTATGTGGAGTCATGATTTGACACTTAGTAACCAAGGTGACTTCATGCGCCATGCGGGCCGTAAAGTACTTGCTAATGATGCTCTCTCCCCTGTCCACCACGCCAACTGTCTCGGTGTAATCCTTGACTCCTCCCTCTCCTTCAAGCCCCACCTGTAGTCCCTAACCAAGTCCCTGTGACTCCAACTCAAAAATATTTAACCAATTCGGTCGTTCCTCAATCCTGACACTGCTGAAACACTCATAAATGCCCTCATCATCTCCCGCCTTGACTACTGCAACCTCCTTCGCATAGGTCTCCCTGCCAACTGTCTTGCAACTCTCCAATCTATACTAAACTCTCCTGCCCGGCTAATCCATCTGTCCTCACGCTACTCCCCTACATACCCCCTCTGCCAAGCCGTTCACTGGCCCCTACGGCCCACAGAGAGCTCACTTTAAAACACTGACCATGACATTCAAAGCCTTACACAACCTATCCCCACCATACATCTCCGACATGATCTCCCGATAACATCCCTCACGCAACCTGCGTTCATCCCAAGAAGTTGTCCTACAGTCCACCCTCATCTCCTCTTCCCACAACCGCATACAGGATTTCTCCCGGTCATCCGCCATGCTATGGAACTCCCTGCCCCACCTCATCAGTCAGTCGCCTACCCTCTGAACCTTAAAGATACTTATAAAGACTCAACTCTTCCGACAGGCCTACAACCTGCCATGAGACCCCGCTACACGCCCCACGACCGACACCTTCCCCACCCTATTGTATCCCCACCCACCCCTCGTAGAATGTGAGCCCACGCGTACAGGGTCCTCTACTATTGTACCTGTATGACCTTATTGTCTATGTTTATTGTACTTGTCCTTCTCTACCTTTTCCTCATGTACAGCGCCATGGAACCTATGGCCGCTATATAAATAAATAATTATAATAATTATGATGACTTGAAGCCCAACCAAAAAAAAAAATCCACATTCATTCCTTGAAAAAAAGACAGACACAAAGCTTGTTTTTAAAACTGTGTTTAAAAAAAAAAAATGGCAGCACTGTTTGGACATTCCAACAAATACTACCTTTAATTAAGGTAAAAAAAATAAATGGAGCCCTACAGGTCCTGGTAGCTGGGCTGTCCGTCCTGCAAAAGGTCAAGGGCCCCACGGATGGCCTGGCCGAACCCTTCAGGGTGGATCATATGAACAGGTCTAGGGAACGGTGGTAGGTCCCTGTTCGCTGGCCACTGGCATGGAGGCAAAGCCCTGTGGGGTGGGACTTGGCTGTCCCGTGTTGTGGGCCTGCCCAGCCTGGTAGAGTTTATTCTCCAACCATCCAAATACTGGAACACATCACCGGGGTCGTTTCCTGGCTGACAGGCTTCCAGCACTATCTGTAATGCTGACCTTGCCCGCAGTAGCCTGTCAAATGGAATATTATCCATGAATGGTATAATACTGCGGGCAAAGTCAGCATTACTTTGTTGCACACTTAATTGTGCAGACCCCGGGATGGTACCATAAGCTGGGCCTGCCGGTGGTGGTGCTGGCCCTGCCGCTGGTGGTGGCGGTGGTGGTGCTGGCCCTGCCGCTGGTGGTGGCGGTGGTGGTGCTGGCCCTGCCGCTGGTGGGGGCGGTGGTGGTGCGGACCCTGCCGCTGGTGGCGGTGGTGGTGGTGGTGGCGGGGACGGCGGTGGTGGTGTTGATGGGCCTGCCGCTGGTGGCGGCGGTGGTGGTGCTGGCCCGGCCGCTGGTGGCGGCGGTGGTGGTGCTGGCCCTGGCGATGGTGGTGGTGGCGGCGGCCGTGGTGGTGGTGGTGGGTGTTCTCCACGCCGCCTTCTGTTTGGCGGTGGAGGGTTCACAGCACGCCGCCCTCTGTAGTAAGCTTCTCTGTGGGTAAAGTAAAAAAAAATTTGGTGAATGCATTGCATTTGGAAACAAAAACATAGGTCAAACATTAAGTTGCACGCTTTTTAGACTCTGTGTATCTGTGTATTATTAATCAGATATTTGTTATTATTATGAAAGAATAACCAACTGTACATAACATAAAGGAATACGTGACTTTCTTTGCTAATTCCATACTAATACATAATTTTTCACCCCCTGATTAACACCCCCCCCCCCCATCCCATCTAATCTAGACAATCGATAACACCAATGGTTCACATGAAAAAAAAAAGGCCCCCTGACTTCACTTTTTACTTGACATACTTAATTCACAAAACGTTTAGCTTATATCATCTATATAAAGCAGGGAAGGGGTTGAAAGGTATACAATATATATATATATATAATCTATTTATATAATCGGGAGTTTGAAATTCCGGCACTGTAGCCTAATCCCAAACTCCTTAGCGTCACTGCGAGCAGAGACGCGTATGCGCCTTCGCGAGCCGCAGACGCTTAACTCACACAGCCGCTATAGCGTTTTCTCGAGCGGCCTCGCGCCCTCCGCTCACAGCAAGACCTGCGCCCCTCACAGCGCCCAATCCGCCCCGGCATGCTGGCATTTGTACTTCCCCCGTCTGTGCACCCACAGGTCTTAGCAGATCACTGATGCTGACAGCGGGGGGGGACAACACAGACAATCAAATCAGGAGGAGGTCAGTGTCAGGAGGAGATGACAGACGCCCGCCGGGGCCTGTGACACTGCAGAGGTCACAGCGGGGCTGTGTGTGCGGACAACGGGGAGGCCGGGGGCTACGGACGTACCGGACACGTCCTCTGCTCCTGGAGATGTGCCGCGGTTCCGCGCTCGCAGCGTATCTGACGCTGGAGCTGCGCTCACCACGCCCACACCACGCCCTCTGCCAAACAACCCACACCTCTCACTAACCTCCTGCAGCTAACCACACCCCATGTTTACCTTTGCCATGATGTCATTTAGCTGCGGCCGCTATCTTTAATAAGGTCAGAAATTATGGCAGTAATCGGATCTCTGCTCCCTCTAGCACCCCCAACACTGTAGCACCATCTATTAACCCTATTCTCATCACCTATATACTCTGCTACCCACAGAGCCGTCTTTATACTCTGCTACCTCAGACCCGCCTGTATACTCTGCTACCTCAGACCCGCCTGTATACTCTGCTACCCACAGACACGCCTGTATACTCTGCTACCCACAGACCCGCCTGTATACTCTGCTACCTCAGACCCGCCTGTATACTCTGCTACCCACAGACCCGCCTGTATACTCTGCTACCCACAGAGACGCCTGTATACTCTGCTACCTCAGACCCGCCTGTATACTCTGCTACCTCAGACCCGCCTGTATACTCTGCTACCCACAGACCCGCCTGTATACTCTGCTACCCACAGAGACGCCTGTATACTCTGCTACCTCAGACCCGCCTGTATACTCTGCTACCCACAGACCCGCCTGTATACTCTGCTACCTCAGACCCGCCTGTATACTCTGCTACCTCAGACCCGCCTGTATACTCTGCTACCTCAGACCCGCCTGTATACTCTGCTACCCACAGACCCGCCTGTATACTCTGCTACCCACAGAGACGCCTGTATACTCTGCTACCTCAGACCCGCCTGTATACTCTGCTACCCACAGACCCGCCTGTATACTCTGCTACCTCAGACCCGCCTGTATACTCTGCTACCCACAGACCCGCCTGTATACTCTGCTACCCACAGAGACGCCTGTATACTATGCTACCTCAGACCCGCCTGTATACTCTGCTACCCACAGACCCGCCTGTATACTCTGCTACCTCAGACCCGCCTGTATACTCTGCTACCCACAGACCCGCCTGTATACTCTGCTACCTCAGACCCGCCTGTATACTCTGCTACCCACAGACCCGCCTGTATACTCTGCTACCCACAGAGACGCCTGTATACTATGCTACCTCAGACCCGCCTGTATACTCTGCTACCCACAGACCCGCCTGTATACTCTGCTACCCACAGAGCCACGTGTATACTCTGCTACCCACAGACCCGAAATGGAACCTAATGTATATATTAATAAATAATACTAAATGTACACAACAGTGCTGCAGACACATACCTTGGCATACGGGCCACCGGGTGAAGGAAGGACAGCCGGTCATAAAAATGGTAGTGGTTGAGCAATGGAGCGGCTCCCGGTTGTCTCTCAGAGTACTGCCGGTACTGCTTCTTATGCTGGTCCCGGCAGCTCCTCCACCGTTTTTTAAGATGGTCAACTGTGAAATGATTTGAAACCGGCTTTAGAGATGTGTAATATTTGAAACAACAAAAGTATGTGTACAAATCAACAATAACATTTTATTCATTTTGTGTGTGTAATGTGTATACAAGGCACAGTGACACGACAGTGTGGAACATCATCAACAGCATTACGGACATTGAGCTCACGTGGCCACAATCACAAATGAGGCAGGACACATGTCAACGCATAGAGAATGTAATAGTGCGGGCACCAGACTCTGGTCATTAGTGGTATTTATATACACCCAACCCCTTGGCCGAAAGAGCCAGGAGGATCAGACATTAAACTCATTGTACTGTTGTGACCCCATCCAAATATAGGCAACTATGCGGTGGAGCATGATAACACATTCAGGGTCCTGTATACCCTGCTATGGGGGCCCTGTATTCCCACTGCTGGGGGCCCTGTAAACCCACTGGGCCACTGTCTACCCACTGCTGGGGGCCCTGTATACCCACTGCTGGGGGGGCCTGTACACACACTGAGGGCCCTGTATACAGGGACTGACTGGCACCCTACAGTTTGGGTCGCAACCCTCCCTCACTGGCCCGACACAGGTGAGGACGGGGTGTGGGGGGGGGGTGATGACTGGCGGCCGCCTCACAGTCACCGCAGCTCCCGCATTATCCTATGGCTCGCTCCCAGCCGCAGCCTCGCGCTCCTCACAGCCGCTCGCTAACAGTCGCAGACGCACGCCACTCACAGACGCTCACTCACGGACGCAGCCGCGTGCTGATGACGTCATCGCGCGGCCAGGAGCTTCCGTTTCCGCCTGCTGCTTCAGGGACATGCGGATTATTCATGCTCCTGCAGCCGCATGACCCGTGGCACCTGGGCCAGTCCGCCCCTGCCTGTATACCACAATATGGGGGCATGTATACCCAGCTGGGGGCCTGTATACTCTGCAGGGGGAGGTGTATACTCTGCTGGGGGGCTGTCTACCAGTGATAGCCGCTGTATACCAGGATGGCGGTGAATATGTTTTCATAGTTTTTCGGGCCAAAAATAGGGGGGTCGGCTTATACACGGGTCGGCTTATACACGAGTATATATACAGTAAATGCAATATATAACGTGTAAACTCATTTAACTTACTTAGATTGCTCTGTTCCTCATGGTCACTCCGATGGAACGCAGGGAACATCTCTTGGGCGATCTCTCTCCAGGCTGTATTAATTAGGGTCGTATCCCCATACTCAGGATCTGTAGGGAGCCATAGAAATGGACGAGCCTCCACATGTGCAATAAGACGCAGCGTGTTCACCATGCCACGTCCTGCTGCCATGATTGCACTGATGAATGGATCGCTCTGTGTGTGCGCCTGTCAGCGCGACTCGCTTCCTGTTTCCTTAAACCATGGTGTGTGCTGGAGAATCCCTTCCCTCGCATCATCGGCTACAAGCCTCAAAATAAGAGAAAAACCAGCGAGTTTGGACTCGCACACTTTCAGAGACACATCAGCGAGTTGTAAATGTCATTATTCGCTATTACTCGGGTCCCTATTCATTAACATTGGACTCGCTGGACTCGCAACGAGTCCCGAGTCCTTGACTCGGACTCGTTGGGGTCTTGCGATTCCGAGTCTTTTCGGACTCGCCCATCTCTAAGTTCGAGTCATGAGGTGGGGCCGAGAGGACCACTGTTGAGTGAATGAGGCGAGGGGCTGAGACTAAGGTACTATGAGCGTCTTTTTGAAGCGTACCCAAGCTCGCCAGTGGTTACGGACAGATGCTTGTGTGCGGTTTACCGAGGCAGCCAGTCTTGCTACTAAGTACAGTTGATCAGTTTTATCAATATAAATGCTCATTAATCCTCTAAATGAATTCTTTGAGAGGAGAATGGAGTCATTTGTGCGTATTTCTGCATGTCAGGGGCCATGTGACATGGCATTTGCAATCTATTGAAGCCAAAATGGTGCTCCTTCCCTTCCTGCCATGCACCCAAGCAGTAGTTTTCCACCATATTTGGGGTTATTAAAGTACTAAGGAGAAATTGCACAACAAATTTTATGGTGCATTTTTTTCATGTTACCCTTGGGAAAATAAAAAATTGGTGCTATAACAATTTGCTTGACCATTGCTGATGATTATAACATCATTGGCACAAAGCTTTCTTTATATGTATCATTTATGAGAAGTGTAGTAGAATTCTGTCACTAAGTCATACAGCTTACATTGATAGATTATTGTCTATTACATTATCTAAGCACAACATAGTTCTCCTCTTTCCCGTAATGCCACATTTACACAGCATATTTGTGAGACTTTCATTTTGAAAGTGTGAATAACATCTAGATAACACTTTAAAATAACTCTTCAAAAAGCAGGCTCCTAGACATTTCACATTTACAACTGTAATGGAAAGGAAATTGCCTTTAGCATTGCAGCAGTGTCTGCAATACAGATAGAAAAATACCTAGGATGGTCCCCGTAGGAATGACATCATAAGAGTAATTGTTACACCTCCCTGGAGCATGAAGCTTCAGACTCTTTGTAAAGAATAAAAAGGAATAGCCACAGGATCATTCTTAAGAATATGACTATTTTTATCAGCAGCAGTAGTGGTTATGATAATGGAATAGTTAGTAATTGGAACCTTAGATAATTGTAACACTTCATATAATGGTATAACTGCAAATTTAAATATGGCCGACAGGTCTTAATTAATATCTCGTAGAGCAACGTCTAGCCAATAGAACTACCTCAATATAGAAAAGTTAACATAATAACTCCTGTTGCATCTCTTTATAATAATGTGGTTATTATAATTTTTTCAAATAATTAACAAATCCTTTGGCTTTTTTATTAGTAAAGAAAATTAATTCTTCCGGCTTACTTGGCCTTTGGCTTACTCTTGTTTATTGGCACAGGCAGATGTCAAGTCAGCATTTTGTTTATTACTTACTTATTAATCCAGACAGATTCAATTATTTGGTTTCCATTATAATTTTTTTTATTTGGATATATGCCATTGCCTTCCAATTTAGTCAGGAAAGCAAAAGGGTGAACGATGTATACTGACCTGCGCTGCAAGGAACAAAGGATCAGATGGTGTTCATCATTATAATTTTTATTTCCGACGCATTTCGGAGTTAGTCCCAACTCCTTCCTCAGGGAATAGGAAGGAGTTGAGACTAACTCTGAAATGCGTGGGGAATAAAAATTCTAATGATGAACACCATCTGATCCTTTGTTCCTTGCAGCGCAGGTCCGTATACACCGTCCACCCTTTTGCTTTCCTGACTACGTTGATCGTTGTGGTGTGGATCCTTGCAGCAGCTACTACCTTATGCTTTGACGCTGGTTGTGTGCTACACAACCCCCCCAGGTGAATAACTAATTAAATTTTGTCCACCTTTTTATCAATGATAAGACCCTATTGCGCTTTTCTCTCCCTTTTTCCAGTTATTGCCTTCCAATGGAATTTTCACTTTTTAATGTTAGTTTTGGGGCTTTTGCATAACTTGTTCTTTGGGTAACATTGAAGAGTTTTGGGAATGGTGGTATTTTTACTCTTTAGATGATTTGTTATTTATCACCCAGTTTCTAATACTTACTCTCAGTCACTGGAATTGTTTGTTAGAGTTAGTAATCCTTTTATTATTCTTTTGGCAAGTGAGAAGACATTGTTATCTTGCTGTAGATTAAAGTTTTTAAGAGTATTGATTGATACTGAGTTAATAGAGTTTAGACTTCTGGCTATTAAATTATTGACGATGTTGGTGATAATCGACATGTTAGTGGTTAAGAAAATAACCTTTAAGGATATGCACTCATTACTAAAATTATAGTTTATAGACTAAGAACAATAATTTTTAGCATTTTCTTCTAGATTGACATCTGCAGGTTAATTTGTTCTAGAAGTCTTTATTTAGTTTCTCAGAGTCTAACCTCAACATATTCTCATATTTGATTGACTAAATCATTATAGTAATATCTTAGAATGTGGGATACATCTACTATATAATTGTCTTAGGCGACTGTCGGTCACAGAAATCGCGCACCAGACACAGCCGAGGGCGGGCGCCAATGAGTGCAGACTATGCAAATAGGCGCGCAAATTCAAAGTTTGAATTTCGCGCCAATTTGCAGCCCAGCGACAGCGGTGTATTAGCGCCTCTCTCGCTGAAGCCCGGCGTCACAGGGCCGGCCGACGGTGGCCGCAGCGCGCGAGCTAGCCGGGAGATGACCAGCGTCAGCCGGTCATCTCCCGGCTGGCGAGCCGCTGACCGGAGCTCAGCCGTGACTACCTGTGGCATCAGCCGGTCATCTCCCAGCTGGCGAGCCGCTGACCTCTGTGCAGCAGAGGTGTCAGCCGGTCATCTCCCGGCTGCTCGCAGCGGTGATGCCCTTCGCGGCATTCAAACCGCGCGCCAAGCCGCAGCACTCTTGTGATTGGTCGCCGCGGCAACCAATCAGAGAAGTAGCGCGGCTTGGCGCGTGGTTGAAATGCCGCTCCTCTGATTGGTCGCCACGTTCAGCGCCGACCAATCAGAATAGCAGCACTCGCCATAGCGCATATTGTATTTCAAATATGGCAGCACGGCGAGCGCCGCTATTCTGATTGGTCAGCGCTGACCGCGGCGACCAATCAGAGAAGCAGCATTCCAACCGCGTACCGCGTCTCTGATTGGTCGCCGCGTTCAGCGCCGACCAATCAGAATAGCGGCGCTCGCCATGCCACCATATTTGAAATTCAATGTGTGCCGCAATTCTGATTGGTCGGTGCTGAACGTGGCGACCAATCAGAGAAGCGGCATTCAAATCGCCGGGATACACGGGGACAGCCGACGGTGGCTGCAGCGAGCCAGCCGGGAGATGACCGGCTTCAGCGACCAATCAGAGAAGTAGCGTGGATTGGTGTGCGGTTTCAGAGAAGCGGCATTCAAACCGCGCGCCGCTATTCTGACTGGTTGGCGCTGAACGCGGCGACCAATCAGAGAAGCGGCACTCGCCATGCCGCCATATTTGAAATTCAATGTGTGCCACGGCGAGCGCTGCTATTCTGATTGGTCGCCGCGTTCAGCGCCGACCAATCAGAGAAGCAGCATTCAAACTACTATTCTAGACTACTCGATGCTTTAGAATCGGGCCACCATCTAGTATTTTATCAATTTTAAGGCACTGTACCCATGGTACATTGTTTGATGCTTTTTTGATGCAGATTTTGAGAATCTACATCAAAATCTGCATGTCTATCCTGAGGCCAGCAAAGTCTATAAATGTTGCTTTTTTTACCTTGCAGATTTGGAGCAGATTTCTTTTTTCATTTGATCTGTATAGCTTATAACTTCCTTTATCACACTCCAGGTTAGCATTTTTTAGAAAGCATTGTACCAGAGATAATCTTGTAGCCGTTGGAAATTCGCCTTACTGAAGTTTAGTGTTGTTGTAGCCCCTACACATCTTATTAAAGGTTAAGTGAAAACTTATTATTTTGTGATCCCTGTAACACAAATGACTAATGATCCCAACCCATATATTAGATATTCTATCTGGTTTATTGGTTAAAATTACCGTATATACTTGTGTATAAGCCAACCCGTGTATAAGCCAACCCCCCTACTTTTGCCCCCAAAACCTGGGAAAACCTATTGACTCGTGTATAAGCCGAGGGTGGACCCCAGCACAGGTATACAGCCCCCAGCAGTGTGGTATAGAGGCCCCCCCAGTGGTATACAGGCCTCCCCAGTGGTAGTATACAGCAGCCTCCCCAGTGGTATATATAGGCCCCAGCAGTATATACAGCAGCCCCAGTGGTATACAGCAGCCTCCCCAGTGGTATATTCAGACCCCAGCAGTATTACAGCAGCCTCCCCAGTGGTATATACAGGCCCCAGCAGTACACACAGCAGCCCCAGTGATATACAGCAGCCTCCCCAGTGGTAGTATACAGCAGCCTCCCCAGTGGTATATATAGGCCCCAGCAGTATATACAGCAGCCCCAGTGGTATACAGCAACCTCCCCAGTGGTATATACAGGCCCCAGCAGTATTACAGCAGCCTCCCCAGTGGTATATACAGGCCCCAGCAGTATTACAGCAGCCTACCCAGTGGTATATACAGGCCCCAGCAGTATATACAGCAGACCCAGTGGTATACAGCAACCTCCCCAGTGGTATATACAGGCCCCAGCAGTATATACAGCAGCCCCAGTGGTATACATCAGCCTCCCCAGTGGTATATACAGGCCCCAGCAGTATCACAGCAGCCTCCCCAGTGGTATCTACAGGCCCCAGCAGTATTACAGCAGCCTCCCCAGTGGTATATACAGGCCCCAGCAGTATATACAGCAGCCCCAGTGGTATACAGCAGCCTCCCCAGTGGTATATACAGGCCCCAGCAGTATTACAGCAGCCTCCCCAGTGGTATATACAGGCCCCAGCAGTATATACAGCAGCCCCAGTGGTATACAGCAGCCTCCCCAGTGGTAGTATACAGCAGCCTCCCCAGTGGTATATATAGGCCCCAGCAGTATATACAGCAGCCCCAGTGGTATACAGCAGCCTCCCAAGTGGTATATACAGGCCCCAGCAGTATTACAGCAGCCTCCCCAGTGGTATATACATGCCCCAGCAGTATATACAGCAGCCCCAGTGGTATACAGCAACCTCCCCAGTGGTATATACAGGCCCCAGCAGTATATACAGCAGCCCCAGTGGTATTCAGCAGCCTCCCCAGTGGTATATACAGGCCCCAGCAGTATATACAGCAGCCCCAGTGGTATACAGCAACCTCCCCAGTGGTATATACAGGCCCCACCAGTATATACAGCAGCCCCAGTGGTATACAGCAGCCTCCCAAGTGGTATATACAGGCCCCAGCAGTATTACAGCAGCCTCCCCAGTGGTATATACAGGTTCCAGCAGTATTACAGCAGCCTCCCCAGTGGTATATACAGGCCCCATCAGTATATACAGCAGCCCCAGTGGTATACAGCAACCTCCCCAGTGGTATATACAGGCCCCAGCAGTATATACAGCAGCCCCAGTGGTATACAGCAGCCTTCCCAGTGGTATATACAGGCTCCAGCAGTATTACAGCAGCCTCCCCAGTGGTATATACAGGCCCCAGCAGTATTACAGCAGCCTCCCCAGTGGTATATACAGGCCCCAGCAGTATATACAGCAGCCCCAGTGGTATACAGCAGCCTCCCCAAGGGGTATATACAGGCCCCAGCAGTATTACAGCAGCCTCCCCAGTAGTATATTCATGCCCCAGCAGTATATACAGCAGCCCCAGTGGTATACAGCAGCCTCCCCAGTGGTGGTATACAGCAGTCTCCCCAGTGGTATATATAGGCCCCAGCAGTATATACAGCAGCCCCAGTGGTATACAGCAGCCTCCCCAGTGGTATATACAGGCCCCAGCAGTATTACAGCAGCCTCCCCAGTGGTATATACAGGCCCCAGCAGTATTACAGCAGCCTCCCCAGTGGTATATACAGGCCCCAGCAGTATATACAGCAGCCCCAGTGGTATACAGCAACCTCCCCAGTGGTATATACAGGCCCCATCAGTATATACAGCAGCCCCAGTGGTATACAGCAGCCTCCCCAGTGGTATATACAGGCCCCAGCAGTATATACAGCAGCCCCAGTGGTATACAGCAGCCTCTCCAGTGGTATATACAGGCCCCAGCAGTATTACAGCAGCCTCAGTGGTATACAGCAGCCTCCCCAGTGGTATACAGGCCCCCCAGTGGTATACAGGCCCCCCAGTGGTATACAGGCCCCCCCAGTGGTATACAGGCCCCCCTAGTGGTATACAGGCCCTCCTAGTGGTATACAGGCCCTCCTAGTGGTATACAGGCCCCCTTAGTGGTATACAGGCCCCCCAGTGGTATACAGGCCCCCCAGTGGTATACAGACCCTCCCAGTGGTATACAGGCCCCCCCAGTGGTATATACAGGCCCCCCGCGGTATATACAGGCCCCCCCGTTTCCCCCCCAGTAATATGCAGGCCCCCGGTTGCTGCCGCACACCTGAAAAAGAATAGCTTTCATACTTACCCTCCTCACTGTCATCGCGCGTCCTCGTCTCCTTCATGCTTCTACCCGGCGTCATGTGACCGCGCAGAAACAATGACGTTATTGTGGCTGCGCCGGATGGCTAGGTGGAAGCGGGAAGGAGACTGGAGGAGCGCGGTAACAGCGAGGAGGGTAAGTATGAAAGCTATTCTTTTACAGGTGTGCGGCAGCAACCGGGAGCCTGTATACCACTGGGGGGGAAAACGGAGGGGGCCTGTATATACCGCAGGGGGCCTGTATATACCACTGGGGGGAGTGGGGGCCTTTATATTCCACGGGGGGGTAGCAGGGGGCCTGTATATACCACTGGGGGGGAGCGGGGGCCTGTATATACCTCTGGGGGGAGCGGGGGGCCAGTATATACCACTGGGGGAGGAGCGGGAGGAACTGTATATACCACTGGGGGAGCGCAATGTAATATGCACCGCTCCCCCGGCCGCTGATGGACAAGGGGATGCAGTGCATATTGCATTGCACTAATGAGCCACGTGACCTAGCACTCATATTACAGCCTCCCCCTGCCTCCTCCAGCCCCCGGACACCGCCCACCCCCACACTCAGCCGTATAGTGACTCGTGTATAAGCCGAGGGTGGCACTTTTCAGCACAATTTTTGTGCTGAAAAACTCGGCTTATACACGTGTATATACGGTAGTTATAGAAATGCCCCTCTCTTTTTGGGTCTTGGCCCCAGTTTTGAAACATAAATTTTACTTTTACTTTTGTCAAAATCCTGTTTACTTTGCTGCACTTGCAGGTTTTTGCTGACAATTTATATCAGGTAATAAACTCCATCTGAGCAATTTGCATATCTGAAATACAATATCCCTATAATTTCCAAATATGGGATGCAAGCAAATTTAGGATGGAATGGACAAGTCGTACCTACAGGCACATACCAAAAGAAAAAATCCTACAACGAATGCAGGAGAACAAGTAAGCATAAAATTATTATTATCTTTATTCTTTCATATTAAAATTTCACAGTGCAAGCAGTGGATACCCCAGAGCGGGAAGCAATCCCAGGCAATTTGACTCCAACAAAATCTTAATCATGGATAACACCACTATGTACAGAGACTTATTGTATTTAAACTTAGTGACCAGAAAGGAGGGAGGAGGATAAGGAATATTGATCAAATTAAGTATTGTTAATTGCATACTTTGTTATAACCTCCCTCCTGCAAGTCAATCAAGTAGTCAGAACAATTCAGAAGCATGTAAAAAATGGCTAACAAAAAATGAAAAACATGGACAAATAATCATTACACAGTCAGTAGAGATGTAAGAGCCCAGAGAAATGCATAATGTTGCATCTATCCTCATCATCAACCGAGAAGATGATGATGTGTGTCGAGAGCCCATTTAAATCAATCCAGAGTCATGCAAATGAGTAGCCCATCAGTGGAGGAGGAAGATGGGGAGGTTAGGTTGCATTTGTCAACACAGAGACTCAGGGCTGCAAGCATGCCAAGCACTGCATCCTCAGCCACAACATTTGCTCTATACAACAGTGGTCGTGGGTCTGCAGTTGTGAGGGTGTGGTAAGGGTTGCCTAGCCTGGGTTTTTTGACTCAACTCACATTATTTACAAAGTTTGTAAAAAAGTCAGTAGAAGCAAAAAACCCCAGCAATTTTACTACTACATGCATGAACCGCCACAGGGCTCTGAAGCATGCGTTACTCTGGCAAAGTTACTACCCTAAAACTGTGCCTAGCAGTCTTCACCAAACACCGTCCACCACATCAACTGCATCTGCCTTCTCTGTCACCAAGGCATGTGTTGTTTGACAGGTGTCTGACCAGAGAACCTCCACTTTTTTACCTGCTACAGTTGGGGTGAGTGAGATCTTGTCAGCTGTTGCGAAAGTAGACACGCCATCTGTATTTGGCTGATCTCAGACACTGAACACACCACTTGTCAACCCACCATAATAGCTCCGCCTGCACTTCCCTCATAACGCTGCAGTTTATATCCTCGTAGACTGTGAGCCCTTGTGGACAGGGTCCCCTCTCCTCCTGTACCTATATATCCTGATTGTCTAGAGTTATTGTAATTGTGCTTGTCTCCCCTATCCTCATGTAAAGCGCCATGGAACCTAATGGCGCTATATGAATAAATAATAATAATAATAATAAAGTAATCCCTACTCTGCCCTCTCTCAGCACAGCAGCCAGCCCTCAGTCCCGCAGTTGTGGTCTTGTAAAAGATTATTTCTTGCTACACATCCCTAAGCAAAGAGCTTGAACTTCACATCCAATTTGTTGGCCGCGACAGAAATGCTGCCTTTCTGTCTGGTGGAGACAGAAGGTTTCTGAAAGCTGATGACTGTTGCAGCCCCAAGTGTCAGTTGCCCAGTCACAATTACTTCTCTAAGAAAGCTGTGCCTGTGCTACACCAGCATTTCACAGACAATATCACCTGTTCCTTGAAAAACTCTGTGTGTGACAGGGTGCACTGACACCTGGATGAGCAAACATTGCCGGGGGTTATATTATTATTATTTTTTTTTTATAGAGCACCATTGATTCCATGGTGCTGTACATGAGAAAGCGTTACATAAAAACAAGTTAAAAATACAACTAACAAACTAACAATGACAGACTGATACAGAGGGCAGAGAGGACCCTGTCCTTGCGGGCTTACATTCTACAGGGCAATGGGGCGGGAGATAGTAGGTAGGGTCTGCCCGGGTGGTGGTGGAGTGCCGGGTCCAGTGGTAGTGGAGCACCAGGTCCAGTGTTAGTGGAGCGCCAGATTACATCTTGACTACCGGGCACTGGATAACTCAGGTGGTTGCGGTTAAGGGACTACTTCATTAGTTTTAAATCCCTAAGTAACACTTCATTCACTGCTTCTGCCTCCTCAACCTCCTCTAGGACATCAAGCTCTACCCTTGACATCATCTTTAATATTCAAACAGCCGACACAGAATCCTCCCACCTCCATACTGCGCTGATAGGGTTCACTGCCATCAGTCAGTGTTGAAATTAAAATGCCATGGAGATATGAGTCACACAGTTGAAGTGTTCTGGACATCTATGAACGCCAAGTTTCAGCAATGGATCAGAGGGTAATGGTGCCTTTATTCAATACATTTCAGATCGAGTTCTTGCTCCTTCATCAAGAAGGCTACCATGTTTATGAACATGGTTGCTTTCCTGACAAAGGAGTGAGGACACGCTCTGAAACACATTGAATAAAGGCACCTTTACCTTCTAATCCATTGTGGTCCTTTTCCAATTACAGCTTGCGCGGATCAAAGAGCACTGTCCTTTTTGGACTTATATTTACCGCCACAGATCTCGTGGAACGTGGATCCAGCAGCAGCTGTGTTTAGCAGATACTGGTTGTGGGTCCCACAATCTAACTAAGTGAGTGGTTCCGTTGACTAACCACTTTTTTAAAAAAAGGATAAGACCCTATTTTGTGTCCTTATTTCCTCATTTTTTAGTTATTAAGTTTCAGCAATGGCTGTTTGCACTAAACCTGGAGCAAGGGTAGGTCGTGGGCGATAACGGTGAGAATCTTGCAGTGGTCGTATGCTGGGGCAAACGTACACATGTGCCTTGCATGGCTCACATCCTCACTCTGGTTGACCAGCAATTCCTACACCTCTATCTTGGCCTGGATGAGCTGCTGCACAAGGTCCTGTTTGTTCACTTCTGCCATTCTCACCCCGTGGCTCATCAACTAGCATCGCTACAGAAGTCTTTCAGACAACCTGTTAATTGTTTGATACACAATGTGCCGACACAATGGAATTCCATAGTGCATATGTTGCAGCGACAGTGGCAACAACGACAAGCCCTGGTGCAGTATGTAATGATGCGTACAGAGACTCAATGCAAGCCAAATTTGGTGCAAATGACGCTTGCAGAGGGGGCACAGATCAAGAATCTCTGCACCCTTCTGCTTACATTGTTAGAATTCGAATTAGCGATGACTGCTGGGTTGCCACACTGTTGGATCAATTGTACAAAAGTAAATTTGGCCAGATGCTTCCTGCCCTGGACATGGACACGTACAGTGTTGGCCAAAAGTATTGACACCCCTGCAATTCTGTCAGATAATACTCAGTTTCTTCCTGAAAATGATTGCAATCACAAATTCTTTGGTATTATTATCTTCATTTAATTTGTCTTCAATGAAAAAACACAAAAGAGAATGAAGCAAAAAGCAAAACATTGATCATTTCACACAAAACTCCAAAAATGGGCCAGACAAAAGTATTGGCACCCTCAGCCTAATACTTGGTTGCACAACCTTTAGCCAAAATAACTGCGATCAACCGCTCCCAGTAACCATCAATGAGCTTCTTACAATGCTCTGCTGGAATTTTAGACCATTCTTCTTTGGCAAACTGCTTCAGGGCCCTGATATTTGAAGGGTGCCTTCTCCAAACTGCCATTTTTAGATCTCCCAACGTGTTCTATGAGATTCAGGTCTGGACTCACTGCTGGCCGCCTTAGAAGTCTCCAGTGCTTTCTCTCAAACCATTTTCTAGTGCTTTTTGAAGTGTGTTTTGGGTCATTGTCCTGCTGGAAGACCCATGACCTCTGAGGGAGACCCAGCTTTCTCACACTGGGCCCTACATTATGCTGCAAAATTTGTTGGTAGTCTTCAGACTTCATAATGCCATGCACACGGTCAAGCAGTCCAGTGCCAGAGGCAGCAAAGCAACCCCAAAACATCAGGGAACCTCCACCATGTTTGACTGTAGGGACCGTGTTCTTTTCTTTGAATGCATCTTTTTTCTCCTGTAAACTCTATGTTGATGCCTTTGCCCAAAAAGAGAGAACATTCTTCCAAAACGTTTTAGGCTTTCTCAGGTAAGTTTTGGCAAACTCCAGCCTGGCTTTTTTATGTCTCAGGGCAAGAAGTGGCGTCTTCCTGGGTCTCCTACCCCACTGTCCCTTTTCATTCCAACGCCGACGGATAGCACGGGTTGAAACTGTTGTACCCTCAGACTGCAGGGCAGCTTGAACTTGTTTGGATGTTAGTCGAGGTTTTTTATCCACCATCCGCACAATCTTGCGTTGAAATCTCTTGTCAATCTTTCTTTTCTGTCCACATCTAGGGAGGTTAGCCACAGTGCCATGGGCTTTAAACTTCTTGATGACACTGCGCACGGTAGACACAGGAACATTCAGGTCTTTGGAGATGGACTTGTAGCCTTGAGATTGCTCATGCTTTCTCACAATTTGGTTTCTCAAGTCCTCAGACAGTTCTTTGGTCTTCTTTCTTTTCTCCATGCTCAATGTGGTACACACAAGGACACAGGACAGAGGTTGAGTCACCTTTAATCCATGTCAACTGGCTGCAAGTGTGATTTAGTTATTGCCAACACCTGTTAGGTGCCACAGGTAAGTTACAGGTGCTGTTAATTACACAAATTAGAGAAGCATCACATGATTTTTCTAACAGTGCCAATACTTTTGTCCACCCCCCTTTTTTATGTTTGGTGTGGAATTAGATCCAATTTGGCTTTAGGACAATTCTTTTTGTGTTTTTTTCATTGAAGACAAATTAAATGAAGATAATAATACCAAAGAATTAGTGATTGCAATCATTTACAGGAAGAAACTGAGTATTATCTGACAGAATTGCAGGGGTGTCAATACTTTTGGCCAACACTGTACATGCTGGAATATCAAAAGAAGCTTGTAGACAATTTTAGGTTTTCCACAACACAGCAGTGAGGGACACAGTATGCATTACATATCCACGTTTCCAACCCGGGAGACGTTAAGTCGTCAACATATAAATATTAACTGTCAGAAGCAAACTCTGAGTCGTTTGACCAATTTTTTAAACGAGCGCTGCCACTGAGTACAAATCTAACACATAGTGAAAAACTGGAGAGGATGGTGCAGGAGTATTCAAAGCTCAATATCCATGCCATCAAAAGGGGGGTTGAACTATTTTGCATTTTGGGCTTCAAAAATGGAGGAGTGGCCCTAGCTTGTCAGTCATGCCTTCAAGGTTTTGTCATGTTTGCGTGGGTTTCCTCCGGGCACTCCGGTTTCCTCCACATTGTAAAGACATACTGACAGTTTTTTTATGGGGGTACGTGGTGGTACGGCGTACCGGAAAATATGCAGAGGGGGGGCGGAGCTATATGGGGACAGATGTCCACTGCATGCCGCCCACAGTGTCCCCCATCCCCGCTCCTTGCCTCAGTACTGGGAAATATTTTTTTACAAAAAAGCACTGCATACTGATAGGATGTTTATATTGTGAGCTCCAAGAGAGACAACATTACTGATGTATGTAAAGTGCTATGGAATTAATAGCGCTATATAAATGAATAAATATTATTAATATTATTATTATGTTTGGCAGCCAGCGTTCTCTCAGAACTTGTTTTCAGTGCTGATTGTGCTGTCCTGACAGATCTCCAAGGACTTTTCCACTCCAGAGGCAGACTGGGAAGACTAGGTGATATACTTTTCATGATGGTGCTGCCTTGACCTTGCCATTATACAATTTTTATTCTGGGTAAATTGATGCCACTTTGGTAGTATTTGGCCCTAATTTTTTTAAATTTTGAGACTCTTCTTGGGGTTTCCTTTTTGTCTGTTTCATGAATTTAGCAGGGATTTCTGAGCATGATGCCTACACGTTTCATTCATCCCCTGGTTTCTAATCAATGTTTAACCTTCAAATGCTAGTCCAGGTCCTGTTCCAGACCCTGTGTATTGCATGCAGGCTGTTCCTGTATACAATTTTTATTCTGGGTCAATTGATGCCACTTTCATGACTTTAATTTTTTTAAATGTTTAGACTCTTATTGGGGTCTCCTTGTCTGTTTCCTGAATTTAACAGGGCTCTCTGAGCACTATGCCTACACATGTCACTGGCACACCTGAATCCTTCTTTATGTAGTAGTCAGTGAAGCTTCTATGTGTGCCACCTGAGTGTGGTGGAGCATAAAATTTATTGCAGCTGTTGCATGAGGTATGACGACCCCATGCCCACTAGACTAATACATGTCACTTAAGAGAGTGTGAGTGTGCTCACCAATATGATGATGCTCAAGGGCAAAAAATTTGCAAATCAAGTGAAGAACCCTGGCACACATGACAAGGGAAATGAGAGTCAATGCAAAAAGAGCAGTTTATTGTATGAAGATCAATCCCGATGATCGTTTCAAATTCAAGGAGTTTTTCATTAGGGGAAGGATCTATAACAATCATTCAGTATAAAATACAAAAATGACAGTCAGAGTAAAGAAGTACAATAGGTATATACACGCTATCATTCAGTTATCAATTGAAACATTATATACTTTACACATCCTGTAGACTTGGAGAAAACCACAGTATTGTCATAATATTCACATCATATATGACAGAAGAAAAATCTCTATGAAAACAGGGTTTCTGATTACTTCAGGTGATGAAGAGTGGAGTCACAAGACAAGGTGTACAGAAAGCCCGAGAGATGTGACTACCAGAGTCGTGTAACTAAATAGAGATTTCTGTGAAATGAAAGAAATAACATAGGTACTAACTGGAAGCCTGTAAGTGTACAGAGATAAAGTGTAAAAAATGTATGGGATAATACCTATAAAGATGTTTCACTGGAGCACCTAGACCTATATCTAGAAAGATATGTCTAACAATAAGTTCTGTATGATAGTGAGTTAAAGCTGTAAAAAAACTAATCTGTGAGTCAGTATGTATAGAAATTACATTGTGAGTAATATACATCTATATAAGGACTGAAATCACCTGGGACGGGTAGCCACTATGGGGAGGTATGATTGTGGCTGTGGGGCGGTATAGGCTTATAAATATCTGTGGAATCCAGTAAAGCTCTAAAGCATATTGAATTATGTAGAAGCACTATAGATGTGATGGTGTAGATAAGGGAATTAACAATACCTTAAGGAACCTCCCTTAGGTTAACCGACCTGGTGAAAATTGGAATGATTACTAGCACAGCTCACTTCATGTTAGAATTGTTAAACCTGGGGAGTACACACCTATATTGCAAGGTCACAGGGTTAATGGTAATATCCTTTAGATGGGGTATAATCAGGGTGCTCATTGGAACCCTGCAGCAAAGAAATAAAGAAATGCAAAGCTAGCCAGCTATCTAGAAAAGCTTATGCAGTTCCTGGACATACCTTAGAGCTGAGTGTAATCCCGTGCCCGACCGTGGCAATGTGCACCCTACCGCGGTGAAAGCCACTGTAAAATGCTGTCTGTGAGTGATGGGCCGCTTTCGGCTACCGGCATGTGGAACGTACGGAAGCGGGCCGTGGAATGCAAATCACACATGCGCGGAGCGCGAGGTGGCTGTAGCGCACTCTCCGCATGTGCCAAGTGACGTGTTTGCGTGGCGCTGGAAGAAAATGAATAAGGGCAGACAGGCAGCGGTGAATAGAGTTGAAGAGTGCCTGGATGTCCAGGAACTGTCTAGGAGAGGATCAGAATCTAGCATTCTAAAAAAAGGAGAAAGAAACAAAGGATTAGTATGTTGGCACTTCAGGATTTCCAGTAACATACAATAAAAGAGGTTAATAATTACAATATAGAAAGAAGAGTCTTGGGACAGAGGGTTATCTCCAGACCCAAGTTGTCACAAACAGTGTATGGCAATTGCTGTTAGTGGCATGAGTACAACATCATCATATAGGTTATATTACAACATAATTAAAGACAAAAAGATGATATAGCATTTAGATAATGTTACCAAGGGCTTGTATATGTTCTTAAAGGCAAATATCACATTCCCTGTTGAGACCATGGGGCGCAAGTGTTTGTAAAGTATGGATGCAGTACGCTTCCCTTATTTTTAGTCTCTGAACCCTATTACCCCCTCTTCTGCCTAGTGGAATGTGTTCTATGACCTGGAAACGTAACTGAGATATTGTGTCCACAGGACAGGAAATAATGTGGGATTGATAATATCTTCTGTCCACGACGAATAGTTGACTTGTGTTTTGAGATATGGTCTTGGATGCGCTGGGTAGTCTCCCCAACGTACTCTAGACCGCATGGGCACTTTATCAAATAAATCACATATGAGCTGTCACAAGTAAAGTAACTTTTAATGGGGTAATGTTTATCAGTTCTGGGGTGTGTAAAGAAAGCGCCTTTAGTCACATGTGAACACTGGAGGCAGTGGAGGCATGGGAAAGTGCCCTTACGAACTGTTGCACAAACAGCTTGTCTTGGAGATGGTGATAGAGGCCCGATATCTGCCCGTATAAGACTATCACGAAGATTCGGGCTCTTTTATAACAAATGAGGGGCTTTCGACTGAATTCAGAAATAGAAGGGTAAGCCTGTTGTAGTAATGGCCAGTGTTTTTTGATGTAACTGCAGATCGTGGTCTGATATGGATGATAGTTGTTAACATAAGCTATGCATGGTTCTTCAGGATGAGTAGGAACCTGTGTTTGTGGATCGGAAATATCTAGGAGGGATTTTGGGTACCCCCTCTCTAGAAGCCGTTCCATCATTTCTGCATGACGTAATGCTCGTGTCACAGGGTCGGATACAATGAGGGCAACCCTAGTTTGTTGGGATTTACGTATTGAACGTTTGACATGTTTTGGGTGGGCACTGCTATATAGTAATGTACTATATTCATCTGTTAGTTTGTGGTAAAGGTCGGTGGACAGATGACCATCAAGATTCAGGATGACTTTAGTGTCTAAAGGGGCCATCACATGCGTCAATGTCGCCAGCTATCTGATCGCTGGCGACATTGACGGCTGATCGCTGGTGAGCTGTCACACAGGCAGACTCATCAGCGATCAGTACCAGCGAGAATGCTGGTATCCATGTAAACAAGCGGATAACTAAGCGCCGTGCGGCGTTTAGTTACCCGCTGTTTACCAAGGATACCAGCTCCCAGCTCTTGCTGGGAGCTGGCTGATCGCACGTCTCACAGTGTCACACGCAGCGATGCTGCGTGTCCACCGGGTGACCATTGCCAGGTTTTTAGACTTGTCCGAAAACCTGGCGACCATCAACCAGCGATTTATCGCTGGTCGATTCACTATGTCACACGCGTCAATATCGCTGCAACGTCACGTGCAGCAGCAACATTGACAGCGATATTGACGCGTGTGACGGCCCCTTTAGAAGCTGATCTCCCTTTTATCGTGATGAATGGTGAAAGTGAGATCACCACACATCTGGTTGAGATCGGCAAAAACCTATTCAATGACAGAGTATTCCCCTGCCAGATAAGAAAAATGTCGTCGATATTCGATGCCATACTATCACGTGTTGCTGAAAGAGAGGATGGATGAATACCAACGATTCTTAAAAGTGAGCAATGAATATGTTAGCGTAGGGGGGTGCTACGTTGGAACCCATTACAGTCCGCCTACGCTGAAAATAGAACTGGTCGCCAAACATGAAGAAATTTTCTTCTTGGACTATCGCTAAGGCTTCCAGGCAAAAGGTTTTCTGATCTTTGGTAAAGGAATCATGTTTGTGTAGTTTGTCATGTTTATTTCTTTCATTTCACAGAAATCTCTATTTAGTTACACGACTCTTGTAGTCATATCTCTCGGGCCGTCTGTGCACCCTCTCTTGTGACTCCGCTCCTCATCACCTGAAGTAATCAGAAACCCTGTTTTCATAGAGATTTTTCTTCTCTCATATATGATGTGAATATTATGACAATACTGTGGTTTTCTCCGAGTCTACAGGATGTGTAAAGTATATAATGTTTCAATTGATAACTGAATGACAGTGTGTATGTACCTATTGTCAGGGCCGTATTTGGAGTTCCTGCCGCTCTAGGCACCTTCAGCAGTCGTGCCCCCCCAATCAGTCAGACTAAGCGTATGTAGACACAGTATTTTGTTTTTCAGGCAGATCCGCTTGGTATTCCACTTGAAAAAGCAACAAATAAATGCTAAAAGGAATGAATAAATGATCTGCTGCTCATATGTTCAGTCTTTTGAGGTTTTCCTTTATAACTGTGTGTCCTATCTTTTATCTGAATTCCAGCGCTCATGGGGTTCACAGATGTCAGTGTCCGTAGCCTTCAGATAGTAGTGAAGACCTCCATATAAATGAGACTAAAGTTGGTCAAACCTTCGAGGACAGTCTAATGTGTATGGGGGCTCTAACTGATGATTGGTCAAGGGAAATAAGGATCCAGCATGTCCAATTACAGGCTGTAGATCCTTTTGTCCTCTAATGGTACCTTTACACGCCGCTACAGAAGGTAGAAAACAACCGGGTTACGGAGACAAATGTATCTTGCACCGTCAAATCAACCCGATGTAGCGGCGTGTAAAGTAGCTTGTTGCCAGCCGTCACTTTCGGCACCTGTTTCAGAGCAGTGCTCTAAAACAGGTTGATTTCAACCCGATGGTAGCGGCATCTAAATACGGTAATAAGGTTTTTTCGCCACCTAGTTAACTCCCTGGGGCGTGACACAGCCTCCAGGAAAACGCCCCCCCCTTCAGCGATCATTGGTGGAAGCTCCTGCGTTACGATTGGATGTCGCTGCATAGGGCAGCATATTTAAGGAGCTGACCAGTCACACTACACAATTGCAATAGCATCATGTATTAGCCAGCCTTCCTGCGCTGGCTGGCCAATCATGATACTATTGCATTGTCCAAGCATCGTACGAGCGTCTCGTAATCCACAACTCTGGCACGCCTATGTGTTGTCCCTGCTGCCCCAGGTCCTCCCATATTACCTTCTGTAGCGGCGTGTAAATGAGGGACGGTGCTCTACAGAGGGTAACTTGAGCACCCGGCAGTGCCTCCAGGGATAGATTAAACCTTCTGTAGAGCACCTTGTAGCGGCGTGTAAAGGCGGTATCGGGTACCATTTGCAACCGTTGGTGCGTGCTCGTGCACGTGAGACACCCAGTTGTTTCTAACCTTCTGTAGCGGCGTGTAAAGGTACCATTAGTGATAATCTGCAGCCAGAGGCGTCTAAGGCCCCTTTCACCTCAGTGGTTCTGTCCAGATCCAGCCGACTTGCAGTATGCTTGCGGCAAGCCCCCATACATTCTCTATGGGGCTTGCGGTTTTGCCGCAAATCCGGCAGTTGTGGCCGCAAAAAAACGCGATTAGCAGCAAGTTTTTTGCCGCAGCAAATGCTGGATCTGCTGGATCTGGCAGAACTGCACTTGCTGCACCAGATCACAAGCCCCATAGACAAGGCCTGGGGCTTGCCGTATCAGTGCAGCAAGTGTGCCGTTAGGCGGCAGATCTGGCGCCATCTGCTGGATCAGCTGGAAATCACTGATGTGAAAGGGGTCTAACAGCAGCTTCCATACAGTATGCAGGAACACTGGTCCAGTATATGGGAGAGACGAGCAAGCTTGCTGCCCGCTGTGTGATCGGACACCTATCTATAGTGCTTGGTTGCTTTAATCAATTGTTTGGCAGACATTCAGCTGTATTTTTAGTCAAGCATACTTGCCCTATAATGTTTAAGGGTCAAGTCTGTTAAGTTAAAGATTACAACATCCACATGACTACATCACCAGAACCATTGGCAATACCATATGACATCACTAGAACCCCAGTCAGTATATTGCCAGAACCATTGTCAATACAGTAATACATCACCAAAACCAGTCAATACATCACCAGAACCCCCATCAATACAATAATACATCATCACTATAACCCCTGTCAGTACATGACCAGAACCACCAGCAATACAATAATACATAATCAGAACCACAGTCAATACATCACCAGGACAGTACATTCCCTATATAAATTTGTATGCCATACTGCTCATCTACATGTCCCATACTGTTGACCTCCTATATGTCACATGCAGCTCATTCTCCATCCATATGTTCCATGCAGCTCATCCTTCCCCATTATACCCCTCCCATGTTCCACGCAGCCTCTACCCTCCCATGTTCCATGCAGCCTATCCCTCATCCCTCATCCATGTAGCTTCTCCCCCACGTTCCATGTACCTTCTCCCCCATCCACCCATCCACCCATCCATCCATCCATCCATCTTCTCTCCCCTTTTCCATGCTGCCCCCCATGCATCCATCCAGCTACTCCCCCCTTTTCCATCCCGTTCCCATCCATCCATCTTCTGCCCCCTTTTCCATACCCCCCTCCTCCAACCATCTTTTGCCCTCTTTTTCAAGCCGCCCCATTCATCCATTAATCCATCCCATTCTGCCCCTTCTTCCAGGCCGCCCCATCCATCCAATTCTGTCCCCTCTTTCAAGCTGCCCCATCCATCCCAATATGCCCCCTCTTCCAGACTGCCCCATCCATCCATCCCATTCTGCCCCCTCTTCCAGGCCGCCCCATCTATCCATCCCATTCTGCCCCCTCTTCCAGGCCACCCCATCTATCCATCCATCCATCCCATTCTGTCCCCTCTTCTAGGCCGCCCCATCCATTCATCTATCCCATTCTGTCCCCCCCAGGTTGCTATCTTCGGCTGTAACAGCGCCTTACCTGACTCCACGCTCCTGATTCCAGATCCCTCATCCCGGCACCCAGCACCTGGCACGAGCATCTTCTTTCTCTGCGGCTCCCAGTCTCCAGCTCTCCTGCACCAGGCACCAGCACCAGGCACCCGCCACCAGCACCTGCACCACCCCTGTGTACATCCATATCCCGAGAGAAAAAGGGGGGGGGGGACAAAGGCGCAATAGTGCCCCTATCACTAGACACTAGAACCGGAAGGTGAGACAAAAGCCACTCACCTATGTCAGTTGTGATCCCCACAACTGGTTAGTAAGCCTGGTAGGACAAATTCCTGGATGGCTGCTGCTGGACTTCCACCGGTTTCCTCTTACGGAAACGACATCAAAATGCTTGAGGGAAGGAGGTGTGTCACAGTCCGCGCTGCCAAGATTTCCGCGTGTAAATCATGCAAGGGAGCCGGTGTCAAAACAGACCTTTTCCTTTATTCATCCAACGCGTTTCAACGCCCTCCTGGCGTCTTCATCAGGGATACATCCACCCCTCTCAACAGCTCTTATTTATAACCACACACAATTATCATAAACAGTGGGTGTTCCCAAACATGTGATGTAAAAAACGTCATCAAGGCGGGGAGGGTGCTGCATTTTGGCGCACAAAACATAAAAGTACTCATAAATACATAAAAACACAGAAACAATGTCATTAAGCAAATCTAAAAAGACAATACAATAATATCATTAAAAAACTCCCTTAAAAACAATGCGGAAAAGCTTCTAAAATCATGTGCTGCATATGTATATGTGAAAAAATAAAATGTCTCGGATGACGGATTATATATGTATGTTAAGCAAAGAATCATCTGTCACTACCAAGGATTGAACCCATATTTGTCAAGGTGTTCATTCTTATATATAGGGTATTAGGGCGTTGTGCTATCTGCATTGACAATTATATGATCACTAAAGCCCAAGTTTCATTTAAGAAACAAGAGCCATCAACACTTTCTTTTTATTACACAGGAAAAACTTTGGTCGGAGCAAGAAACTACGAGGAAGACGTGATTTGAGAAAGAACAGTAATAACTCCATTTATAAAATGACTCATTAATTCTCATACAAAAAGCGCAATTGTTTTTGAAAAGCAATGATGGGGAACAGAAAAAACTCCTTTCTACTGATATATCGATTCTCATGTATTTTGATGCCTCTTAATAAAGACTAAATAAAGGAATTTTCCGATGTTGTTATTCTTACTACCCAGGTGTAGGTGACAATAAATCTGGCGAAGAAGACTGGTAAAGTCTGGTAGCAGTGACTAATGAGTTTGTTTAGTCATTGCTAATGCAGTGGCGCTCCATGGGAGAGAGGTTTCCCCAACACCACGTCCCAGCCGGTTCTATTCCCAACGAAAAATGAGTCAGGAGAAAAACCTTCAATAACATGGTGGGACATAAACCACATGTTTCAAAAACACAATTTTTACTTGTGACCCCCATATTGGGTTTCATGGGAAGACTAAAAAAATGAGCAAATTCCATCATGCCTTGTCATACACAGGACCGTATACTGGATGGCAGACAGATGGAATGCTGATGTCATGGTGATATGGACGAAACAGCAAAGGCAATACCAATGTATAAATGTTTCCCATTGGCCGCCAGCAGGGGCGCCCAAACAAACATGTACCAAAGAAAAGGGAGAAGCAGAACAAACAGAGGGAGACAACCAAAGAAACACAATCATGCCGTCTTTCCATATCCCGGCACTGTGTTGGGAGCATCACAACAGAACACACAACACAATTACCGGTGCTGCCTGCTACTCTGCGAGAGCTGAGCTGAGCCGGCGATGAGCTGCACGGGCCTCCGCGGGAACTATAAGTTCCCATCTCCTCCTTGGCAGCTCCTCATCTTCTTTCCGGATCGCAGCACACTACTGAAGTGAGGTGGGTAGGCATGACTGGAGGGTGGGAGGGCGCGACGACCAGTGGAGGGGGGTGGGTGGATGGGGGCGAGGCCACCCGGCCGGCCGACTCGGAGCATCAAAAAAATGAATAAGTAAATAAAACACGCTCAGGTGCCGCCCTCTCCATATTATGGCGCCCTAGGCACGTGTCTACAAGTGCCTAAGGGAAAATACGGCCCTGCCTATTGTACTTCTATACTCTGACTGTCATTTTTGTATTTTATACTGAGTGATTGTTATAGATCCTTCCCCTGATGAAAAGCTCCTTGAGTTTTGAAACGATCGTCGGGATTGATCTTCATACAATAAACGGATCTTTTTGCATTGACTCTCATTTCCCTTGTCGTGTGTGCCAGGGTTCTTCACTTGATTTAATACATGTCACTGACCTCCCTGACTAATTTTTTCTGGTAGTAGTCCATGTATGAATATAGCGGAGCATAAAATTTATTAGAGCGGTTGCTTGATGTATGAGGGCCTGCTGTCCAATAGGCTAATACATGTCGCTGACACACTTGACTGATTCTTTTGGTAGTAGTCCGGGAAGCTAATACTTGTGCCACCTGAGTGTTGGAGCATAACATTTATTGGAGCTGTTGCATGAGGTATGAGAGCCCCCAGCCCATCAGTCCTACACCTGTCACATCCCCCTTTTTCTGATCAATGTTTAACCTTGAAATGCTAGGCCAGGCCCTGTTCCAGACCCTGTGTCATGCATGCAGACTGGACCGGTTATACAATTGTTAGTTTGGGTCAATTGATGCCACTTTCATGGTGTCTGCTCCTAATTTTTTGAAATGTAGAGACTCTTCTTGAGGTATCTTTGTTGTGTGTTTCGTGAATTTATCAGGGCTCTCTGAGCACCATGCCTACACTTGTCACTCATCACCCTGATCCTGATCAATGTTGAAGCTTGAAATACTGGTTCAATGGGAAGGGGAATGGGAATAAGCTCACCCCTCCTACTCAGAAGATCAGGTCAGGTGCTTCAGCTGGTGGCCGGCCATCGCTCAAGTCAGGAAAATTGTAATGAGGAAAAAACATGCCCCGTTAGACGCGTTTCGATTAAAAAATCTTTAGCAATGGCATGTTTCAGCCACCTAGATGCTTTCATTTTTAATGCTGTGATTTACAGAATAAAGTAAAGATTTTACATCGGATAAAGGTGCCAGCTTTTTCCTCATTACAATTTTCTTGAAATACTGGGCCAGGTCTTGTTCCATGCATCTGTAATGCATAATGATAAAAATTGTGTTAGGAAATTTGAAGGGTTTATCAGCAATTTTTAATTTTAGCAACACAATTTACAAAACTAATTTTTTTTAGGGATCACATCACATTTTTAGTGACCTTGAGAAACCTATGTGACAGAAAATATGCGAAAGTAACTTTACTATAAAACTTGCAACACTCAAAGTGCTCAATATCACATTCAAGAATATTGCTGAGTCTTCAGGTACTCCAGGAGCTTCGATGCAGCAGCGGTGAGATGCTGTGAGAGACCTTGTTGGAGGGCATATTTAGAGTTAATAATTGGGAAAATGAGGGTTGCCTGTGTGTTTTATTTCAAATAAAGGATTTTTCTCTGTGTGTTTTTTAACAATACTCACAGGATCGGTAATGTGGAGGTGTCACAGCAGCCTGAACGTTACCAATCTAGGGCTTATTGACAGCTGTCAATACTTCTCAGTCATTAACTTTGTATATTACCCTGATTGCCACAGCACCAGGGCATTGGGGAGCGGCTTCGAGCTGCTATTCTGCAGCCTGGGGGCCCACTAACTATAGGATTCACCATGCTGAGAATACCAGCCTCCAGCTGCCTGGTTTTACCTTTGCTGGCAATCAAAAACAGGGTGGAAACCAGACATTTTTTAAAAATTATTTATTTAAATAATTGAAAAAAAAAATAATGAGCTCCACTGTATTTTTGATTGCCAGCCAAGGTAAAATCAGGCATCTGGGAGTAGAAGCCTGTAGCTGGACGCTTTATCTGGACTGAGAATTAAAAGTATGTCAGACCCCTATGCAATTATTATTTATTTATTTTTACACACCTACGATGGCAGGCTTGTTGCCAATACCCTGATGTATATGGCAGTTAATAGCAGATGCCAGCACAATGGGTGAGGGCACAACAGCCAATCATCAGATGCTGTCACAGAGAGTGGGTATTCGTGATATTTTGTTGGAGTCAGAGTGCAGGGAATAGACATGAGGTTAATGAGCGGACCCATTACAAGTGCATTGTCCTCAGTAATTGTAATTCTCCTGCTTTAATCCTCATTTGGATTCCTTTTGTAGCCCCCTATCCCTAACTGCCACCATTTTATAATTGTAAAGTTTGGGTCCCAATATACTTGTATTGGGTTCGGGGTTCGGGCACAAGTTCGTGTCAAGCCTGGTCCCGAACCCAGAGTTTAAAAAATCAGGCCAGATCCGCTGAACCCGGATTGCAGGTTTGCCCATCTATACTGTTTACTATTCTGACACTTAAACCCATTTCAAGTTGGTTGAAATGCATGAATATATTGGGATGGAATTGAATTCTACTTGAACTTTACAAAAATCTGCTTTTGTGAAAATGCAGAATTTTGTCATTTATTCCCAAATGGATTCAGCAACATTGCATCAAATTGCTACCCATTTTTTTTTAACCATACAGGATTATTAAAAGGTTAAAAAAAATAAAAAAGTATTCCTATGCTCACCTCACCTCTGATGTCATGTCTTACAGTAGGATCAGAAAATGCAATGAGGACCTGACAGGTGACGATCAGGATCCGAGAGGCCGGAGAAGTGAGCAGTGAATTAAGTACAGTATATAGATTTTGTCTATTTTTTACATAAGTTTATTATGCTCTGTGTAGGAAAGCCCTTAAAACAATTTTCCTTACCTCCAGTTTTCAAGAGCCACCAACAGATCGTGTTTTCAGGATTTCCTTAGCACTGATCAGGTGATAAGAAGATGCTGAGAAGATTTTCTGCATTTGTCCTCCGGGAGCTGTACCATCCTTTCTTTATTCTCTATTGATGCGATGTCAGGACACATGCCCGTGCACACTGGACTCCTCGTGGTGAGCTGATTAACCTTGCTTGATAATACTGTTACCTGTGTAATACTGAGGAAATCTTCACACGTCGCAATATCGCCTGGCAATATGAGGCGATCTAACGTGCGTGTGCACGTTTTTTCATGCTCGCCTCAGATCGCCGATGACAGCATCACACGCCGCAATTTCGCCCTGAAAGTAAGGCAATGTGTCGCTCCGGAAATGGCCTCACCTACAGCAGAAGCAATCCTGACGAATTGTTGCCATGAAATTGCTACGAAATGGTGGCGTGTAAAAAGTGAAATTCCTCCCGGTGTCCTGCAGTTGACTCAGATACCTGTTTCGGAGCCGTGCTCAAAAACCAAAGGCAACACAAAGGCACAATTGCCATGGTAGTGGCGTCTAAACAGGGCACAGGCATGGATGTTGCGTCACCTAGTGAACTCCCTGGGGCGTGCCACAGGATCATGGATACCACGCCCCATCAGCGATCATTGGTGGGGGCTACTGTGTAACCATTGGCTGTCCCTTCACAGGGCGCCATATTTAAAGAGCTGTCCATTCACACTACACAATTGGAATGGCGTCATGTATTAGCCAGCCTTCCTGCGCAGGCTGGCCAATCATAATACACAACTCTGTCACGCAAGTACTTGCGGCACGAAAGATGTACGCCCATATTCCTTTGTGGTAGCGGCATGTAAAGCGTAGAAGGTATTCAACAGGAAGTAAGCCGCAGGATCTGTCGGAACTTCCGGGGAACAAAGATACCGTACCTTCAGTTGACAACGCAATGGCGGCGTGTATATGCGGCATCAGCGATCGGTATCCACTGTCAAAAACATGCGCGTGCACGTTCGGTGGATACCTGTTGCTAGGCACTGTGGCGGCGTGTAAAGGTACCTTTAGAGAATAATAGTTGCGATTGCACCCAGGCCATGGAGCTTAGGTGGCCCTAAAAGTCCCTTTGGTCTATATAAAAAGATGAATATTATTAAAGATTTTCAATAATTGGAGGTCCTGTTCGGGTCCTGTTGGAGCTTTTGCATTAGGGCCCATAAGCTTCAATTCACGCCACTGCTGGTATCCTTGTTGGTATTGCGCAAATTTAAATTGTGTTACCCTATAAAGCTGTCTTTTCTGTTTTGTCTCCCGATATGACAAATTCTGGATTAAACTGGACATACTGACATATTGTAGGGAACTTAAAGATCTCTAAAGAACTATTAGGGTATGTTCCCATAGGACGTTTTTCCAGCGTTTTTGCCGCGGTTTCTGCCTACAGTTTACCTTTGTGTTTATTTATGTTAATTTGTTCCTGCGGTCGGGTCATTCCATGTCAAGTGATCCAAAAATGAATATTTTTTTCCCTGACATCCTCAGATTTTTAAAAAGATTTTTCTATCTGAAGAACAACTTTATCTAATTACAAAAAAAAAGTTTTGAATTTTTTTCTTTATCTGTTAATTTTTTACAGATTTTTAAAGTTTTAAAAAAGTGCGAATTTTGGCCTGGTATGGCTTTACATTTTCTATCATATCTCGGGCTAGAAATAAGATAGAGAAACAAAATAAACACCAATCTACTCAGAACTGTCCAGGCTTTCATCAGATATGTCACAAGAGGATATTTGTTAATATTTTACCCATGTGATCGCAAGCGCAAAACTTTAAAACGCATTTCCGAAAAATCGGCGCGCTTTAAATATTTCAAAAACTGCCCATGTGTCTGCTATGCTCTTAGCCACATCTGTACCAAATTTCAAGTTGGGATCGCAATGGGATCATATTTTAACATATTTTACTAGTAAGAGCGTCAATGGGTCATTCCATATCAAGTGATCTAAATATGAATATTTTTTTTTACCTGACGTCTTTAGATTTTTTTTTTTTTTTCCTTTATGAAGTACTACTTTAGTTAATTACAAATTAAAAGTTTGGAATTTTTTTCTTCATCAGTTAATTTTTTACAGATTTTTAAAGTTTAAAAAAAGGGTGAATTTTGGCCTGGTACGACTGTAAATTTTTTTATCTCAGGCTAGAAATAAGATAATGAAGTGGGAGAGGCATCATTTTACTCAGAACGGTAACAGCTTTCATTTGAGATGTTACAAGACTATGTTTCTTTATATCAAATTCAAACTATTGACGGACAATTGTGAAAAAATGACTGATTGTGTTCTTGGTGACTTTTGAATTGACACTATAATAGTTAAATATTTTGCACTTAGGTCCAATGAATGCGTCCATGGGGTCAAGCTGGGACAGAGTCATCACAAATTAGCCTTATTTGCAGATGACCTGCTACTTTACATCTCCCAGCCCCTGGTCTCCATTCCTTCGGTCTTAATGGAGTTTGAACGGTTCGGACAATTGAGCAACTTTAAAGTGAATTGCTCCAAAACCGAGGCACTCAATATTTCTTTGCCTGGAGAATTGGTTTCTCATCTATCTAAACAGTTCCCATTTAAATGGAAAGTAGAAGCCATTAAGTACTTGGGAGTCCTTATACCAAAAGATCTTAAACAAATATTCAATTTAAATTATCAACCCCTTTTGACTAACGCGGAATCGGCATTTACCTCCTATAGACAATTAAAGCTATCCTGGTTCGGGAGAATAAACGTAGTCAAGATGGATGTCTTGCCCCGACTCTTATATACTTTTCAGACAGTTCCTGTTCTATTGGATAGAGGTTTCCTCTCCAAAATGCAATCTATGATCCTTAGATTTGTCTGGGGGGGCAAGAGGTCCAGATTGCGAATGAATATCCTATCCTTGCCCGAGACCAGAGGAGGGGTTGGACTACCCAACATACGAGCGTACTTTGAGGCTTCCTCTCTTGTTAGAGCTCTAGATTGGCATTATCATGCGTCCTCCAAGAAATGGGTAGGGGTGGAGCAAGAGGGTTTGGGGATTCCGCTGAAACACCTGCTTTGGATTTCCCCTAAAGACTCCACAGACCTAGTACCTTTGACAGACATGACCAGAAACACCTTGAAGGTATGGCACCTAGTGACGAAAACCCTCCGCTTAAATGACAGACTTAGCCCTTTGACTCCCCTTTTTTCCAACCCATCTTTCCCACTCAGATTTGACAGGCAGAGATTTTTATGTTGGTGGATTGTGGATGACACCCGAGTAGGACAGACTCTGTCCAGTGGTGGTTTGCCCCCGATGGCAGAGCTACAACTCAAAGAACCTACGAGACCTCTTAAGTGATTCGAATTTCTCCAATACAGAGCATAATTATATTCAGCTGACCACTCTTGCAGGGTAAGATTGACGCCCAACGTATTGGAGAGGTTATTCCAACTGGAGGCTCCACCGAGGCGCAAAATATCATTTCTATACCAGGCCTTAGGGTCCATGAGAGAGCAGGGCACCCTTTACTTCCAACGTGCTTGGGAGAGGGAATTGGGGTGTAGCATTTCAGAAGCTAATTGGCAGAAATGCTTTATATTTACTCACTCACTAGCTAGCGCTTGTTCTGCACAAGAAAGAAGCTATAAGCTGCTCACTAGATGGTACTTGTGCCCGACGACACTCCGGAACATGTTCCCTGGAACCCCTGATACCTGCTGGCGCTGTGGGGAAGAGAAGGGTACAATGATACACATTTGGTGGAGTTGTGGGGAAATCCGGCGGTTCTGGTCTGAGGTTTTCAATGCATACGCCCGGATAACAGGTAAACAAGCCGAATGCTGCCCAGAATCGGCAATGTTATCCATTTTTCCAGGTCCTATTGGGCTACAGAAGAGGGATATTCTCCGCTTTTGCATCTCGGCTGCTCGTGCTGTGATCCCGAGGTTCTGGAAATCAAGCCGGGCTCCATCTCTACTTGATTGGTTCAAAGAATTGATGGACACATATCGAATGGAGGAGCTCGCAGCTGATGCGTTGGGATCTCGGAACAAATTCTTAGGGATTTGGGTTGAATGGATTCGTTTTCACGACTCTGCAGAATTTAGGAGTATCTTTTCCAGCACAGATAATATGGCTCGACCTCTGGCTGATGGGGAGCCAGTGGGATGAGTACCCTTTCTCCTTCCCATACCTCACCCGTCCCCCCCCCCCTCCTTTTTTTCTTTTTTTCTTATGTGGCTTTTCTTTCCCAGTATAACTTTTTCTAATGGTTTTTGTTTCTCTTCTCTCTCTCTCTTCTTTTCTATCTCTCTTTTCTTCCCATCTGATACATTCAGTCTAGGTATTTCCTTTCTACGCCTATACCTTCAGAATTCTAGTGAACATTAGACAGGTATCGAAAACTCTGAGCTGTGAGTAGATCATTAATATTTCGGCCTTCCTTTCCGGTACACCAGTCGATAGACTATTCCAACTAGGCCTCAACGGGTAATGACCCACTTACGTGGTCAACCTGTTAGAAGGGGCCAAGTAATAAAAATCATTCTGCTGGGGCTGCTTGTCCCCTTGACATCAGAACATCTCAAAACCCTGAGAAAGGTTGTATACTTGAGTGTTTGGAATTATATTTAGATTGTAGTATATATTGCACCAGAGATAAGCGCAAAAGTAAATTTGCAGCTTATCTTAAAGTTACTAATAACTTTGTGAATTCTCTTTTTGTATATTTTATATGTCTCAAGATTTTGTTAAAAGATTGAATGTATGTCTTTCATATGTTTTTTCAAAATTTAATAAAAATGAGATTAACCATAGTTAAATATTTTAAAATATGATCCCATCAAGATCCCAACTTGAAATTTGGTACAGATGTGGCTAAGAGCATAAAAGACACATGGGCAGTTTTGGAAAATTTTTATTAAAATGTTTTTTTCGGAAATGCGTTTCAAAATGTTGCGTTTGCATTCGCATAGGTAAAAAATTAAAATTAACAAATATACTCTTGTGACATATCTGGTGAAAGCCTGGACAGTTCTGAGTAGAATGGTGTTTATTTTGTTTCTCTATCTTATTTCTAGCCCGAGATAAAAAAATTTAAAGTCGTACCAGGCCAAAATTCACCCTTTTTTTAAACTTTAAAAATCTGTAAAAAATTAACTGATGAAGAAAAAAATTCCAAACTTTTAATTTGTAATTAACTAAAGTAGTACTTCATAAAGGAAAAAAAAAAAAAATCTAAAGACGTCAGGTAAAAAAAAATATTCATATTTAGATCACTTGATATGGAATGACCCATTGACGCTATTAATAGTAAAATATGTTAAAATATGATCCCATTGCGATCCCAACTTGAAATTTGGTACAGATGTGGCTAAGAGCAAAGCAGACACATGGGCAGTTTTTGAAATATTTAAAACGCGCCAATTTTTCGGAAATACGTTTTAAAGTTTTGCGCTTGCGATCACATGGGTAAAATATTAACAAAGATCCTCTTGTGACATATCTGGTGAAAGCCTGTATAGTTCTGAGTAGAATGGTGTTTATTTTGTCTCTCTATCTTATTCCTAGCCTTAGTTATGAGGAGAAACGTAAAGGCAGGCAACAGCGAAATTCACACTTTTTCCGAACTTTGAAAATCATTTAAAAAAAAAATAAATTTTTTAAAAAAATTTTCTCTTCACATTTTGCATTGTCTGACATGCTATTATCAAATAACAAAATCTCAAAAGAATTAAAAATATAGAGGTAATAATCATTGGTTCACTTGACATGGAATGACCCGGTCGGGCTTCCCTGAAAAACCAATGTGTTTCACAGAAACACCGTGCTTACATATTGGTTTTGCAAGTGTCAAGAAGTGTCAAATCCCTCTGGTTTTGCTGCGGATGGGAAAGAATGACCATGTTCTATTTTTCCTACGTTTTTGCTGCAGTCAATGGCAGAAACGCAGTAAAAACGCACAAAAAATGCACAAAAAACATGATAAAAACGCAGGACCTGAATGAAGCAAATCTCCTGGCATTCGTTCAGGACTGCTGGAGAAACATCCTGTGGGCACATACCCTTATCATACATCAGCCCTTGCAGTTTTGAAACTGAACCATGACAAGTAATGTTGACAAAGAATTTTTTTATATAATTAGTGAACTTATTTATTTCTCATTGATGTATTTGTTCTGTGCTTTACTCATGAAAAAGATCTTCAATTTATCTGCCTCTGTTTCCTGTAGGGCATAGTTTTCTAATTTAAAAGCCTATTACCTTCTTTTTAACTACAAACTCATGCTGATAGGTTGCTGGTGAGTTTGATGGAAGCAATTCTTAAATTAATGATTTGGGAAGATGGTAAATGATGAGCATTCTGTTGTGATCAAATGCACGGTTAAATTGTAACTCTGATTTGAAAATACTTGTCTCTTTTAATTGGAAAGAAAATTGGTTCCCTTTGAACATGCTGGCATTAAAGAGCTACAATTGTCGCCACTAATCGAAAATGAAATGCGAGGTTGTAGAAGTAACCCAGGGATAAATGCTATACGGTCATTATCAAGTTTCCAATTTAATCCATATAATACCCCTGACAAGCACCACAATATTGTGATGCACATTGCTATAGATTCATACATACATTCTACTTAAAGGGAACCAACCACCCCCAATGACCCCCCCGGACTATTAATATGGCTCCCTACACCCAGCACATACATGTGCTGCAATGTTTTTTGCTAAAAAAACTGCTTTTTTAAAGTAAAGATAATGCTTTATAAAGTTTCTACCGAAGGGACGGGTGGGCGTTACTTACATGGGGCTAAAGCCGAGATTCTGCTGCCACTCATCCTCCTCTCTCCCCTCGCAGCAGTAACGGCCAGCCCTTTTTTCCACCTCCCAGGCTGGTGCACGGGATGTCATGCCCGTGCACACGTCATCAGCTACAGCCGGGTAGCGAGCGCGCGCTCTGACTTCCATAGCTGAGCGCAGGAAGTCAGAGCGCGCGCTCGCTACCCGGCTGTAGCTGATGACGTGTGCACGGGCATGCGAGCCCGTGCACCAGGCTGTGACGTTGAACAAAGGGCTGGCCGTTACTGCTGCGAGGGGAGAGAGGAGGATGAGTGGCAGCAGAATCTCGGCTTTAGCCCCATGTAAGTAACGCCCACCCGTCCCTTCGGTAGAAACTTTATAATGCATTATCTTTACTTTTAAAAAGCATTTTTTTTAGCAAAAAACATTGCAGCACATGGATGTGCTGGGTGTAGGGAGCCATATTAATAGTCCGGGGGGTCATTGGGGGCGGTTGATTCCCTTTAACATACTAGTGCATGTCAAAGAATTAGAATATCATCAAAAAGTTAATTTATTTCACTAATTCAATACATAAAGTGAAATGCATAGATTACATAGAGACATTACAACCAGTTGTTTATTTCTATTAATGTTGATGATTATGGCTTACAGCCAATGAAAACCCAAAGGTCATTATGTCAGAATATTAAAGTAGGGAGGATGAAGGGTTAAAAACCACATTGCTGTAGTCCATGAGACGTCAAATGTGAATATAATATTGATTTATTAGTGAACGCATTTCAGGGCTCCCTGAAACACCAAGAAACATGACAATATGATGTTGATTTGTCCTGATGAAGGGGCAAAGGAGCCCTGAAATGTGTTCACTGACAAATCAATTCTATATTCACCCTTTGATGTCTTCTGAAATACAGCAGCTCAGTTTTTAACCCTTCATCCTCCCTACTCTATATGCACCACACTGGGGACTGCAGCAGCTGTGATATGCTTTTATAGTGGTTGTGACTCTCACAACCACACAAGGTGAAGCCTCTGATATCTATTTAGGAAATATTTTATCTCTCAGACCCTTCATCCTCCTTACTTTATTTTTCTGAGATAATGACCTTTGGGCTTTCATTGGCTCTAATCCATAATCATCAACATTAACAGAAATAAACACTTGAAATAGCTCACTCTGCTTGTAATGACTCTATATAATATATGTGTTTCACTTTTTGTATTGAATTACTAAAAACAATAACTTTTTGATGATATTCTAATTCATTGAGATGCACCTGAATCTTACACTGGTCTTTAGTTTAGTTTAGCAGTATTATCCCATAGACAATCAAAGCAGTTTGGTCTTAAATAATCAGATACTTTTTAGTGATTTTGTGCATGTGATGGTTTATTGTTGTTTTTCTGCTTTTATTTCATGATTGTATATACATTTTTTTAAATAGAAATTTATTTTTTGTTTTCTTACAGATATTACATTTCATTTTAAAACCATAAGGAATTGAGAGATGGTTTTTGTTTCATTATAAAATGATTTGACTGTAACTGATAAATATCTCCGTTTCTCGTGTGAAAAATGTAATAAATAATTACGTTTTTCCTATCCACAAAAATGATAAAAATGGACAGCTCATGAGCTAGACACACATGGCAATGTTTACTTCCAGTGATTTTTCACACTTGCATATTTTTGAATCCGAGGGTATGCAGGAAAGTGTGCATGGATCTGTAGGATGCTCTGCGCATGCAGAGTCCACGGAACACAGACCGGAAGTACAGATCCACTGGGATTCGTATGTCCAGTTCATTTTGGGATCCATAGGCCCCCGTTGTGATTTCATACGTGGTGCCCTGCATTCGTGTGGATTCACTTTTTTTTTCACAGAGACCAAAATTGCATCAAGGTGCAGATTTTTTTCTCCATGAAAACTATGTGAGCCCCTTGATCCTTACAGATCCAGGGCAAAATGGACACAACTGGATGCAAACGCAAGTGTCTCTATCCCCATTGAAAGTCAGTGTGGATGAAAACTGATGCGTGTGCATTCAGTTTAAGCTGGATATGCACGGATAGTGAAAAACGTCAGTGTGAAACCAGCCTAACTTAGACCAAAAATCCAGTTAACCATTATTTTTACATTTTTAAAGCCAGCTGAATAAAATGATTATGTTTGCCTCAGTAGGCTCCCTTCACATCAAGTTTTGTTCCTTTCTGTGGGGATCCTGTTTTTTTGCAGGACCACATGGACAGAAATGGACAGGCTCGGATTTGTTTCTCCGGATGCCATTTCTGTGTCCAGATCCGGGATTTTGACAGATCTGAACACAAAAAGAGCTGGGAGGAGCCCGAGACTGCAAAGCGCAGGCAAGTGGTGTTGGGGCTGTTACTTTCACTTTCGCAATGTATCTAAAGTGAAAGTAATGGTTAAAAATAAAAAATAATGCTCACCTCTCCGCCGAGTGTCCCGCGATGAGAGGCATCCACTTCCAATGGCTGCCGGACCTTAATCAGCTGACTGGCGGCAACCGATCAGCTGATGTGTCACATGACAGGTTTAAACTGCCCGCCCTCCAATTGGTTTTGGCGGGTGATATAAACCGCTGACTTGATGCTGTCATGTAACTGATCGATAACCACCGGTCAGCTGATTAAGGTCCTGCAGCCATCGGAAGTGGATGCCTTGCATCGCGGGACACTTGTCAGAGAGGTGAACACATTTTATTTTTAACACATTGCTTACTTTAATTTCTCTTTAGCAGTGTGTATAGATACACTGCTAAAGTGAAATTACACGGGAACAGAGCAGTTTTAGTGTACTGAGCATGCTCAGTACACTAAAGACAGACCTGGGAAATGATCCTATTTTACATGTCCCCTCGTCCCATAGACCCCAAAGTTATTTGCAGCGGACCGCGCCAGATCCAATTTTGTCTCATTTGGTCCGCTGTGCCCAAAATTGGAGCAGTCAATCTGGGAGCTGGAATCTGCAGCGCAGGGAGGCCCAAGCTTTCTGGGCACCCCCGCTGCAAATTGCAGCCCGCAGCCGCCCCAGAAGATGGCGCGTTCATTGAAGCACCATCCTCTGGCGCTGAACCCCGCTCTTCCAGCGGCCCTGGTGGCGGTGGCACGCTGGGTAATAAAGGCGTTAATACCAGCTTTGTTATACAAGCTGGTATTAAGCCCGAGATTCTTAATGTCAGGCCACGTTTGACCCGGCCACTAACAATCTCCAATAAAGGGTTAAAAAAACACAACACAGATAAAATTGTTTATTAGAAATAAAAAAAAAAGCCATTAGGGACTCCAACTTTAAATAAAAAAATCCTCTTCCGTCCGACGTAGTCCAAAACGCGATGTCCTCTCTGCTTCATCCCTGTGCATAGATATAGATGTCTATGCACAGGGAATGAGCAGACTGAGAACAATCTCAGCTCTGCTACATCATCTCTGTGCACAGGGAGAGCAGGCGGGCTCTAGGACCCTGGAGCTGCAGCAGCCTGCACAGAGCAGACAGCTGGACTCCTTACTGTGCGAGTTTCCCTGCGATTACTTGCACAGTAACGAGTCCAATGCAAGTCAATGGCAATCCTAGTTTTGTCAGAGTCTCTGACAAAACTAGGATTGCCATTGATTTGCATTGGACTCGTTACTGTGCGAGTAATCGCTGGGAAACTCGCAGAGTACCGAGTCCTGCAAGTCCCTTACTACTCGCAGAGTAACGAGTCCTAGCGAGTAGACTCGCCCATCCCTACTGAAGACACATTTTGAGAGAACTCTGGCTGCTTGTAAATCTCCAAGGCATGAGTTGTGAGCTCGGTCACTTTTCCATTTTTGTAGCCCAAAATGCATAAGGGTCCAGTTCCACAGTCATGGCATCGATATTGAGCTGTAGATACTCCTGCACCATCTTCTCTAGGCATTGACCATGTGTCAGTCTTGTCCTTTCTTCTGGTCTTGCAAAGGATGGTCTAAAAAAAATGGTCAGACGAGTCCCTAAAATTGTTGGTAACAGATCCACTGCTGCTAGTAACATTTCTGCAATGACGACTTAATGTTCCCTCTATTGGAAGCATAGAACTGCATTGTGCACTATGTCTGCCATTGGTGTTTTGGGGAAAAGCAATATTCAGATTGCCTGAAAGTTTATTTTGATACTTCTGCATGAGTGCGTCCCTTTCCAGGGTGGGAAGCATTTGGGCAAATTTACTTTTGCACAGGTGATCTACCAATGAGACAACCCAGTAGTCAGCATTACTTTGAATCCTAACAATCGGTGGATCATGTTGCATTTAGTGCAGCAAAAAGGCACTTGTGTTTTGCGTATCCATGAGGCCCAAGGCATTGTGTTGTAGGTGGTGGCGGTGTAACATTCCTGCTTGCTTTCTCCACCCTCTCCCACCAACCGTGCACAACAGAAATGTGACCAAAATATCCCTCATCTGCTGAGTCTTCCGTGAACAGCACCTTATCCTCCTCCATTTCTTCCTTGCCTCCTGCACCTTCATCAACTATATGGCTGCTACCTTGAGCCCTTGTCGATCCCTCTCCTTCACCCTCCCATGCCACCCTCCTCTGTGTTGATGACAGTCCAGACCTTTCAGATCTTGTTATCACTTGCGCATATGCCTCCTCCTCTACTTCCTCCTCTTTCTCTTGGACCACCACCTGACTCTGCATTCTGTTCAAAGTGTGCTCCAGCATGTAGATGACCAGAATAGTCATGCTAATAACGGCATCATCAGAGCTAAACATCTTAGTTACCATTTCAAAACTGTACAGAAGGGTGCAGAAGTCCTTGATCTGTGATCATTCTAGCAGTGTGATTTGCCACACCTCAGGATTGCATTGGCCCAGGCTATACATCATGACATCTTGCAACAGGGCTTGTCACTGCTGCCATAGTCACTGCAACATGTGCAGAGTGGAATTCCATTGTATCAGCACATTGCATATCAGGCAGTTAACCAGCAGGCCGAAATAATTCTGTAGCAAAGCAAGTCGCGGAGCCACAGGGTGCGAACGGCAGAAGTGAGCACACAGCGACCATTTCATCTGCAGCAGTGCATCTAGGACAGGATAGTGGGCTAGAAATTCTTGGATGACGAGGTTCAAGACTTGAGCCATGCAAGGCTCCTGTATCACCTTTCCCTAGCATAGGGCTGCACCCAGGTTTGCAGCATTTTTTAACATGGCCTTCCCTGGCTGCAAGTTCATTGGAGACAGCCATTGATGAAACTCGGTCTCCAAAGGTGACCAACTCTTCAGCTGTGTGACTCACATTTCCAAGACACTTTAACATTAACACAGCCTGATGGCATTGAGCTCTGCTGGCAGCATAGTAAGGGTATTGGATCCCTTCTGCACAGTTGAAATGCGTGTCATATTACCAGAGAGGTTTTGGGTGTAGGTGGAGGACCTAGAAGAGGTGGAAGATGCAGAAGCAGTGGAGGAACTGCTACATACAGAGGTTTTACCCATATACTATAGGGATGGCAAGACTTATATAGCAACCCCTTCCCCACCAGCCACCAGAGTCACCCAGTGCACAGTCAGCAACATGTAACACCCCTGGCCATGCTTACTCATCCAGGTGTCCAAGGTGAAATGAACCCTGTAACTCACAGTTTCTCAAACAAGCAGTGATGTTGTCTATGATGTTGTCTGTGACACGCTGGTGGAGTGCAGGAAAAGCTTTCTACTTTGAGAAGTAGTGGCAACTAGGCATCAGGTACTGGATGGATGCGACAGCCATGAGCTTTTGAAATCCCTCTTTATTGGCCAGGCTGAAAGGCAGCATTTCCACACCCAACAGCTTCGAGATGGAGAAATGTATTCTCTTAGCTTTGGCATGGGTAAGAGAAAATTGTCTTTTACTTGACAACAGCTGCCGGATCGAGTGCTGGCTGCTGTGCTGAGACCTGGTAGAGTAGGGTGACAAACTTCTGAGAGAGGTGCAGGTGAAGAGGTTATAGTTTCCTTCGTAAAGAGGTGGTGCTCTTGATGTCTGACAGCGCTTAACACCAGCAGGCATATACCCTTCTAAAACAGCTGACTGTGAGTGAATCACACTGGCTGTTGTTGGTAAAGAAGTGGATGTTGTGCAGCCGAAGGTCTGTGTGACAACAGTCCCCACAGTCATGGAGGATGAAAAAACCACAGATATGATTGATGGTGTGATTGGTGGTTGGCCAGGTCTGCTAAGCTGCATTTTAGCACTGTGAGATTCCAACTGAAACTTATGGTGTTTGTCCATGTGACAGTTCATATAGGAAGTAGTTAAATTATTGATTTTTTTGCCTCTACTCAGATTTTGCTTACATATTTGGCAGATAACATGAGTTGGGTTATCCTTGGTGATCTGAAGAAAGGTCCAGGCTAGGCAAGGCTTAGCACCCATGAGTACTGCCGAGCCGACACAGCTTCTGCATTGAGACAGAGTTGTGGCTGAGGATGCAGTGGTTGATGTGCATGCAGTGCTCCATCTCTGTCCAGGAAGCCACAACCTAACCTCGTCAGTTTCATCATCTCCCCTTCTACATGTTCTGCTGAGCTTGTCAACTGCATGCTTGTGGGTTGACAGTAGGTAGGATTTGAAACCTCATCATCACCCTCTGTGTTGTCACACTCATCACCCTCAGAACCACCCTTTTCCTGCCCTGAGCGTAAAATTAAGTAGGCGTTCACCTCAGGTGTTTGAGTGTCATCATCATCAGCCTTATTGTGTCACGCCACCACAGCCGCAGCTGAATAGAGTGGACCCACTAGACAATGGAGATACCATGGAGGCTGATACCAGAAATGAGCCAGGTAAGAATGTCAGATAAGGAACAAACTTTATTGAGTACAATTAGGGATAGATCCCCAAGTGAAGTCCACAGGGCCAGAGCACCGAGGTTCCCCTAAGAGAGCAACAAGAAGGAGTACCCCAAAAGCAGGGATTCCTACAAGCGCAACCAGGGAGGATCCAATAAACCAGTCAGACCTGTGGGTCCGACCCAAGGTGGAACAGGACACAAAAACCAGGGACCTGGAGGAGAAGGCGAGGATGGAACTTGGTGCAGCAGAAGGGATCCAGGAGGTAGCTAGGCACCAGCGAGGGTGGTACGGATCTGTGGGTGAGTTAGGCAGGAAGGATCTGGCACTGAAATCAAGAGAACACACGTTAGGATGTCAGAGGACACAAGAAACCGCATGCGCTGCTTAGGAACCTGAGCTGGCAAGTAGACTAACAATGAAGTTGCCAAGGCACCTCCCATGGGAAGTGAGGACCATAAGTACCCACCAGCCTTTCAGCGATTGGCTGAGAGGTGGTGTCAAAAAAGGGTGTACTTGCCCTTTAAATTTGCTGAGAGCGAAGCGTGCGTGCCTTATGCACGCTCCCCTGGCAACCAGGAAGTGAGGAGGTAGGAGAGAGATGCTGGGGAGCGGCTACGGACAGAGAGGGCAGTGTAGGAGCGTGGGCCTGGTAAGTATGCCTGTGGGGCACAGGTGGGTGTCGGCGGCCAGATGGGGCCTGATCCCCCTGCACCCTGAGGACAGGTCCAGCTGGCCATAGAGTTATACATTGTTTCCACCGGGTTTAAGTTTGGTAATGAGGGTCTACTTTATGTTCGTACCCTTCTTCATCTGGCCCTGGATCTGACTCAAAGATTTTGTGCATCAGTGCAGATCACTTCCTCCTCTTGACTCAGTAAAGCTTTGGAGCTGACCTCTAATTACCAGGCTAAAGTATGCATGAACAGCCTGCAGACTCAGCCATGTGTGTTGAACCACAGTCAGTAAGGTGGCTGGAGACTTGTGAAATGTGAGGAAACGAGTGTGATTGGGGTGCCACCTCTGAGTACTGCACTGTGCCTGCTGTTGAAGTTGAGGGAGAGGCCACTTGATAAAGGCTTGATATCCATTGTAGCACCTGTTCTTTCTGAGCCTCATCTACTAGTCGTAGCTACTTCACCTAGCTTACACTTTCATTAGTGTTGTCCTGCACACAGGTGGGAATCCACTGCACCATGGGACCAGGCTCACCCTGGAGGGTCATAGCTAAGCAACTGCCTGGTTCTTCACTACAGCTTTTGATGGTGAGGATAGGCTTGCTGTTACTTGTAGCCAATAGGTACATCTGTAGGGGAACTCTTGGTACTGTAGCAGCTGAAGCTTAACGGGTCAGAGATGCAGACACGGATATATGAAAAAGGCTGAGCAGGACCACAGACTGGAGGAACCTGGACACTGGCAGGATGGATGGTGCAAGTTGGACAGGTTCAGGTCTTGGGCCACAGACAAGTCTGGTATATGTACTAGTGCATGTACGTTCAGGATGACTAGGCATGGGTTAAAACCACTGAACATGAACACTGGGTACAGAACGTTTGCACTGGACACTGGTACACAACAGACATACAAGATACTGGACACAAATCACAGGATACTGGATACTGGACACACACAGTAGTTCAGGAACTTTGAAGAAGTGCAAAGGCACCTGACTAAGGGGAGGAGACTCTAAATACCTAATACCTCCCAGTGATAGGCTGAAGGCATGTTTTAGTTGAGTTTATTGCCCCTTTAAGAGGCAGCAGGTATACATGTGTGCACCCTATTCATGCTCTCAGGTGACCAGCAGCAGAGGGAACAGGAACTGCGGCAGGGACAGGAACAGGAACCGTGGGGAGGACTGGAGACACAGAGAACAGAGGACAATCGAGAAGGTGAGTGATGTGACAACCCTGCTGGGATAAGGATGTGGGGCAGTGTAGGGGTGCGCGCCGCTGGCGTTAACGGTGTCTTTGGTGGATGTCCATTTCACCTAGCTTTCCATGCAATGTGTAGAAAAATAAACTCTACAACCTATTTATAATACAATATCAAACTTAAATTTTGCTGTAACAGAATATGAACTAAATCCTATCTAATTGGCATTTTATACCTCATGTGAACTTTAGGAAAAAAGATGAATTCCATCCTTTTGCAATCAAGTGAACAGAAGTGTAACAGACCATGTCCTGCCATTCTTCAGTTATCTATGGACCAGTTTCACAGCTCATTGCTTGAAACAAATGAACAGTGAAATGGAATTTGTTGCAAATGATAGTTGTTCTTTAAAATAAGCAGTCGTAGGTCATATATATATATATTTTTATATGCTTAAAATCACAATAAAAGCTTCATGTTTTATATTTTACAAATAATAAGAAAAGAGGCATAAAACAGTTTGTGTTTAATGGAAGAGGAACAAAACCCTCACACTTTTATTTATAGTTATATTAGTATTGGTGGATGTAGTTATTTCTCCAAGGTGTAATGAAGAAATGAATCATGTTAATATTCTGATATTTGTAATTTACCTGTCATAGTTTATTTTCAATGTATTATCAGCAACTCTTAAATTTGTTTTAGAAACAAATTGTCCTATTTCCAAGGGCACAGTGCTATTACAGATTCTTAATAGGAATCCAAAAGAGCTTTAAATCTGACCAAGGCTATCAAATAAGCCAAAAAGATGATGACTGTCTCTAACAAAACATCCAGGTATTGTTCAGGAAATATAATAAATGCCTGTGCTAAAATAATATATATATTTATAAATATACCACGGTATTATGAAACTGTCAAAAAAATTATGTTTGTTGTTTTAACATTGAGACAAGGGTAAATCTATAGTATATAACAATGATGGCGAACCTTTCCGAGACCAAGCGCCCAAACTGCGACCCAAAACCTAATTCTTTATAGCAAAGTGCCAATACGACAATTTAACCTAAATTACAGCAGTGTTATAGTGCTAGTTATGTGCTCCATCTTGACCCTCTCCTTGTAGTCATGACCATCCTGACCTTGTCTTTCTAGTAATGTCCCAAATTCTGAGCCTTTCCTTGTAATTATGTGCTCCATCCTGACCCTCTTCTTGCATTTATGTCCCCATTCTTATAGTAATATCCCCATCCTGACCCCCTTCTTGCAGTAATGTTCCCATCCTGACCCCTTCTTGTAGTAATGCCCCCATCCTTGTCACCTTACAGTAATGCCCCATACTGCCCCCATCTTGCAGCAATGTCCCCATCCTGATCCCCATCTCGTAGTAACATCCCCATCCTTGTCTTAATGACCCCATCCTTGCAGTAATGCCTCATCTTTGTCCCCTTGTAGTAATGCCTGATCCTGCCACCTCCTGATAATAATGCCCTATCATGCCTCCTCTTTGTAGTAATATGCCCCATTATGCCCCTCCCTATAGTAATGCCCCATTATGCCTCAACTCTGTGGTTATATGCCCCATCATGCCCCCTCCTTATAGTAAATCCTCATTATGCCTCCTCTTTCTAGTAATATGCCCCATAATGCCCCAGTATACCTCTTCCTTATAGTAATATGACCCATGATGCCACAATATGCCTCTTCCTTATAGTAATGCCTTAATATGCCTCCTCCTTATAGTAATATGCCTCATTATGTCTCCTCCTTATATTAATGCCCCAATATGCTTCCTCCTTATAGTAATATGCCCCATTGTGCCCAATATTCCTCCTCCTTATATATATATTTTTTAAACCATTTGTTTTTTATTGGAGTAATGACTAAATACATTAAACAACATGTGCCCACAATGGGCCAAAAAGGGTAATAATAGCATGAGGAGGAGGGGGAGAGGAAAATCAGCATCCAGCTAATAAGCATAGAGTGAGAGAGAGCATACAATCATTATAAATCATATATGGGAGTTACACAACTTAAAATCTAAGGAGGGAGAGTCACTGTGTTATGCCCAGAAGATATCCACGGATCCCACCAATTCAAAATTTTTGTTCTGTGTCGCTGGTCACGGGTCAGCATCACCTCATATGAGAAGTGTTGGTTCAGGCGGGTGACTACTTCCGCCACAGTAGGCAGTTCAGAGGATGAGAGGCTATAGTTAAGCGAGCAGCTATTAGTACATTAGTCATGATCGGTGTTAAGGTGTGGGGGTAGGTGTCTAAGTCAATGCCTAAAAGCGCCAAGGGGCCTGGAAGACAAGGGGGAGTGCCATCAGAGACGAGAGGAGAGAGCCCACTCCCGTCCAGAACGGAGTCAACTTTGAGCAGGACCACCATATATGACTTTCCGAGCCTGGGGAGGAGCATCCCCTCCAGCAAGATGCTGATGTCGGGGGTCTTTGCCTGCCAAACTTGGCCATGCGAGCCGGGGTCAAGTACCAGTCGAGCATCAATTTCTTTAACTGTTCTAGGTGCCCAACGCAGGAAGTAAAACAGGCTGCATGTCCTGATGCCGCATGCCATTACTCCAGTGAGCATTTGATACCCAGTCTAGCCTCCCATCTGGACATATATGGTAGCTTATATCGGGAGCGAAGGGCAAGCAGTGCCCTGTAGATAATGGATACACCTTGATTTGAGGAGGATGTTTGTTTAAAAAGAGCCTGTAGGGGGAGACTAATCAAGGAAAGGTCAAAGACAGGTATCGTAGTAGAGTGAAGAAAGTGGCGAAGTCGGAGATAGTCAAAAATAGTAGTGGGTGGGAGGAAAATATTTAGGTTGGAGAGATGCAAAGGGCCGTATCCTATCTTTGTCCAGGAAGTCATGTAGCGATGAGACACCTCTCAACCTCCAAGCTGACAAAGAGAGATCTCCAATCAGTGCCTCAAGCGCCGATAAAGAAATGTAGCAGAAGAGAAATGGGAAGTGTGAGTTTGCTAGCTTCGTGCAGACACCAAAGGAGGGAAGTAATCCCTGAGGGGGAGATTTGCGTAAAAGGGTCATTTCCAACATAATTATGGCAGATCTCCAGGGGGCAAAGCAAGATTCAATTTGGTGCTACATAGATTGGGGAGACTCCAACCAATATATCTTAGGTACGTCCAAAGATATTGCCGAGTAATAGGCCTTGATATCCGCCACTCCCAGTGGAGTACGGGAGAGTAAGTGTCGACATCACTATTCTATGGGGTTTCCCACTCCAAATAAACCGTGCCAGGATCACTTGGAATAAATTGAGGAATTTGGGGGGAAGGGTAAGGGGATGCATCTCAAAAGGTAAAGAATTTTGGGCAGTGCCATCATCTTTACAGTTTGGATTTTAGCCATCCAGGAAAGTTGCAGCGAGTTATAATGAGCGAATGTGTCTTTAAGGCTAGCCAGGAGATCGTCACAGTTGGTGCTGACAATATGTTTTAGTGTGGTAATGCGGATCCCCAGGTACCGAAGGCCCTTCTCAGACCAAAGAAAGGGAAATCGGTTACGAACCATTTGTTGCATAGAGGGGGGAATATTAATCGGGAAAACCGAAGATTTAGTAAGATTTAATTTATAAAACGATGCAACGGAAAGTTCATGGAGAACCGATATCAACGCGGGAAAGAAAGTTAGCATGTGAGTACACGAGAGGAGGACGTCGTCAGCATACCGTGAAATTCTGTGGTCCACAGGGCCGACCCTAACACCCGAGAAGTCAGGATGGGTACGAATAATAGCTGCCAGAGGCTCCGTCACAAGAGCGAAAATGAGAGGGGAGAGGGGGCAACCCTGGCGCGTCCCGTTGGTGATACTAAAGGAAGAGGAGGAGAATCCACCCACCCTCACCATCGCAGACGGGTTTGAGTATAGAGCCAGTATGGCAGTCTTAATGTTGCCTTGGATCCCAAATTTTTCAAGGACCACGGCCAGGTACTCCCAGTGCACCCAATCGAACGCTTTCTCTGCATCTAAAGAGATGAGTGCATCGGGGGTTCCCCCCTTCTAAGATCTCTAGAAGATCTATGACCCTCCTCGTAGCATCTCTCACCTGTCTGCCAGGGATGAAACCCACCTGGTCAGGGGCAATCAAAGAGGGGAGAACTCTCTTGAGACGTTCCGCTAGCAACTTTGCATATAACTTCAGGTCACAATTTAGGATGGAACGGTAATTACCAGGGAGAGAGGGAGATTTATAAGGTTTGACAATGGTTGAAATTGCAGCCGAAAGGCCTTCAGGTCTGATAGTCGCCACTAGGGATGGGCGAATCTACTCGCTAGGACTCGTTACTCGGCGAGTAGTAAGGGACTCGAAGGACTCGGTACTCTGCGAGTTTCCCAGTGATTACTTGCACAGTAAACGAGTCCAATGCAAATCAATATCAATCCTAGTTTTGTCACAGACTCTGACAAAACTAGGATTGCCTTTGACTTGCATTGGTTTGATTACTGTGCAAGTAATTGCTGGGAAACTCGCAAAGTAACTGCTGTTACTTTGCAAGCCGAGTCCAGCTGTCTTCTCTGTGCAGGCTGCTGCAGCTCCAGGGTCCTAGAGCCCGCCTGTTCACAGAGATGATGTAGCAGAGCTGTGATTATTCTCAGTCTGCTCATTCCCTGTGCATAGACATCTATATCTATGCACAGGGGATGTAGCAGAGAGGACATCGCGTTTTGGACTACGTCGGACGGAAGAGGATTTTTTTAATTAAAGATGGAGTCCCTAATGGCTTTTTTTTTTAATTTCTAATAAAAAATTTTCTCTGTGTTGTGTTTTTTTAACCCTTTATTGGAGATTCTTAGTGGCTGGGTCAAACATGGCCTGACATTAAGAATCTCGGGCTTAATACCAGCTTGTATAACAAAGCTGGTATTAACCCCTTTATTACCCAGCGTGCCACCGCCATCAGGGCCGCTGGAAGAGCGGGGTTCAGCGCCAGAGGATGGCGCTTCAATGAACGTGCCATCTTCTGGGGTGGCTGCGGGCTGCAATTTGCAGCGGGGGGTGCCCAGAAAGCTTGGGCATCCCTGCGCTGCGGATTCCAGCCCCCAGCTGCTTAGCTGTACCTGGCAAGACATAGAAATTGCGTGGAGCCCCACGCATTTTTTTTTTATTATTTCATGAAATTCATGAAATAATTAAAAAAAAGGGCTCCCCTATATTCTTGTGTCCGGCCAGGTACAAATAGGCACCTCGGAGTTGGGGGCAGCCCGTCGCTGCCTGCTGGATCCGGCTGGTTCCAGAAATACGGCAAAGCCCACGTGAAATTTTTTTCTGACAAATCCATAAAACAATGTAAATAAAAGGGACTGCATCTTTATTAACACCTGGACCATGGGCGAGGGGTTAATAAAGATGCAGTCCCTTTTTTAGGATTATTTTATTGATTTTTCAGAAAAAAAATTACATGGTCTTTCTGGAACCAGCCGGATCCAGCAGGCAGCGACGGGCTGCCGCCAACCCCCAGGTGCCTATTTGTACCTGGCCAGACACAAGAATATAGGGGAGCCCTTTTTTTTAATTATTTCATGAATTTCATGAAATAATTAAAAAAATATGCGTGGGGCTCCGCGCAATTTCTATGTCTAGCCAGGTACAGCTAAGCAGCTGGGGGCTGGAATCCGCAGCGCAGGGATGCCCAAGCTTTCTGGGCACCCCCCGCTGCAAATTGCAGCCCGCAGCCGCCCCAGAAGATGGCACGTTCATTGAAGCGCCATCCTCTGGCGCTGAACCCCGCTCTTCCAGCGGCCCTGGTGGCGGTGGCACGCTGGGTAATAAAGAGGTTAGGGCCAGCTTTGTATTATCAGCTGGCCCTAAGACCGAAAGTTATGGCGGTCATGCCAATATTAGACATGTCCGCCATGAATTTCTATTAAATTGTTTTAAAAAAACACAACACAGAGAAAATTTTTTATTAGAAATTAAAAAAAAAGCCATTAGGGACTCCATCTTTAATTAAAAAAATCCTCTTCCGTCCGACGCAGTCCAAAACGCGATGTCCTCTCTGCTACATCCCCTGTGCATAGATATAGATGTCTATGCACAGGGAATGAGCAGACTGAGAACAATCTCAGCTCTGCTACATCAGGCAGCAGGCGGGCTCTAGGACCCTGGAGCTGCGGCAGCCTGCACACAGAGCAGACAGCCGGACTCTTATCTGTGCGAGTTTCCCAGCGATTACTTGCACAGTAAACAAGTCCAATGCAAATCAATGGCAAAACTAGGATTGCTTCAGGCTGAAGCTTCCGAGACACATCTGTGATTTGTAAATCGCAGACTACTCGCTATTACTCGCTTCCCCATTTATTAACATTGGACTCGCTAGACTCGCAACGAGTAGCGAGTCCCGGGCTCGGACTCGCTAGAGTCAAGCGATTCCGAGTAATTTAGGATTCGCCCATCAGTAGTCGCCACCCTTTGCCAGTGCTGGAATAGCTTGAGATAGCTTGAGAAGAGAAGGGGCTAAGATGGGGGCAAAGGAGTGGTAATATTGATAGGGGAACCCATCCGGACCCGGGGCTGAGCGTTTCTTAGAAGATCTAATTATTCCCAGAACCTCTTCCAAAGAAAAAGGGGAGTTCAGAAAGTCCTGTTGCGCCAACGAGAGGGCCGGGAGCTTGGCTTTTGCCAAGAAGGCATGAATAATGTCCGGGGAGGGTTGGGCGTTTCAGGGTCGGAGTACAAATTGTAGAGGTCGCTGTAAAATAGTTTGAATTGCTCAGCTATTAAAATCGGGTTGCAAACCGTTTCCCCATTAGGAAAGAGGATATACAGGATTTTACGTCGGGCCTCAGCCTTTTTTACGCTGCGGGCCAAGAGACCACCCGCACTATTCCCCATGCCATAAAATGCTGATCTGGTTTTTTTGAGACTATGTTCAACCTTGGAAAGAAGTAGGGTGCGTAACTGGTTCCAGGTACAGAGGAGGTCCGCAAGAACAGGAGGGGAACACATAGCAGTGTATACGCCCTCTAACCTTTTAATAGTGAGGAGAAGGGAGTTTAGGGCTTCATTATGTAATTTCTTAGAATGTGCTGCCAGCTTAATAAAATGTCCACGGAGGACTGCCTTGTGGGCGAACCACAAAGTTTCAGAAGACATGTCATTCGTGTCATTGAGGCGGAAGTAGTCCTTTATAAGATTGGAGATCTCATCAGATGAGGCCGTGGACGTCAAAAGGCGCTCATTGAGGGTCCAATGGGAGGGTGGGGAGGGGGAGAGGGAGTCATCCAAAGAAAGTAGTATAGGGGCGTGGTCTGACCAGGTAATAAGATCAATCGAGGTGTCTAGACATAGGGGGAGTAAAGAGTCATTAACCAAAAAAAAGTCAATTCTGCTAAATGTCTTAAAACGTGGGAAAAAAAATTGTAGTCTCGTTCTGTGCTATGTAGGTATCTCCATATGTCATGTAAATGAAAAGACGACAGAGTAGGAGAGAGGTCCGTCCTATAGTCCGAAGGGGAGGAACAGTCAAGAGATTTGGATAAAGGGGCATTGAAGTCTCCTGCTATCAATCTGTGTCCTATAAGAGAAGACGATAATTCTTCTAAGAGACTTCTAAAGAATTTAGCTTGTCGCATATTTGGGGGAATAGACAGAAAGCAGGGAGTACACCACATTATTAAGGCGACAGGTGATCAGGATAAATCTACCTTCAGGATCAGAGATCACCTTAATAAGTTCAAAAACAAGACTGGAGCGGATGAAAATGGCTACCCCAGCTTTCTCAGTAGGGGCGTTGGCAAAGAATTGATGTGGGTAAAAATGTCATGCAACCCTGTAATTGTCCTCCCCCAGAAGGTGCGTCTCCTGCAGGAAGACTATGTCAGGACAAGACTTGTGCAGCTGTCCACGGAGCAAAGCACGCCTCTGGGGGGAGTTCAATCCGTTTACATTCAAAGATAAAGCAACAGTCGGCATAGTGAAAACAATAGAGTAAATGCAGAAAATATACTCACTATGAATACGTAATAATAAAGGATGCTGGATAGGGAGGAAGAAAAAAATAAAGAAGCTGAACGGAAAACAAAGACAGTAAAAATCAGAACAACCACCAGCATGGTACCCATGCAGGAAAAAAAGAACCAAATTAGAAAACAGCCCCCCTCACAAGGGGGGGAACAGATGGAGGCCTAAGGGCAGCCAACCCAGAGCGAAAAATACGCTCAGTGGGGCAACAATCCAAGTGTGGGGTGGAGGAAAGGAGAGAAACAGGAGTAGGGGGAAGTTGAGGTATCAGAGGTAGGATTGGAGGGAGACGAAAGGAAAGAGAGATGGGAGAATGGAGCATAAGGTGCTATGGGGAAAGGAGAAGGGAAGGGGGAGATCAGGGAGAGGGAGGGAGCAAAGAGAGTCAGAAAGAAGAGGTAAAGAGAAGGGAATCAGAATGATGAAAGGGAGGATTAAGAGCAGAGGAGAAGAGACAAGGAAAAAGCCTGGGAGTCAAAAGGGCCCAGGAAAAAAAATCCCAGGGCAAAGTGAAAAAAGAAACATTCTTAGCAGCGCTCAAGCGGTCAGGCTACGTCCCACTCCGGGTCTAGCTTCCTTCCGTGGCGTTTTCCATCGTCGGAGCGTAATGGGCGGGAAAGCAGTGAAGTCAGGTGTGCCGGTTTGGATAGGAGGCCCCAGTCAATCAGCAGCTTTTTGGCCTGAGCTGGTAGGAGGCACACATGAGAGACGTCGCCCCTACGTACAATCAGTTTGGTCGGGTGACCCCATTTATAAGCGATCTCCTTTTCTCTCAACAGCATTGTATACGGCTTGTAGGCACGTCGTAGCGCAAGGGTGCCCAGTGATAGGTCAGGAAAAACGGCTATCCCAGAAAAACGTTCTGGAAGTGTAGGGGCCTTCCTGAGGGCTTGCAAGAAGTCATCCTTAGTTTTGTAAAAATGGACTCTTACTAGGACGTCGCGAGGAAGATCTGCGTGGATACCCGGAGGTTTAGGGACCCGATCGATGTGATCTATTTTAAGATCGCGCCTGTCCAACTCTGGAAGCAAAGACACCATGAAATCTTGGAGAAGGGAACGCAAATCAGATGAGGGGGTCGTTTTGGCGACGCCTCAGAGTCGGACGTTGGTTCGTCGGTGCCGATCCTCCAGGTCGCAGTTCTTAGTCTGAACCTTCTCCACTACTTGCTCTAAGGCAGAGGTCCCCAATGTCAGTCCTCGAGGGCCGAACCAGTGCAGGTTTTCAGGATTTCCTTACTATTGCACAGGGATTGGAATCATTGCCTGCTGTGCAATACTAAGAGATCCTGAAACCTGCACTGTTTCGGCCCTCGAGGACTGACATTGGGGACTCTGCTCTAAGTATCGTGATCGTCCAGGAGAGAGTTATGAGACGATAAGATCAGCCATCTTAGACTCTAGGTGGTCTGTGCAGGAGCCCAGATCCACCACCTCCCTCTTTAAGTCGGCCACTGTGCCTCGTATATCCTCCTGTATTGAGGAGCGGAGCTCTGAGAGCATTTCTCTCATGAGGGAATGGGTGATGGGACCCTCCGCTGCCTGGAAAGAGACAGATGGTGCTTTGCCTGGTTTTCTCTGCGGGAAGCACGAGCTGCACGAGGGGAGGGGGGGGGGCATATTGGATAAGCTCTCAGAAGAAGCACGGCCTGAGACAAAATAGTCTGATACTCGCTTGGGCATGAGGGGCTGCTATGCTTTTTTTTTTCCCATCGATGCAGACGGATCTCAGCCGCAGATTGCTGTGGGTCACTATAGAAGGATGATTTATTGTCGCTTTAGTTCCCTGGGATCCGGGAGCTCCTGCATTAAGCAGCCTCCGCCATGAGCTGCCAGGCCCACCTCCTCCTTCTTATAGAAATGTCCCAATATGTCTCCTCCTTATAGAGATGCCCCAATATGCCTCCTCCTTATAGTAATATGCCCATTATGCCTCATCCTTATAGTAATATGCCCCATTATGTCTCCTCCTTATAGTTGTGCCCCAATATGCCTCCTCCTTATAGTAATGCCCCAATATGCCTCTTCCTTATAGTAATATGCCCCATTATGCATCCTCCTTATAGTAATGCCCCAATATGCTCCTCCTTATAGTAATATGCCCCAATATGCCCTCCTACTATAGTAATATGCCCATTATGCCTCCTCTTATAGTAATGCCCTATATGCCTCCTCTTATGGAAATGCCCCAATATGCCTCATCCTTATAGAGATGCCCCAATATGCCTCCTCCTTATAGAAATGCCCCAATATGCCTCCTTATAGAAAAGCTCAAATATGCCTCCTCCTTATAGAAATACAGTCATATGAAAAAGTTTGGGCACCTCTCTTAATCTTACTCATTTTTTTTGTTTCAAATTGGGTTTGTGCAACAGCTATTTCAGTCTGATATATGTAATAACTGATAGACACAGTAATATTTCAGGATTGAAATGAGGTTTATTGCACTAACCAAAAATGTGAAATATGCATTATTTCAATATTTGACAGGTGCAAAAGTATGGGCACCCTTCTGATTTTCATGATTTGAATACTCCTAACTACTTTTTACTGACTTACTGAAGCACTAAATTGGTTTGGTAACCTCATTGAGCTTTGTACTTCATAGCCCGGTGTATCAAACCATGAGAAAAGCTATTTCAGGTGTCCACTTGCAAGTTGTTTTCCTAGTTGCATCTTCTCTGAGGAGTGGCATCATGGGCTCCTCAAAAAGCTCTCAAATGATCTGAAAAAAAAAGATTGTTCAACATAGTTGTTCAGGGGAAGGATACAAAAAGTTGTCTCAGAGATTTAACCTGTCAGTTTCCACTGTGAGGAACATAGTAAGGAAATAGAAGACCACAGGGACAGTTCTTGTAAAGGCCAGAAGTGGCAGGTCAACAAAAATATCAGAAAGGCATAGAAGAAGAATGGTGAGAACAGTCAAGAACAATCCACAGACCACCTCCAAAGACCTGCAGCATCATCTTGCTGCAGATGGTGTCACTGTGCATTGGTCAACAATACAGCGCACATTGCACAAGGAGAAGCTGTATGGGAGAGTGATGCGAAAGAAGCAGTTTCTGCATGCACGACACAAACAGAGTCGCCTGTGGTATGCAAAAGCACATTTAGACAAGCCTGTTTCATTTTGGAAGAAGGTCCTGTGGACTGATGAAACAAAAATTGAGTTGTTTGGTCATACAACAAGGCGTTATGCATGGCGCCACAAAAACACAGCATTCCAAGAAAAACACTTGCTACCCACTGTCAAATTTGGGGGAGGGTCCATCATGCTTTGGGGTTGTGGGCCAATGACGGCACCGGGAATCTTGTTCAAGTTGAGGGTCGCATGGATTCCACTCAGTATCAGAGGATTCTTGAGAATAATGTTCAAGAATCAGTGTCAAAGTTGAAGTTACGCCGGGGATGGATCTTTCATCAAGACAATGATCCAAAACACCGCTCCAAATCTACTCAGGTATTCATGCAGAGGAATAATTACAATATTCTGGAATGGCCATCCCAGTCCCCGACCTGAATATCATTGAACATCTGTGGGATGTTTTGAAGCGGACTGTCCATGCTCGGCGACCATCAAACTTAACTGAACTGGAATTGTTTTGTAAAGAGGAATGGTCAAAAATACCTTCATCCAGGATCCAGGAACTTATTAACAGCTACAGGAAGCGACTAGAGGCTGTTATGTTTTGCAAAAGGTAGATCTACTAAATATTAATGTCACTTTTCTGTTGAGGTGCCCATACTTTTGCACCTGTCAAATTTTGAAATAATGCATATTTCACATTTTTGGTAAGTGCAATAAGTTGAAGTTGGAGGAGCTGGAAGGAGCCAGGCAGCCAGCCTGGGGAGCAAGGAGGGCCTCCTCGGCTGAGGGGCCCAAGACGGAAAAGATCCCAGAAACAGATGGAAGCAAGAGTGGAAAAACTTAAGGCCAAAGTTCACTCTAAGTAGGGGATCGAGTAACAGGAAAGTTTGCCCCTAGAGGAAGAAACCAGGCACCGGAGCCCGCACCTGTGAGTTCCTATATGGCTCATAGAAAATCTGAAGATCGGGGATATTATAGATACCATTGACCACCGGAGGACTGTGGCGGCGCTGGTGGGCATCACCAGACTCAGCAGGTGGCGCCATGAAGACAAAATTGTATATAATCACTGTGAATAACCCCCCTTTTTCATTGACCACCAGGGCCACGGCCTCGGGTAAGGCACCCGTGACATCCCAGACCCGAAACCGCCTGAGAGCCGAGTACCCGAGCCCTGGGGCGCGTCACATAGTCAAATAAATATGATGTTAAATGTACTGTTGTACCTGTTTTTACATGAGAGGAAGTCTTCTAAATACTGGTGTGGAAATTAATTTATCTAACTCATGTAATATGAGGACTGAATGTTAACAGAACAGCAGTTATACAATGTTATTGCATTAAAATGACTTCATTTTTATGCAGCTTTTCTTCTCTTGCCTATCTTGAGGTATCATTAAAAAATCTGTATCATTAACTGGCAAAAAATTCACTGAAAATTAAAAAATAAAAATATAAAAAAATGAATAAATAAAGACTTTATGGCTGTTAAATAGGGATGGGCGAGTACCGTACTATTCAGAATCGCTATACCCGCAACGAGTAGGTCTCGGTACTCGCTACTCGTTGCGAGTATAGCGATTCCGAGTACTTTTGCAGTGTATCAATACACCTCAGAGGACCTTTCCATCTGGCCAATCAGGGGCTACTAGCGATCACGTGATTGTGACGTGGCGGCATCTGATTGGCCAGATCTCTCCCAGCCATCTGATTGGCTGAGAGAGTGAAAGGTCCTTTAACATGAATGGATGTGCATCGGCCGGTCCCGGTACAACCGTCGGTTAAGGTGAGTATCCGATTTTTTTATTTTTTAACCATTTTTCCTCTCTTTTACAGGACTTTTGCAGTGTTTCTATTGATACACTGCAAAAGTACTCGGTACTTGCTACTCCCGAGTAATCCTAATTTACTCAGTGAGTAGCGAGTACACGAATACCGCTACTATTCGGCGAGTTCCGAATTGTATCGAGTATACTCGCCCATCCCTACTGTTAAACTTTCATTCTACCACTTTTTAAAAAATAAAAATAAACCCTTAGATATGGTTTTATTCATGAAGTTGTTTTTGTATTATTTTTTCTCTTAGATTTTATCCAGCTATAATTAATACCATTATATTTTCAGGAGATACTTAATTAGTATCTAACATAAATGCAAACAAGATCAGTTCCATCACTGGCCAGCTGTTTTCTAAAAAATAAATGAGATCCTTTTGAAGAATGATGCCGACCACAAGAATAGAAACATTTAGATTCAAGTGGTGGGCTGTTTAATATGCAAAATAAAACTGTGCTTGATATATTCTAGTAGAAAGAAGATTGAATTGTTTTACCCTCCTTGCCTGAGATAATGGTTCTGTTTTTTTAGAAGCTATTATGTTTTGTTTTTATATCTTACCTGTTTGATGAACAATGCAATGCCATATTTCGTATTATCTAGAAAAGAAGAAATCGTTGTGTAAAATTCTCAGATCACAACAGCTGATGTTAGGGTGGACTCGTTCTGGTGCTAGATATAGTATTCAGATAAATAATATTACCAGAATCTATATAAATACAGCATTTAGTAAACTACTTTGAAGTGGTTTAAAACACCACTCCAGTAGGATTTATTTCATTGCTGGAGTGGTGCTTCAAATCTAAGTCATCTATCCCTGTTATTATACTCACTTCACATTTTCTCGGCGTCACTCCAGTCCCATGGTGCCATCTTTTACTCGAACTTCTGGTTAGCCGAAAGTTAGATACTTTTGTTTTGATTAATCACCGGAGACCGACAGGAGAAGTGGAAACAACAAAAGAAGATGGTGGCAGGTGAGTATAAGCTTGGGGTCCAGAGACTTTGGGCTGCTTCACACCATGGTCCGGATAGAACACAACCGGAGGGAAAATATACCCTCTGTTCCTCTTTTCTGATGGAATCGGCAGATCGCAGGGTTCAGGAGCTGTCCCTGATGAAATTTCAAAAGCGCAGCTAGCAAGAGCTAGCCGCTGTCCTGAAACCTCAGGTGGGGACTCTCCATGTGCTGAAGTTGAGTGCTCGCCGGCGCTGAGCTCCAGCACCCAGCATCCGGGAAATGGACAGATTTGTCTGTCGTGTCCGGCGCGATCCAGCGCCCATAGACTCCCATGTTATTGGGTGCCGGATCGCGCCAGATCCGGGAGGATTCGGATGGATCCTGTGTCACTTTTTGCCCCAGACGCAAAAACGCTGCAAGCAACAATTTTGTGTCCGGGGAACAAAAACGATTTCCCCTTGATGCTCCTGGACTAAAGGAAACCGGATTTCAAATAGCTGTCATCTGTCCCTATCTGGTGCCTTAGGAATACTATGGGGCCAAAATCGGATCCGGGGCTATCGGGTTCACTCTGGACAGCTGCAGATCACAAAATTCTTAGGATGGCTTCACACCATGGTTTTGTGCATCAGGTTTTGTCCAGTTTGAACCAGACAGAACCTAATCTGGTTTTGCCTCCCATGTATCTCTATGGTGTCAGATTGGTCCTATTTAGCCATCTGATTTTGTGTATTCTGTGCGGATTAATTTTTGTCCATTTGTTTACCATGCCCAAAATCGGAGTCTGCAGCATTTTTGGGTTCCGGTGAAAAAATTGGACAAAACAGATTCGGGGCGATCCGGCACCCATAATGTGGTAATGGGCGCCGTATCAGTGAAAAAATCGGATTGCTTCCTGGATCTGATTTTTTGCACAAAGCATGCTCAGAAACCCTGCCATTTTAACTTTAGCACCACGGACAGCAGTATTTCAATGCCCAGGCTGGAATGCAGCACCAAGGACAGCGGCAGAGCAGACACAGGCAGACTTCAGCACCATGGACAGCATCAAAAAACGAATCCTGAAAAAAACAGGATCCGGGACCATATATGGCTACACTTTTTCTACACATCCTGTCCTGTCCGTTCCTGTCTTTGGGGTCCTGCAAAAAACAGGATCCCACAGACAGGAAAAAAACTGTGCTGTGAAGCCAGCCTTAGACTTGAAGCACCAATCCAGCGATTGTATTATTTCATGTAGAGTACACAAGGAAGGTTTGTGCACCAACCGGTTGTCTTAGGGTACCTTTACACGCGGCTACATTTCTATGGTGGCTACAGGTAACTTACTGGTTGCAGTGAAATCATGGAGAGATTATTCCATTTGTACACAGCAACAAGATAGAACCTTGTCTCCATGATTTCACTGCAACCAGTAAGTTACCTGTAGCCACCCAAGAAATGTAGCCGCGTGTAAAGGTACCCTTACAGTCACACATAGGACAATTAAGGAGAAAGGGGGACATGGTTGATCTCTTGAAACCTGATGAGGTTTCTTTGTTTATTTACCAGTCTTAATTGTAATATGAGACAAAATAACAGTGAATTGCATGTATGAGACCTTATTCATCTATATAATTGCACATCTGAAGCCAGGCGTATGAGACCCAGCTTCAGAGAGGCATACTGAGCATGATTGATAGTGCACAAGATGGCTGATTAAATCTCTCCTGCGTATGTGAGCCATCTTCTACACTTACAGTCATTTACCGTGTGCTCCTCTGAAGTCAGGACACATACAACTGGCTTCAGAGATTCAATGATGTGAGTGAACAAAGCCACGTGCATATGCAAGATTTTTAAAGTGCTGGAGATGACATTGGCTTTTGTAAGTCATGTTTTCACTCCCACAGATGCATGATAACATGTTAAGTGGGCCGACAAGTCTGAGGAAAATGCCTCATTGACTATTCAAAGGGCTTCATTTGCATATCATGAACTGATTTCTGAAATACTTTTTTGTTTATGTGTCCATTGTAATAGAGGGACTGTTAGGAAGGGAGTTTAGATAGTTAGACACAACTGCTGGTGGTACTAGAGGCACGGGGGATCTGTCAGTTTCCCTTCAAGCTTAGATGCCAAAAAGGTATTTGACCATTTTGGATGGCCATTGGTGTGTAGTGCAATAAAGACATTTGGAATAAGAGGACCTTTTTTAACAGCTATTAAACAACTTTCTTCTCATCCTGCAAGGGGCTGTCCAATATTCAGACAACCCCGTCTCAATCACCATTTTTGCACCAGTAATATATTAACATTAATACTCACCTTAGATGCACTACTCCAGCTGTGTCAGCACTTACTCTCCAGGAGCTCATGTGACATTGTTACATCACATGAGATCTGCAGCAGTATCAGAAATCAAGAGGAAGTGAGCGGGCATTCGCAGCTCTGACTTCCTCTTTATGTCTGATTCGTTTGAAGGCAATGACAGTGAAGGTGACTCACTGTAGCCGGGTTTGCAGGTCTCAGGCAATGCTTCACTTGTCACGGTTCGCGCCTGAGGCTGTGGGGCCCGGTGGTCAAATGAAAAGGGATTGGGGGATTGGAATAAAGTCTTGTTTGTCTCGTGACACCACCTGTGGGTGTCCGGTGATGGCACCAGCACTGCTTGGGCCTCCGGGGAATGTGCAGCAGCTAGATGGGATGCTCCCCACAGGATGAGCAGTAGTCCTCGGGGCCAGGAGCTGCACTGGATGGAATACGGCAGCTCGGGTAGTTTGATGACTGCATGGGTTAATAACAGTTCTGGAAGAAAGGCACTGACACGATGCTCCTCTGTACAGGTTTTTACTGGAGTTGTACATGGTACACGGTAACTCAGTTCTTTAAGTAACGGACCGGGTGTTCCCAGAGATGAACAGTCTCTGTCCAAAGCTCCACATTGTTTCTCTGTAACTAACTGTCCTGTTATTGTTGCCGTCGCTGCCTTGTTGCACCAGGTAGGATACGGGGGTTTCTCTTAGTGGATGGCCTGTTCCATGTTATTCAACCGGCTACAAAGGGTCCTAAACTCCCGTGGCGGGTACCCCCCTGGTAAGACTGTGGAAAATGTGGCTGTAGTGAGGCGCTCCTATAAAGCTACTCCGTCACTCCGATTTTGTAGTACAGCGATGGACGACTGTCTACCTCGGAACCGGTGTCTGGTAGGACTGGGCATGGGTGTCTTTGGACCCGTTGCTTGGTTGCTTGCCCACCTCCTGGTCTGGGTCACCGCTTGTTGGTGCCCTGCCTTGTCTCAGGGCTGCACGGCACTGTGCAAGATCCTGCTCTTCTCCTTACCGCCTCAACTCGAACTCTCTCTCCTCTTCCTTCCCCACACACTACTCATCCTACACTCCTCCCTCCTGGACCTGATTGGTCCTCTACCTCTAGATGGTGCATGTGGTACATGGAGCTTTAGATTTAACTTGTTCACCCCGGAGACGGATGATATTGCATCTTCAGTTAGGGATGCAATACCTTCCTGTGACGCACTCGTTGCGGGGCGCCACAAAGGCAGTGTTAATTGGCTGCAGGGCTCACATGACATTATAATGGCATGCAAGCCCCAGGAGAGTGAATGTCAAAAAGCCTAGAACTAAAAGAAAAGGGGTAGACAAGGGTGCAATGGGTCTGAACTGTTTGTAGGAAGTGTAAGTGCAGTATAAGAACTGCTCACCTTAATCAGTTGTGTGACCCACAACTCTTTTTAAAGAATCACATGCGGATCTAAAAATCTTTTTGTCCATTTCTGGAGTTAACAAGGCTAGAACAGCACTAGCACTAGAGGTGAGATAAGTGTTACTACTTTACTTGTGCAAACATGTTGATTGAGACAGATTTCTCCAAGTAGTGACCACCCCTTTAAGCTACAATTAGACTTCCTCAGAATTATTTAGAGATCTACTTTGTCTACCTTTTTTTTTGTACTCAGTATTGTACCATTGGCTGCCTCCATACGGTTTTATCAAATCCAAGGAAAATAATGCTCCTACGATCCACGCTGCCGTCAGGATGAACGTCAAGGACCACAAATCTTCTTAAATGCTGCTGCTTTTATTCCCTATGCATTTCGGTGCTGTCCCAGCACCCTGTGATACATCAACTCTTGATCTGTCGTGAAATTGAAGTCTCCTTCCAAGATGATTGGTGCGGACCCGGCGAACTCCTCCAACTGTCTACGAGAGCGAACTCCAAACTTGCGTTGTACTCAGATAGTTTTGTTATCGCTGGCCTGTGGCTCTCTCCTTTGTCCGTCTGTGTGGGGCGTCTCTATGGAGGCAGTTGATGTATCCACGGGTGCTGGGACAGCACCAAAATATGTAGTGAATAAAAGCAGCAGCATTTAAGAAGATTTATGGTCCTTATCTTTCATCCTGATAGCAGCACGGATCGTAGGAGCATTATTTACCTTGGATTTGATTACACCACCACTGTGCACGTGGAAGTGCAGATCCAACGGCAGCTGTCTAGGTGATTATACTGGTTGTGGGTTAACACAACCTAACCAGGTGAGCATATACATCCACGGACCATACGATCTTATCTAAAATGATAAGACTCATTTGCGCCTTTTGTCTCTCCCTCTCTTATCCATAGTCCATAGTCACATATTAAAGGTGTGTCAGTATGAGACAGGGTGTTCAAATTATCTATATTTGTGGATACATGCTGCTCCTTCATACTAATCTGTATTATTCCTGTCACGGTCGCGCTCGCGACCATGAGGTAAGGGGAATGTGGACCCACTGGACCACAGGGGGGACCCGGGCCTGCCCAGACTAGGGAAGAACAGCAACCGGGTTCTGTGGCAGCTGAGCATGTGGGCTAGATGGTAACCTGCAGGACAAGACGACACCGCACACTTCAGGTATAGCAAAAGTAACGTTTACTGAACAAGAACACACATCAAGGACACGGAACATCATGGACACGGAACATCACGAACACCAGGCGGGAACCTCAGGGTCATCTCGGACACCAGGCGGGAACCTCAGGGTCATCTCGGACACCAGGCGGGAACCTCAGGGTCATCTCGGACACCAGGCGGGAACCTCAGGGTCATCTCGGACACCAGGCGGGAACCTCGGGGTCATCTCGGACACCAGGCGGGAACCTCGGGGTCATCTCGGACACCAGGCGGGAACCTCGGGGTCATCTCGGACACCAGGCGGGAACCTCGGGGTCATCTCGGACACCAGGCGGGAACCTCGGGGTCATCTCGGACACCAGGCGGGAACCTCGGGGTCATCTCGGACACCAGGCGGGAACCTCGGGGTCATCTCGGACACCAGGCGGGAACCTCGGGGTCATCTCGGACACCAGGCAAGACATCGGGGTCATCTCGGACACAAGGCAAGACATCATCAGGCAGGACCTCAGGACCATCTCGGACACCAGGCGGAACCTCAGGATCATCTCGGACACCAGGCACGGACACCAGGCAGAACCTCAGGTCCATCTTGGACACCGACAGTCAGGACGTCTGGACTCCATGCAACGGACACGGCTCCAGACCGGGAACAGCAAGACACAAGGAGGAACAAGACAAGGACGTTGGCACCAGCACAGACAAGACGGGTCCAGGGACACAGACAACAGCTTTCCCCGAACTGGTAGCAGGCAGAACAGGAGCTGTAGACAAGGCAGACCAGGAGCAGCATGTTGGACCAAACACACAGGGCTAGGTTAAGAAACCTAATGCGAGGCTCTGGCGACGCCCAACAGGGAAGAGGAACTTTAAATAGGAGCTGACCCTCAGCTATAGGCTGGGGACAGCAATTCAAGCGCACACCCTCCATCTTACTAAACTGGGGAAGGTGTGGCGGCGCGCACCCTAGGCACAGTCAGAACCCATACAGCATAGCCAGCACAGGAACCGATGCCCAGAGCACCTGGCAGCGGCTGCAAGCCTAGACACACGTGGAAAGTCATGCACCAGCTGCAGAGAACCTCACAACCCGCGGATAGCTTCCACAGCGGGAGCCAGGGTCCACACATGAGAGGTAAACAGCGGAGCACTGACACTACAACACATGTGCAGCTACGCAGCGGAGCTGGGAACTGAGCAGAATCCTATCCAGGTAACATACTACAGTCTCCCAGCTGGTCAGGGGGGGAAGGAGCATTGGGTGAAAGCGCAGTAACGCCGAGGGAACCAAGACACCAGACCACCGGCGTTACAGTATCCCCCTCCTCAGGCCCCCTCTTCTGAAAACCCAAAAGAAAAAAGTCCCACAAAAAGTTCAATTGGGTTAGGCGGTACGTCCCACAGGTCACAAAAAAGCAGCAGAGTCCATCACTCGAGTGATCAGAGCCGCTGACCACACGGGGCTCGAGCAATCTAGTCCACATACCAAGTGGGATCCGGGGAATGTCCTGCAGTCCACACATGCTCAGCGGAGTCCATGGCCAGAGCCTACTGTCACGGTCGCGCTCGCGACCCATGAGGTAAGGGGAATGTGGACCCACTGGACCACAGGGGGGACCCGGGCCTGCCCAGACTAGGGAAGAACAGCAACCGGGTTCTGTGGCAGCTGAGCATGTGGGCTAGATGGTAACCTGCAGGACAAGACGACACCGCACACTTCAGGTATAGCAAAAGTAACGTTTACTGAACAAGAACACACATCAAGGACACGGAACATCATGGACACGGAACATCACGAACACCAGGCGGGAACCTCAGGGTCATCTCGGACACCAGGCGGGAACCTCAGGGTCATCTCGGACACCAGGCGGGAACCTCAGGGTCATCTCGGACACCAGGCGGGAACCTCAGGGTCATCTCGGACACCAGGCGGGAACCTCGGGGTCATCTCGGACACCAGGCGGGAACCTCGGGGTCATCTCGGACACCAGGCGGGAACCTCGGGGTCATCTCGGACACCAGGCGGGAACCTCGGGGTCATCTCGGACACCAGGCGGGAACCTCGGGGTCATCTCGGACACCAGGCGGGAACCTCGGGGTCATCTCGGACACCAGGCGGGAACCTCGGGGTCATCTCGGACACCAGGCGGGAACCTCGGGGTCATCTCGGACACCAGGCAAGACATCGGGGTCATCTCGGACACAAGGCAAGACATCATCAGGCAGGACCTCAGGACCATCTCGGACACCAGGCGGAACCTCAGGATCATCTCGGACACCAGGCACGGACACCAGGCAGAACCTCAGGTCCATCTTGGACACCGACAGTCAGGACGTCTGGACTCCATGCAACGGACACGGCTCCAGACCGGGAACAGCAAGACACAAGGAGGAACAAGACAAGGACGTTGGCACCAGCACAGACAAGACGGGTCCAGGGACACAGACAACAGCTTTCCCCGAACTGGTAGCAGGCAGAACAGGAGCTGTAGACAAGGCAGACCAGGAGCAGCATGTTGGACCAAACACACAGGGCTAGGTTAAGAAACCTAATGCGAGGCTCTGGCGACGCCCAACAGGGAAGAGGAACTTTAAATAGGAGCTGACCCTCAGCTATAGGCTGGGGACAGCAATTCAAGCGCACACCCTCCATCTTACTAAACTGGGGAAGGTGTGGCGGCGCGCACCCTAGGCACAGTCAGAACCCATACAGCATAGCCAGCACAGGAACCGATGCCCAGAGCACCTGGCAGCGGCTGCAAGCCTAGACACACGTGGAAAGTCATGCACCAGCTGCAGAGAACCTCACAACCCGCGGATAGCTTCCACAGCGGGAGCCAGGGTCCACACATGAGAGGTAAACAGCGGAGCACTGACACTACAACACATGTGCAGCTACGCAGCGGAGCTGGGAACTGAGCAGAATCCTATCCAGGTAACATACTACAGTCTCCCAGCTGGTCAGGGGGGGAAGGAGCATTGGGTGAAAGCGCAGTAACGCCGAGGGAACCAAGACACCAGACCACCGGCGTTACAATTCCTTCCCTAACCTTCACAAACTCCTTTGGGACTTATGCTATCTATTGAGGAACAAAGTAAATACTACCAAGACAAAACTTCTTCACATAAACATCTCTAAAGCTACGTTAACATGGTCAGATTTTGGTGAGTTTTTCACATCAGTTTTTGTAAGCCAAAACCAGAAGTGGTGAAGTTGTTCTATCAAGCCACGTTCACATGTTCAGTATTTACTCAGTATTTTTAATTAGTATTTACAAGCCAAACCCAGGACATGAACAATCAGAGGAAAAATAAAAGAAATACATCATTACTGCTATATTTTTTATCCATTCCTGGTTTTGACTTACAAAAACTGATGTGAAAAGCTGACCAAAAACTGAACATAGCTCTCACGATGGTCTCTCTTACCTGGTAAGACTGGTTTAGGAACTCTGTCTCATTCCTTTATTGAGACTCCATTTTAAATGTGTTTGTTTCCTTATGCAGTGCAGGAGTTAAAGTCAGTTTTCTGCTGCTAGCAGTCTCCTTAATTTCCTTACCAGATGTGGATACTTTGTGATTACTCCCATTACCTTTATATGATCACATGGTTCCAGCATGCTTTGCTGGTGATTGAACCTATTAATGGCCTGGCTTCCTGAGGAGAAGTAAGCTCTCTGGAGAATGGTCTACTGCTTAGCCATCTACTGTCAAGGAGTACAGTCCCTGACAAAAGTTATGTCGCTTATCCATGTTATGTAAATAAAAGCTTATAACCTGACTTTAATTCATCCATTGGTTTTATAAATTACTCTTTTGAAAGCTGAAGCCCTCCCAAATGTGGTTTAGGTTAAGAAAATAAATTGGCATCAGTGCTGAAATATTGATCATTTAATGAACACAGAATGGTCAGATTTTAGCAAGACAAAAGTTTTGTCGCCTGGTCATATAATGCACCCAATCCTAGTTTACATCCTCACCTGTGATCAGTAAATGATCAGTTAATTAGTGGGTGTGTATAAAAAGAAATCCAGCACCCAGACCTTCACTTGAACTGCAACTTGAGCTCTGACAACATGCCAAAAATCCACCCTGCGACCAAAGCCTTGATTATCAAGAGGCTGAAGACCAGATCCACTGCAGAGGTGGCTGGCACCTTTAATGTGTCTCAGCATCAAGTACAAAGAATTTAAAAAAGATTTCAAGAGACTGGAGATGTGTTTGACAAGCCCAGGTCCGGCAGACCCCGCAAGACATCTGCTCAGGAGGAACGTTTGTTGGTTAGAAAATCCAAAGCAAGCCCCTCTTCAACTGCAGCAGAGCTCCAACATACCTGGTCACCTCAAGTCCCTGTGTCAACTAGAACAGTTTGTAGGATTCTGTCTCGAAATGGCCTCCATGGTCTAATCAGTGCCCAGAAGCCAGCACTAGACAAAAGACATAAAAGCTGTGTGGCATTTGCAAAGTCCCATAGCCTGCTAAACGCTGGAAAAGTGGCAGAAGGTGGATTTCTCTGATCAAACTTCAGTAGAATTACACCACAGCTGCTGTAAATACTGCAGGAGACCTACTGGAGCCCATATAGATCCAAAATACATCCAGAAAACAGTTAAATGTGGTGTGGAAAGATCATGGTCTGGGGTTACATTCAGTATGGGGGTGTGCGAAATATTTGCTCTATTCATTTGGGAGGGCCCTCTATACATTTAGGAGGGCCACCTCTACACTTTTAGAAGGGCTCTCCTGTACACTTTTGGGGGTGAAACCACTGCCTTAAGAATAACACAGCATAAGCAAAGCCATGGTTGCTGGCACTGAAATTGATCTCATCTGTGCATTAGGTGGGCCCTCCTTTATACATTAGGTAGGGCCCTCCTCTATACTTTGTGAGGGTCCTTCACAATCTGCTGTCCATGAAGCAGATGCTCCCACCTCCTGCCCACGAGCTGCGGTTGCACAGACACAGCAACCAACATAAACCATGTCCACTTTTTTTGTCCCAGCAAAGCATGCTGTTGTCCCATATCTTTCCCAGGAAAGGAAGCGTAAATACACAAATACTCCCTCCACAGGAAAAAACTTTAAACGCTCACATTGCCAAATTGCTAGCCATGCAGATGTTTCACTTGTGTGAACGTAGTCTTTCCGTGATTTGTTAGCTGTGGCTGCCCCAGGATACTGGTTTCCCAACAAGTGCACCACTATTGCACCCAGTGTTCCGACCCCGCTTTGCAAAAGCATTTGTTAAACTATTTCAACTATGCTGTCAGCAACGCAGTAATCGGGATGGTCCACGTAGCAACAGACACGTGGAGATGTTATTGTTGACAGTTAAGGATGATAAATTCCTCCAACAGCACACTGGGTGAACCTGGTGGAGGGAGGGACAGAGTGACAGACTGGGACATCACACATCCAACCTACGGCAAGAATAGTCAGCCCAACTTCATCATGGTTTCCATCTAATCGTATGCCAGCTTCTGCCCACTCGCCTCCTCCTCTTCCTCCTCCCCCATGTTATTCGGCAGCCCTCAATTCAATTGTTGACAGGACCTGCAAACCTGAGTTTGGTGAGGGCCAAGAGTTGGACCTGTAACATATGTTTGGGAGGACCCTCTTCTATTCATTTTGGAGGGCCCTCTATACACTTGAAAGGTCCATCCTCTACTTTTTAGGGTGTGAAACCACTGCCTTAAGAATCACACAGCATAAGCAAAGTCATGGTTGCTGACTTGAAGGTCATCTCATTTGTACATTAGGGAGGGCCCTCCTCTATACTTTGGGAAAGTGAATGAAGTTTTCTGGTGTGTGGGTTTTCCTCCATAGATGTTCAGCACTGGAGGAATCGAGTTTGTGATGTGAGCCAGTGCTGTTTAACTCTGTGTTTGGAGGTTCAGAGGGTGAGGGGCGCTACTTGGTCCAGCGTGCTTCTGAGAGTGTTATTGTAGTGGTTCACCGCCAGATCCAGACAGGATAAGGAGGAGATTGGGGACAGTGATGAGATGACTGAGTCTGTAAGTGTATGAGGGTTAATGACCTGTAGATTTCTTTTTTTTAAACCAGGTATTTTTATTGTTTCATGTTACATAATAACATCATATTATACAATGGGTTTTGCATTTGTACAGCTTAACCAATAAACATATAAAGTGTCATATTCCCTCAACAATTTCCCCCCCTCACCCCCTCGGTGCGCTACAGTCAACTCCTTTTAACCATTTATCATAGGATGGGTATTTCAATGTGTCTTATTAATCAGTTGCCAACCAGGGTGCCCATATTTTGTCAAAGAGGTGTTCTGAATTTCTTTTTCTATATATTTTCCCTTCTAGACTGATGACATGTCGTGCTCGGTTTATGAATTCTCTTCTAGTTGGAGGGGTTGTGTCAATCCATCTACTGGCTATCAGTTTCCGTGCCATATATAGAAGCCTGGCTATAGCTGTTTTACTGGTCTCCGAAGTCAAGATTTCAGACACCTCACCCAGTATACATACTATTGGATTCCTTTCAATTGTGCATTCATATGCTCTTTCTATTTTGGAGATCACTGTTATCCAAAACGCTGCAAGACGAGGGCAAGACCACAACATATGTAACAATCCAGCCTCTTCCGAACTGCATCTGGGACATTCAGAATCTCTCCTTAGTCCGGCCTTGTACAACATCTCTGGCGTTTTATAGACCCTGTGTATTATGTACAGCTGGGAGAGTCTAGCCTGTTCGCTGAGTGATAGGTCTGGTACAGTTTCTAATATAGTCTCCCATTGTTCCCCCGATAATTCCCCCACATCTTCTTCCCATTTGCTTTTGGCTTTAATTGTGAATCGTCCCAGAAAGGCATGTAGTAAGTCATTATAAATGCTCGAAATCACTCCCTTAGAGTCACCTGTCATGCATGCATAATCTAGTGTGATATCTTTTTGAACAGTCATGTCTTTTATTTTCCGCTGCACCCTCCAAGCATGCTTTATTCCGTAGTATTGAAACTCCCACGCACACGGTATATTATAGGTATTTTTCAACTCCGAAAAAGACTGCAACCTTCCCTCCCTAATTAGATGTTCCAGATTCCTTATTCCCTTCTTCTGCCAATGTGTCATCTCTCCCATTTTATAAAATTCCTTTAAGTGCACGTTACCCCAAACCGGTGAGTATACCGTCAATCCCTTCACACTGCGCACTTTTTTAATAGCATTCCAACTCTTTTGGATGAGATGTATCGTAGGGTATTGCGAGCTCAGCTTATCAAAAGTACCATCCTCTAACCCCTTAACCAGTGGGTCTCTGCCAGAAACATGACCAAGAAGTCGACCAGTTGACCCTCCTATACCACTTTCTCTCCATCCCCGTATGTGTTGGCCCTGTCCCGCCAAGAAGTATACCTAAGCATTCGGGACTGCCAATCCCCCCTCCTCCTTTGCCCTCTGCAGGTTTTCAAGTTTGATCCTAGCTGATCTCTTGCCCCATATCAATGATCTGAAGATGGTGCTAATTCCATGAAATTTTTTCTTTGCTATCCAAACTGGGGAATTATGTAACAAGTACATTAATTGAGGCATCAACACCATCTTGAGCAAGTTGACCCTGCCAGTCACCGACAAAGGCAACTTACACCAGGCATTAATTTTCCTTTTAAAGGTCTCCAGAAGTGGAACAATATTCAGCTCCCAGTATTTCCCCAACGGAAGGGTCACCCACACTCCCAAATATTTAAACCTTGACACGACCTGCAGTTGTCTCCCCAGGTCAGCTATATCTTCCCTTATGAGTTCCCCATCTACTGCCATAATACATGATTTATTCCAATTGATCTGTAAACCTGAGATAATGCCAAACTCCTTTATAATCTCCATTACCTTTCCCAGTGCCTCTCCCGCATTCTCTAAGAACAGTAAAATATCGTCTGCATACAACGCTATTTTCTCAATGATGTCCCCAAATTGGAATCCAGCCACCTCCCTAGTCATTCTGATTTTGGCGGCCAGGGGTTCCATCGCCACCGCAAACAATAGCGGAGACAATGGACACCCCTGTCTGGTCCCCCTATACAGCCTGAACGTCCCAGATCGTGCCCCATTCACCTTAACCATCGCTCGTGGAGAGGAGTACAATAGTTTCACCCAGGACATAAATCCATCACCGAACCCCATTAGACCCATTACTTTCCACAGGTACCTCCACTCCACACTATCAAAGGCCTTTCTGGCGTCAAGTGATACCACCACTCTCCGGCCACTATTTTCTGCCGGTAATTGGAGATTGAGAAACAAACGCCTCAAATTAATTGCAGTCGACCTACCAGGGACGAAACCAGACTGATCAGTGTGGATAAGATTCTGTATCACACCTGACAGGCGGTTGGCAAGGATTTTGGCCAGTATCTTGACGTCAGATGTTAACAAGGATATTGGCCTATATGATTCCGCACACTCCGGATCTTTCCCCTCCTTAGGTAGTACCACTATAACTGCCTCCTCCATTGATCTTGCCAGTGCCCCTCTATCTCTTGCTCCTTCAAATACCTGTTGTAATCTAGGTGCCAGAACCTCTGAAAATATTTTGTATACCTCTCCCGGAATCCCATCAGCCCCAGGTGCCTTACTCGCCGACATGGATGATATAGCCTTTTCCACCTCCTCAACCTCTATTGGTTCATCTAATCTCCGTCTATCATTCTCAGTTAATACCGGAAGTGTCAGACCCTCCAAAAACTCCTCCACCTCCCCATCACCAATATTTGAAGCAGAAGAATATAAATCAGTGTAGTATTCTCGGAAAACATCTAATATATCTGGGGTTTCTGTAACTAAATTTCCCTCTCCATTCTTCAATTTGTAAATCCTGTTACACTCTCTTTGAGATGACGAAATTACTGCTAATAGATGTCCCACTCTCTCCCCTTCTTCAAAAAACATTGCTTGTTGAAAAGCTCTTTTCCTTTCACTCCTTTCCATATGCATCACATTCACCGCTGTCTGTGCGACTTTGAGTCTGTCATGGTTTTCTCTGGTAGGAGTCAAGGTCATGTCAATTTCTGCCCTATTTAACGCTTCTTCTTTTGCTTGGTCATCTAATCTATTGCGAGTTTTACGTTGAGCAATATCTCTAATAAAGATCCCCCTTAAAAAGGCCTTCATGGCATCCCACACTACTGTTACCTCCGCACTCCCCTCATTATCATGAAAGAACTGAACCAGCTCATCTTCTATTATATTCAAGTCCAGGGTTTTAAGCCACATCGGATGTAGGGACCAACCCCCCCTGTCTACCTTTTTGGACATCCAGCTGCAGTGTGACCAGTAATGGGCTATGATCAGACAGTGCTCTCTGCAGATATTCAACATTCCTTACCAACCCATTCATGCCGTCATCCCCCAATGCAAGATCAATCCATGACAAAGTACCGTAAGTGGCCGAGTGACATGAAAAACACTTCCTCCCCTCGTTTCTCACTCTCCATATGTCAATTAGACCCATTTCCGAAACATAATTCCCGAACGCCGATAATCTATCAATCTGTTCATTTTGCTCTCCAATTCTCAGTTTATCCCAGCATTCATTCATCACATTGTTCATGTCTCCAAGTATGAGAATCGGTTGTTCTCCTTTCACTCTAGTCAACTCTATCACTTCTTGTAACTTTGTTTTGGAATACGGTGGTGGGATGTACATAGCCACCAACGTCATCTTTTGTCCAAATAGTTTGCATAGTACCCACACAAACTGGCCTTCCTTATCAATGTGTACCTCCAATTCCTCATAGTGGGCATTATTTCTTATCAAAAGTGACACCCCTCTAGAATAAGTGGAATAAGTAGAATGGTAAGCTTTTGTGATCCACGGCCTTGAGAGCCAATTTGTCGTATCACTTATAAGATGGGTCTCCTGTAAACAAATAATCATAGCGTCACTCATCTTAACATACTGTAAAATTGCAGATCGTTTAGTTTTGTCTGATATACCTCTGACATTCCAGCTCAGCAATCTTATTACGGTGTTACTCATTATTTATACAAGAGAACTCTTTATACAGGCATCCTGACCAACAATATTTCTTTAGTGCCCCAAAAACTTTAACATTTTTATATAGAGCAGACCCAAGCGCACCTTGCCCTGTTCCCACCCTCTCCCCCCTTTCCCCCCTCCCCTCCTCCCTTTTCTCTCCCTTCTCTCCTCTTGAGGACTCCCGCTGTGGATAGCGAGAGTGGGGATATAGCGAATCCCGCCGTCGTGAAACCGACTCCACCACAGTCATCGGTCATGTGATAGAGGTTCTCGGCTTTCCATCCGCCAGAGTATAAGCCCATGAAACGTAGGGCTGTAACATTTCAGAGTCCCGATACCCACCAATCAGCCTATGTAACTTATAGCATTGTAGGCAAAATCAATATAAAAGGAAGTATCAAAAATAGTCAGAGACAACAATCAAAAGATAGGAAAAATAAGATTCAACTATTGGCCAAGTTCTGGTACATTAGTCCTTAGGACCGATCCTTTCCCAGGTGTCAGAAAGCTTGTTGTAGGCAACTCGTACTATCACAGTCATGTGTCGCCATCTTGTCCTCCTTCTCCTTTCAGTTTCGCCCGGTTGCGTTCTATCCAGGTAGTCGCCTCTGGATTGGGAAAGAACTGTACTCTGCCCAGTGCCTCCACTCGCAGCTTCGCCGGATATATTGTTGAGTATTTGATTTTAAGTAATCTGAGCTGTCTTTTTACATCACTGTATCTCATACGCAGTCTTTGGACCTCTGCTGAGTAGTCAGGATAGATCTCTATACGTTTCCCCTCAAAAGTGATATCAGTCATTCTGCTAGCTCTACGAAGAATACTGTCCCGATCTCTGCAATTCAAAATTCTGGCCAGCATCGTACGGGGATCAGCACCAGGAACCGGAGGTCTCATGGGAACCCTATGGGCTCTTTCCACTGCGAAGACCCGTGATAGTTGGTCAGCCCCAAATTTCTCCAGGAGCCATCTTTCCACAAATTCTGTGGGATCATTCCCCTCCACCCTTTCAGGGAATCCTACTAGCCGCAGGTTGTTACGTCGTGACCGGTTTTCAAGGTCATCGGATTTATTAGCCACCACTACTATCTTCTGCCCCTGTTGTTGCTGCACTTTTTGTGTCTTTACTATTTGGTCTTCTGAGTCACCAACTCTCCTTTCCACTTCTGCCAGCCGTGCATTAGCTTTGTGCATTGCAGCTTTAATTCCTCCCACCTCCTCTCTAACAGAGTGCACTTGCTGTGTGAGTGCAGTTAGGGTTGTTTTGCAGTAAGATACTATCTGGAACACGTCCTTCAATGTGGGCTCTCCCTCCACTGTGTGCTCAGGTTGCTGGACTGCTTCCATCTCCTTTCTCATCTGAGGGGTTAACTCTTCTTCTGCCAGCCCTGCAGTTCCCTGTAATGTGGCCATCTCATCTTCCTCCTCTTCTAAACCCTCCTGCTGGGCTTGTGTATTAGGGGAATCAGTGTCTCTTGCGTACCTCTGTAATCTCTCTGCTATTTCCAGGTTCCTGGCATAGGCAGCGTTTCTCCGTCCCGCCTCCTCCTCTTTCTCAGCGCCATCTTGCCCGGCCGCACCGCTCCCGCCTCCGAACTCCTTCTGCCGTTTGCGGACCATCTCGGCTTCTCTCAGGCGCCCTGATGTTCTCCCCTGGCTCCAGGGACCTTCCGACATCGGCTGCCGGGGGCTAGAAGTTGTTGTTCGGGCTCTGAACAGGATAAGTCGCCGCTGTGCTGGCGGAGGTTCCCGGCCGTGCGTCCTCTCACATCAGTGCTTAGCCACGCCCCCCGACCTGTAGATTTCTAAATGTGTATTAGGTAGGAGTGTGCGAGGACTTGTGAGCGTGAAGGAGAGAATGTTGTGATCAGAGAGAGGAAGAGGCAGAGAGAGGAAGAGGCAAGTTATATAAGGAGGAGGTTTAACAGAGCCGGACAAAGATCAGGTCAAGGGTGTTACCATCGTTGTGTGTCTCAGAGGTTGAGAGATGTGAGAGGCAAAGAGAAGTGGTTAGAGATAGGAGCTGGGATGCAGATGGGGAGATGGAGTTGTTTATGGGGATATAGTCTCCCAGAATAAGGGTTGGTAATTCTGAAGACATGAATTGTGGCAGCCACACAGAGAAATGGTTGAGGAACTGGGTGTGTGACCCTTAGGGGCGGTATACCGCTGCTAGTCTGAGGGGAAGGGGTGGAAGAGCCTAATGGTGTCGACCTCAAAGGAAGGAAATGGGAGTGATGGAGCCAGGGGTATGACCTGGAAAGTACATTTTGGGGACAGGAGTAAGCCTCCACGACCATGTATGTTCCCAGTACTTGGGGAATGGGAGAAATGTAAGCTGCCGTGAGAAATAGCAGCAAGGGAAACCGTGTCTGAGTCCTGGATCCAGGTTTCAGTGAGGGCCAGCAGATTAGGAGAGTTAGTGAGAAAGTAGTTGTGGATGAAGGAAAGCTTGTTGCATACAGACGGTGGATTCCAGAGATCACAATTAAAAGAGGGAGATGAAGGTGTGCAGGTAATGTTGATAAAGTTAGCATGGTTTCCATGTGTGGTGGGGGAGGGATTGACGTTGGTCAAGGGTGTACCAGGATTTGGTAAGATATCACCTGACAGGAGCAGTAGTAAAAAGAGAAAGAGCAAATAGTTTTTGTAATTGTGACATTGTTTATGATGCAATACCCTGGAATATGATGGTCTGAGATTATTCAGTACATTGAAGAGAGTACAGGAGCTCAATAAAGTAGAGGGAAGGAGAGAGGGGCTTATGTGGATGACGGGTGATGGAGGGGGATGGCGCGGTGAAGTGAATGGCAAAAACACATAGGAAGGTAGCCATTGAAATAAAGGACATGGTTTAAAAAAAAAATTAAATGTAAGAGAGTGTTTTACCTAACGCCTGCCCTGACTAACTGCCATGAAGTAACTGCAAGCTACTTAGCATTCAATGCCACTTTGCATGAGATGCCATGCATGCATAACCCCCCTCGCATATACTCCTTAAGACAGAACTAAATTTATAGGGCACACTAAAGAATCAGGTGAGGGGGATTGCGGGGAGTCACATGGTATCAGGTAATTAGCAGCTGCTCCTCACAGCAGGGAATAAATAGATGATGAAAGGTCACAGATCTGACATTAGGCAAAAGCTGGCTCCACACAATCACACCTTCAACAAGATATCATTTACAATGTGGGAAATAGTGATATACAGGTGAGTAAAAAATATAATGCATGCAGACGACATAGGAGAGTTTACAATAAATGCAGAGGTAGATTTACCATAGGGCTGGATGAATCAGGCTGATATTGTAATGGAGGTCATTACAGCAAGAAGAGGTAGATTTAAAATGCACTGTTACAATGAGATTGGAAACCCAATTTAGCAAATGCAGATGACAGCAAGCGGTGGTGGAATATAACCTGTATGAAGAGAGAATGAATATTAGTCAACTGCCATGAAGTAACTGCACAAGCCACTTAGCATTCAATGCCACTTTGCATGAGATGCCACACTTGTAAAACTCCCCACGCATCTGCATTGGGCAAACCACCTTTTTAGAATGTGGACAGAAGCACTAGTGGATTAAATGGCCTGGAGCGAGGTTTGTTGCAGGCAGTTGGAAGTTTTGGAGTACTGCTGCTTTGCGTTGGGCAAGCCACCTTTTTATAATGTGGACAGAAGGGTCAGTGGATTAAATGGGCTGGTGCGAGGTCTGTAGTAGGCAGTAGGAAGATTTGGAGTACTGCTGCTTTACATTGAACCTGCAGGACACTGACCCTGCTGGAGTCAAACTTGTAGTCTAATTCTGTACTGTGTCTCTTCAGCTCTCAAAAGTGCTATTGTTTTGGTGGTATTATGCAGCTGCTGAACGGATGTCATGTGATCGCCACTGTGAGCCAATCACAGCGCAGGGGCGGTTACATGACATCACTGGCCCTGCGTTCTCATTGGTGCAGGGCTGACCTGGGCGGGGATGGCCAGGTGGAAGCAGGAAGCTTCCCCATTGCCCGGAGCCCGCACCGATAATCATGTTACCGGCCTGGGGCACAGCATGGAGACCATGACAGGAGGACACCAGCAGGCACAGCATCGGAGACAGCAGCGGGGAGACAGCACCGGACAGGAGTGCAGGGACGGCACTAGACCAGGTTGTACATATTGCGCAGCGCTCCACCCCCCCCACCCCCCCGGCAGCTAGATAACGCCCAGTCGGCAAGATTTTTAAAAGTTTATAAAGCTATATCTTAGCTTTTACAAATCCGTTTTTTTAGCAAAAACGATTGCCCCATATGTGTCTGCAGGGTGTAGGGACACATATTAACAGTCCGGGGGGTCATTTGGGGTGGTTGGTTCCCTTTAAATACACCCTATCAGTCATCTATGATGCTGGATGGCTAGCCAATCACAGTAATGCCACAACCAAGATGTCTGTGGCATTTCTGTGATTGTTTAAGAAGCACAGCATGATTAGTGGCTGCAAAGGAGGTGCCAAAACTGCAAGGCAGGACATCTGAATATAGTGAGGTGAGCACACAAAATCTCCCTGAATAACGAATAATGTGAATACCGTACTATTCGTGCGAATAGCGAATAGTGACAAATACATTCACTCATCACTATTTATGACTAATTAAAGCAGAAAATATTTTCTGAAAAGAAAAAATCTTTATACATTTCATCATAGTTTATAGTTTCTTTTCTATATTATTTTTACTTGTAACTGTGGCTGTTTACATTTGATACTTGTACGCCAGATTGCAAATCAAAAGTCCAGTTAAGTTTCTCTGGGTGTATAATAAAACTTGCAGCCAAAAATTCACAGATGGATACAGGAATCTAATTTGTTTAACCCTACAGATTGTGAATCACTTGGCCAATGTTTCGCATTCATCATTTTTTTAATCAATGGGTGAAAACAATGTTTATTGCAGTGCACATTTTATGCATGACTCCATAAACAGTTCAAAGACGTAAAACAAGGTTAACCCCCTAGGGTGTGTTCAAACGTTGCTCTTTTGCTGTGTTTTATTGCTGCTACTTTTTGCATTTTTTTTTCATTGGTTTTATGCAAATTAAAAGCTCTTTTTTTATCATACCAGCAAAAGCTATAGGATCCCAGAAATCTCATGCACTCAGACATACACGCTCGTTTTTTGTTTTTTTTTGCTGATTGAAAGAGAAAAATGTTATGTTTTTAAAGACACAGCATGTTAATTCTTTCAGCTTTTTTGAAGCTTTTATCACCAATGAGAGCAATGAGTGAATGGAAAAGTGCAACTGTTTTCTGTTGCATTTTTTTGCTGGGTTTTTGCTGCTTTTGTGGTGAATAAAACTGACTTCATTTAATATGTACTATCAAAAAAATTGCTCCAAAAACACATAAAAAGCGGCAAAAATGCAGCAAAACCTGCTTTTCAGAAGCAACTTGTTTACTGCCAAGAGAGCAGGTTTCCTGCAGTAAAAAAAAGTAACTTATGAACAGGGGCATAAATACAAAAGGTGCAGGGGTTGCAATCACACCCGGGCCCTGGAGTCTAGGGCACCCCAAGAGTCCTTTTGGCTTATAGAAAAAGACTATTGTTATTAAAGATTTGCAATAATTGGGGGCCCCGTTGGAGCTTTTGCATTGAGGCCCATGAACTTCAAGTTACATACCCTAAAGGCCCCATGACACACGACAATGGTCGAACGATCCGATCAACGATCCGACTTGACCTAATTCGCTTGAACGACATTCAATGATCGTTAGTGAAATGTCACACGTACAGTTATCGTTATCGACGCAGCAGCGATTGCACGACAAGCAAACAATACTTGTGGACATTATATCGTCTACGTCCTTCAGTTCAGAATAGGCAAGGTCGTTAATGACATCTTTATCGAGATGTCACACACACCCATGCTGCAGGTTGGACGAATGATCATCGTCTGGTTTGTGATCCGGTACACCAATCTCCAATGAACGATCTGCCCGATTATCGTTTATCGGATGTACATGTCACACTGAAAAACGTCATTACGACGTCGTTTGAATGACTGAAAACCTCTGACGTTTCAACGATATCGTTAACGATATCGTAGTGTGTGACGAGGCCTTTAGTGTTCGAGCCAAATTTGATGTGAATGGCCAGGCCAAAATTTTGAAATCTGACTAGTGTCACTTAATCTGGTAATAATAACTCATAAATGCTTCAACTAATCACTTATTTTTTGCTTTTCTTGTGAAAATATCAGAATTTGGGTAAAAATCTAAATAATGTTACATTTTTCAAACTTTAAATTTTTGTTTTTTATAACCCCTTCCCGACCTATGACGTAGGAGGACGTCATGGGCCAGTAAAGGGTGTTTGATGTGAGCTCCGGCGCGGAGCTTACATCAAAAAGCCGACATCTCAGCTGATGTGATCAGCTGAGATGTCGGGCTAACAGCTCCAATTGGATCCGGGATCCGATCGGCGCTGTTAACACCTTGGATTCCACTGTCAATCACTGACAGTGGGATCTAAGGCTGCCGCGGCGGGGAACGCGCTCTTCACAGCCACCTCCGGAGATCTCGCGATAGTATCGCGGGATCTCCGGCGTTCACGTGACAGCCCGGGGTCCTGGCTAGACCCCGGATGCTGTCAGAGCGCAGATTCCTGTCGTGGTTGGCAAGCGCTGCCAACCACAACAGGTCCGCGATTCTGGGACATACAGATGAGCTGCAGCTCATCTGTATCTCCCAGAAGCGATCGGACTGTGCAGCAAGGTGCCTCTTAAAGAGGCAGTGTAAAAATAAGAATCAATGAAAAAATAAAGTTTTTAAAAACCTGTAAAAAAATATATAAAAGTTCAAATCACCCCCCTTCCCCCAATCACAATAAAAGTATTAAAAAAAAAATACACATGTTTGTTATCACCGCGTTCAGAATCGCCCGATCTATCATCCTATTAAATCTGTTAATGAGAGCCGTAAACTCCGTAACGGAAAAAATGGTCCAAACGCCAAAATTCAGTTTTTGGTGATGAAAACTGCGAATTCCCCCAAAAATGGTATCATTAGAAACGTTAGCTCAAGATGCAAAAAATAAGCCATCACACAGCCCCAGATCCCGAAAAATGAGGACACTACGGGTCGCAGAACATGGCGCAAAAAGTCAGTTTTTGTTTTTTTTCAAACTTCTGAATTTTTTTTCACCACCTAGATACCAGTAAAGGTATAAATGTAGGGTGTCTACGAACTCGTACCAACCCGAGGCATCACCCCGTCACGTCGGTTTTACCATATAGTGAACATAGCGACTAAAATACCCAAAAAAACAAATGTGTCATTGCACTTTTTTTGCAATTTCACTGCATTTAAATTTTTTTTGCAATTTCCCTGTACACTATATGGTAAAATAAATTATTGCATATGAAAGTACAACTCATCCTGCAAAAAACAAGCCATTATATGTCTATTGACGGAAAAATAAAAAAGTTATGGCTCTTGGAGGCACTGGAGCAAAAAACGAAAATGAAAAACGAAAAATTCCCGGATAATGAAGGGGTTAAACCAGTTAGTCCTGTTGTTCAAAGTAATTAATAAATAACATTTCTCTTATGTCTACATCTGCATAATTTTTCAACTGTGAATATACTTTTATAGGATGTTAGAAAAGTTTAGCAACAATTTCTCTATTTTTTTTTAAAGAAATTTACAGAACCTGTTTCTTTTGGAACCTATATAGATTTGAATGGCCTTTGAGGGGCCTGTGTATTGTAAACATCCCAAAAAATATCATTTTAAAAGCTGCACCCCTCAAATACTTCAAAACACCTGTAGGAAATGTATTAACTCTTCAGGTGTAACACAGGACTTAATTGTGCGCACAGATCACATATGGCAGTGAATGGGTGCGCACGGTCATGCGCAGTCAAGCGCAGCAGAACGGAAAATGCCAGAAAATCCTTTCCTAAAGTAAGCACCACTAGATCTGCACAGCCCCTGGATTTAATACACACAGATGTTTGCGGTCCAAAGAGTGTTCAAACTCTAAGCGAGAAGAGATATTTTCTCACATTTATTGATGACTACTCCAGATATACAGTCGCCTACCTGCTTCACAGTAAGGATGAAGTTCCACAGAAACTTGAAGAATATCTTCCCGTAGTGTTTAACAAATTTGGAAGAATGCCAAAAGCCCTGTGTGCAGCTAATGGGACTGAATATACAAATGGTAAGGTGCAAAACAATTTAGAAAAATAATGGAATCGTGTTCCAGACTACCATTCTATACAACCCAGAACATAATAGCATTGCAGTGAGAAAGAACTGCACTCTCTGTGAAAATGGAGGAAATATGTTATTTGATGCCAATCTACCTACAACTATTGGGGAGAAGCTATCATGACAGCTTGCTATCTTCAAAATAGACTTCCAGGTAAAGCCACAAATAAACCTTCATATGAGCTTTGGAACTGCGAGAAGCCTAACCTGAAGCATCTCAGGATATTCTCTACATTGTACAAATGACCTTCAACTAACATCTGCATTAATCCGAACCTACCACTCCCGGATCTAATGGCGGGTTTACACGTCGCGATATCGTAGTACGATTTCAATCAAAAGTCACGTGGTTCAATCGTCGGAGCCGAAATCGTGCCTGCGTTGTATGGTGTGAACGTCCAATACGATGCAGGCACGATGTCAATGCGATATCGGGGATTGAATCCACGAACGTGTCCACGCACGCTCACATCCAACAGCACATCCATGCATGTTCACATCCAGGCATGCACACGTCCATGCACACATCCACGCACGCATGCATCCACGCATGCACACATTCAGGAACGCTCACATCCAGGCACGCTCACATCCAGGCACGCACACATCCATGCACGCTCACATCCACGCATGCTCACATCCACGCACGCACACATCCACGCACACACACATCCACGCACGCTTACATCAACGCACGCTCACGTCCAGGCATGCTCACATCCACACATGCTCACATCAACGCACGCTCACATGCGCACATCCACGCACACTCACATCCACGCACGCATCCACGCACGCTCACATCCATACATGCTCACATCCAGGCACGCTCACATCCAGGCACGCTCACATCCAGTTACGCTCACATCCAGGCATGCTCACATCCAGGCACGCTCACATCCATGCACGCTCACATCCATGCACGCTCACATCCACGCACGCTCACATCCACGCACGCTCACATCCACGCACTCATCCACGCATACATCCACGCACACACATCCATGCACGCACACAATCATGCACACATCCAGGCACGCTCACATCCAGGCACGCTCACATCCAGGCACGCTCACATCCACGTACGTACACATCCACGCACGCACACATCCACGCACACACACATCCACACACGCACACATCCATCCATGCACACATCCACGCACGTGTACATGCACGCACACGTCCACGCACGCACACGTCCACGCATACACCCCCATCCATCTATCCATTCACCCATGCACCCATCCATCCATTCATTCATTCATTCATACTTACCTCCCTCTCGATCCACCGATGAGGAGGAGGAGCCCGGGAGAGGAGGCGGGGCCCACACCTACCACTGTAGAGGAGGCGCAGCGGCGAGCGCAGAAGTGGGTGCACCGGTGTTTGCAGCCCGCCGGAAGAGGTGAGGGGGCCAGGACACAGGGCCAAAGGAGGCGGGCTGCCTGGGGGGGAGGGCGATGAACAGCACAGGAGGGGTCTGTGGAGTCTGACCGGCGGGCGCACCCACGGGTCCAGCCTGCTGGCAGATACATAATAATAGAGGGGGGCGGGCGGTTGGGGGGGATGGGGGGGCCCTGCTGATTCATAGAGCAGGAGGGGGCTGAGGAGGGGGAGGGAACTTGCTAATCTGCCCCACCTGATTGGAGCTCTCCAATCAGATTTGGAGGGGTGATTCCCTCTAATTCGCTTTGATCGGCAGTTTCATTTTCAAATGCCAATCAGAGCGACATTAGCCATGTGGGGGGCTAAGCCACCCCCCTGGGCTAAAGTATAGGTTGTCACTTAGCTGCGGCTCTATTAACCCTTTAGTAACCCCGGTTAATAGAGCTGCAGCAAGGGAAACCAGCAATGATGCAGCATATGCATCCAAGGGCGGGAATTAACTTGTTTTCTTGACGCATATGCTGCATCACGGGTCGGGAAGGGGTTAAGGTACCGTTACACGTCACAATGTTACATGCAACATCGCAGAACTTTTGATGAGTCAGCGAAGTGGCAGGCAACGTCTGTTTGACAGCACGATGCAACTGCGATAAATCGCTGGTTGCAAGTTTGCAACATGTTTAAAAAACCTGGCGATCTTACCTCAGCGATTTGGCTGTATTGTGCCATCTGACACCGCAATAATGATGTTGCCTGTGATACAGCCTATTCGCAGCATTGCTGCGAATCGCTCGCTGGGCTGTTCCCCAGCGAGCGATGGCTGCGGCAAGATCCAGTGGCATCACCGGCAACATCTTGCCATGTGACAGCCAGGCTGCAATGTCGGAAGCGAGCGTGCACCCACGGCATTGCTTCCGACATTGCAGCCAATATTGCTGCGTGTAATGGTACCTTTACTTCTTCTGAGTCTCTGTGCCCAAGGCATCTGTGCCACACATGGATATAGTTCTAATGCAGATTTTGTCTAGCACTGTACACTCTTTCTTTGCATTTTAGCTGATAAAGTTCATTTTGTATGTTTCCTTCTGCAAGGGTGTGACCCTTCTTTGAGGTAATGTAGCTGTTGTCTTTAAAAGTAACTACATTCCCTTTTTACATGAACTTATTTAATGACAGAAGATTGCTTTCAAGGCTGGAACATGTAGAACATCCTTTACTGGGATCTTTCTGCTTTGCACTGAGGAAACTGGACAGTGATGGTAGCCAACTCCTACTCCTTCTGAAGTCATATAGTGACCATTAGCTAAGATGACCTTTTCTGACTTGCTTTCATCAAAGTCAGTGAAGAAATTCTTGTTATTTGTCATACGGCTGCTTCCACCAGAATCTATACACCGTATATGCTTTACAGATGGGCCTGTACTGGCATTAAATGCAGCTTTAACACATGCAGAATCTTTCTTTGCAGCTGTTTTAACCCTTTCATGACTTTTCTGCTTTTTAAGCTGACTCATTCTTGCTTTCCAAATTCTGCTGTCTCCTGTAAGGTGGCTGAGATTTTTACACACAAAACATTCACGAGTTTCCCTTAGATTGCTTTTATTTTTAGGAAAGTCCTGTGTCTGTAATGCTGTTTCTGCTCTGGATTCATTACTGCTGCTTGCATTCTGCGTTATCTTCTTGAATTCATCTACACGTTTGCCTTTAACATATTCTAGTGTGAGCTCATCATCTGGCCATGCATCTAGTGCAGTCACAAGTGTGTCATAATGTTCTGGAAGACCACTTAGTAGAAGTGCAGCAACATGAAAGTCTTTCATTTCTTCTCCAATACCCCTGAGACGCTCCACAATCTCTAGGATGTTTCTTATATTGTCCTGCATATTCTGGCTATCACTTTAGCTTAGACATACAGCTTTCTCATTAGATAAAGCTTATTGCTGAGATTTGATCTTTCATGCACTTTCATGCCACATCTCTTTTGCAGTTGAACACTTGCATACAGTATATGCACAATCTGATCATCATCTACACTGAGGGAGATAGTGCTCTGTGCTTTCTGATCCTTCTCTAGACAATCATCTGGTAATGGATGAGGCATATGCTCCTGAGTATATTTCCATATATTTTCTCTTATGAGCTGCATCTTCACCTTGAATTTCCAGGACTGATAGTTTGGATTAGTAAGGCTTTGCACTGTAAACTTGACAGGATTACTGCTAGTGGACATCTTCTCTCTTGCTCCGTGCTGCCTTTGTTTTGGCTTCTGTTGCTGTGTTACTCTTGGGGCTCTGTATCACCCTGGGCCATAACCTGTTGGCAGTGGATTATTCAGGATACTGTTCAAGCGTGTGACAACAGAGCTTCTTTATTCAGCAACAAACCGGAATAAATAAGCTTAATATATCAGGAATAAAACATATCTTATGTGTCTCAGTCTCTGTGCAGAATTTGCAGCTGCTTCTATCACACACAGACACAGGAAACTGGATACAGTCACATGCTCTTACTGTATGAGCCTCTGGGAGTTTTTGTTGGAACTTTATCTACAACATACAAATCTATCAACACTTATATATAGGAATGGAGTTGTGGCACTAAACATATTCCAACAGAAACCCCCCACAAGTGACACCATTTTGGAAACTAGACCCCTCAAGCATTCTTTCCAGGGGTACAGTGAACATTTTTATCCCACATGTACTTCATAAAATTTGATAACAATAGGCTGTCATATTGAAAATTTTCATTGTTGACAAATATGTTGCTTTAACACCAAATTTCTCACTTTCACAAGAGGTGACACCAAAAAGTGGACCCGCAGTTTGTTATCCTCTTTCGTATGAGCACGGCGATAACCCACATGTGGTCAGAAACCTCTGTTTGGACAAATGGGAGAGCTTGAAACGGAAGGAGCAATATTTTAATATTGAAAATGCTGAAATAAATTATGGACACCATGTTGCATTTGCAGGGCCCACAGGGTGTCTTAACAACAGAAACTTCCCACAAATAACCCTATTTTCGAAACTAGATTCCTCATGGATTTTATCCAGGGGTACAGTGACCATTTTGACGGGACCACACATGGATAGCACACGGACAGAACATGCAATGCGTTTTTGACCATCTTTTACATACTCTAACAAGCAAGGACAGCTAGATACATAGAAGTCAAACAGTTATATAGTGTACCACCCCCTGCATATTCCAAAGTTGCACTTTTTAATGCCTTTCATAAAGCACTTGAGGGAATTTAGCCTTGTTTTAGCACCCCCAAAATAATTAAAAAAACGTGTGGTCCCACTTATTTTTGTAGACGACAGCATTGGATCACCAGCCAAGGTCAAGCTGACAGCTGGGGTCTGGTATTCTTAGGGTGGCAAGGGCCATTGTTCTTGGTCTCTCTCCAGCCTAGAAATATCATGCCGCAGCCACCCCAGAAGTGGCACCTCCATTAGATGTGACACTCCTTGGCTTCGCCTCAGCTCCTCCCGTTGCCCTGGTGTGGTGAAAAACCGGGTAATGGTATGTGGGATTGATGCTAACTGTGTAATGCCATCTTGAATCAAGCCCAGGGGGTTAATAATGTTCAGGCGCCTATTAGATACCCGACATGAGTAACCCAGTCAGTAATCGGACAAAAAGAAACACTCCCCAAAACAATACTTTTTTCATCAATTTATTTAAAAAAATAAAAACACAAATATGTCCTTTCTGCACAAAAAAATTCCAAATTAGTTCAACATGTAATCCAGTGGGAATCTCAGTCTCCCAGTATATGGAGGCATTCCCATATACTAGAAAATCAGGCACTCTCTCAGGAGACTGATATGCAGTGGCCTCAGTGAGGTTACTGCAGGTCAGACTCCTCAGGTCATGCAGGGGGCAAGTGTGACCTGTGGTAACCTCCAGAGCAGGCACACTGGTGCCCCGAGAGATTACCGTTGGTCACACTTGCCCCAGTTATGATCTGAGGGATGTGACCTGCAGTAACCTCACTGCGCATCACTCTGCTGGCAAAGTTTCTGCTCTGCGCCTGCCCCCAAGGTGGAACCAGTGGAGATGGGGGTGGACCAGGGGATGACAGTTCTCACCTATCTGACATGTTTGAACATGTCAGATGGGAGAGAACTCAAGAGGTGGCGGATTATTTTAGTGGGCGGCGGGCTCAGCATCACCTTGGAAGCTCTGGCTGGGGAGGGCAAAGTTTGGTGGTACCAGGGAATGGGGGGATCGGGGAAAGACATTTCCCATCTTTCCCATCTGACATGTGTGATCCTGTTAGATGGGAGAGAAATTATTTATTACTGGCGCATTCATTTTACATGACTACGGTGTATATCGGTGATGATATGACCGGGGACCAGAAAAACCAAGCTGATTCGTAATCTGCAGGGTCTCAAAATGATAAACAAAATCTCACGAGAAACAAAAAGAATAGGAAATAAATACCTAAAGGTCTACTAAATATCCAGCACTATAGAATATAGGAGTATATAGAAAAGATGTCAAAAAGACAAAGTACCGTACATACTCGTGTATAAGCCGAGTTTTTCAGCCCAAAAATTGGGCTGAAAAGTCCCCCCCTCGTCTTATACACGGGTCAATACGGTAATCCAATGGTGGGGCTGTGTCCGGGTGCTGGGGAGGCTGGAGGAGGCGGGGAGGCTGCTGACAGAGCGGCCCGTCACTTGGTGCCGCTCATTAGATATGCACCGCTCCCCCCGCCCATCACAGCGGCAGGGGGAGCCGTGCATACAGCCCCCAGTGGTATACAGCAGGCCCCCAGTGGCACTCGCCCCCATACTGTGCAGAGCCCCCCCGCTGCATTATCTTACCATCCAGCATCTTCATCACCGCGGGTCCTCCAGTCCATCCTCGCGCGCTATGTTCCCGGTCTCATGTGACCCGTCGGTCGCAGTGGGATGACGTCATCGCGCCGGGTCACATGAGACCGGGAACACAGAGCGCGAGGATGGACTAGCGGACCCGCGGTGATGAAGACGCTGGATAGTACTGGGGGCCTGGTGTATACCACTGGGAGCCTGCTGTATACCACTGGGGGCCTGCTGTATACCACTGGGGGCCTGCTGTATACCACTGGGGGCTGCTGTATACTACTGGGGGCCTGCTGTATACCACTGGGGGCCTGCTGTATACCATACTGCTGGGGCCTGTATACCACTCTGCTGGGGCCTGTATACAATACTGCTGGGGCTGTATACCACTGGGGGGACCTGTATACCTTACTGCTGGGGGCTGTATACCTGTCCTGGTGGCTGTATACCATACTACTGGGGCCTGTATACCACTGGGAGGGCCTGTATACCACACTGCTGGGGGCTGTATACCTCACTGCTGGGGGCTGTATACCTGTGCTGGGGTCCACCCTCGGCTTATACGCGAGTCAATAAGTTTTCGCAGTTTTTGGGGGCAAAAGTAGGGGGTGTCTTATACACGGGTCGGCTTATACACGAGTATTTACGGTAGTCATAAAAATATAGTTTTATTAATGAAAATTTTTTAAAAAACTGAAATTCTGGACAAAGGTGCCATACAGCAAATTAACCAGTAGGTGGCACAGCCGACACGACCCAGGTAAGTATTGAAGGGAAGCACGTGCACAAAATGTAAAAAATAATGCATGTGCTACTCAGCTTAAAAACAATCTAGTAAATAATGATACAGATCACAATGAAAGATTAATAGTAATCAGGGCAACACAGAAAGAGCATGCACAAATGCAAAAATTAAGGATGTATAGAAAATAAATATAGTAAGTGTACCTGGGCTGTTTAGTACTGCCCCTTCCCTGATGAGTGTTTCAGCGGGCGTGCCTTCTTCCAAGGAAAGTGGCATCTTACTACAATTGAAGACCTTAAAGGCCACGTCACACGTTTCAATATCGTTAACGATGTCGCTGAAATGTCACTGTTTTTTAATCATCGAAACGATATAGTTTGTGCATTGTTGCGTGTAAACGAACGATCTTTTCTTGAAAAATCATTTGATCCCTCATCACAGATTTGAGATCCTGACCTCAAATCTGTCGTGCGTCGTTCAGTTAACCAGCGGTCAACCTGCTACATCGTTGTGTGTGACACCGTGATAACGATTTTGTGAACGATTTTGCCCATTCACAACATTGAACAAGTATCGTTCCTGGGTTGTGCGAACAATAGCTGCTCACCACATCGTTGGCGCCTCGTTCACGATATCTACACGTGTGACATCTCACCAAAGAATTCGAAAGATTGACCGAACGATCTCGTTCATGGGAGATCGCTTGTGCGATCGTTAACAATATTGAAGCGTGTGACGTGGCATTTAGAATAGACACCGAGTCCATGCACACCTGCCCACATTTGCCCTGTGCTTTCCAGAGTGGGAGGCACAATACTTAAAATTAGAGAGACCAATTATAGGTGATTATACCATATGCACATACAATTTTATATAGCACAATATAATTCCACAAGAATGTTTACATGTCGTAGTCTTTAAATGTTATTGACCTGGACTTGACTGATGATACGGTGGCAAACTCTTCCCTCTGACTACTTCCCCCGGAGTCACAGACTTCCATGTGCATCAGTTTTCAACTCACTTAGGCTACCTTCACATTTGCGTTTGTGTCTGCATGCTGATGGCATGCAGACACAAACGCAGTCAAAAGCATGTCATTTTGATGTGTCCGCAGCGGAGAATGTCCGCCTGCGGACACATCACTGTGCAGCCCGGCCAGCCAATCGGCATTGTCCGGGGGCGGGCCGGAGACGGAGATCAGCGCCGGAGATCTCCTCCTCCCCGCCGCCGGTAAGCTCCGGGACATGTCGTCGGGAGAAACAGCTGATTGACAGCTGTTTGAATCTCCCGCACCGATACCGAGAGGAGATGTTGGCGCGGGAAGATTCAAACAGCTGTCACATCAGCTGTTTCTCCTCGCCGACACCGCTAGCAGATTACCGGCGGCGGGGAGGAGGAGATCATGAGAGGCTCAGCTGATTTCCTGGTGGCCGTCGGTGATCTCCTGTGACATCACCGGCGGCCACCAGGAGAGATTTCAATGAGTCCGCAGCGTTCTCCTGCGCTGTCAAGCGCAGAACACTGCGGACCCATTGACGCCAATCCTTTTTTTGTGCGCATGGGGAAGCTTGCTGATTTTCCAAGGTCCCCGAGCGCACAAAAAATGCAACATGCTGCATCCCGGGTGCGGACGCAGGACCCTGGAGGGAGCAGATATTGTCCGCATCCGCACCCGAACGCAGCAAACGCAGGCACTATGCGTTCCTTTGTTAAACATAGGAACGCAGTGCGCATGCGTTTGACTGCGTATGGGAATGCAGCATAAGCTGCGTTCGCATACGCAAATGTGAAGGCACCCTTAAACATGCTTTTTGTCTGTCTGTAATTTTGCGGGGAGCACCTGGTTATGGCAGGTTTATGGTGAAATTATGTTTTTCATCCTTCTGGATTCCAACAGTGATCGCTAGAACCTTCAGTAATTTACAATTTCTTCTGTAACCAATAACATCAGTATGTTTTGCAACAATAGCGGTTTTATCTGGAGACAGCTCACTGGTTTTACCCATCTTAAGATGTTTCTTGTGTGACACCTTGGTAATGAGACGCCTTTTTATAGACCATCAGTCGAACCAGATGCTATTTTTTACTAAGTGGAAGGATTGCTTTCTAATTACTGATAGATTTTAGTTGGTGTCAGGACTTTCCTTGGATTTTTACAGCTTTCTTTCTTTTTGTGTTCAATACTTCTCCTATTGTCATTTCTCATTATTACACATCACTAAATTTATGGACATCTGTGCTTTAATATCTGTGCCTGTGTGGATTGGAAGAGTTATTGCCAACAGAAATTCATCTCAACAGCATGCATATAAATAATAGAAATTACTCACGGTATATTACATATACATATTAAATATATTAACATAGAAAATTGCTGACATGTTCATCAACACTTAGTTTACCTGATATATATCTATATATATATATATATATATATATATATATATTTGCCCTATTTATCACAGCCTTCAAAACATTTAATAGTGTTTTACTCACTTCATCATAACACTTAGTTAATTCACTACATCATTAATCATCATCCACTTCTCATACATGCTGTTTAGTCTCAAGGCAATCATTTTCTGGCCAATTCACAGCATCATGATCAATGTAATAAAACTTACAATTGAGTTTGATAAGTTTGTTAAACATTTTGCTGAAGTTGTATTGTAGGAACTGAAATCTTATTTTTTTCCCTCAAAATAGAGAATCAAAAGTAACTAATAAATCCATATATGCAAATTTGCACTTCACTAAGGAAGTTGAGAAACTCCCGTGCCACATTTAAGCAGCTTCCTCAAAGTCATAATCGCTTTCCTACAAGCTTTTAATATAACTAAGGGATTTGTGCCAGATCAGAACCCCAAACTACAGACGCTGCGTTTCGGGGTACCTGCCCCTCATCAGTGTAGTGTGTGGGATATTCTGATCTGGCATGAGTGAGTGGGCTAAGACAAGGTCTGGAAATTGCTATCAACCTTATGGAGAGAGCGAAGTAGGTGAGGAGATTGTAAGCCACTTCCCTCCTCTCAGATATATGCATATATGCAAATTTGCACTTCACTAAGGAAGTTGAGAAACTCCCGTGCCACATTTAAGCAGCTTCCTCAAAGTCATAATCGCTTTCCTACAAGCTTTTAATATAACTAAGGGATTTGTGCCAGATCAGAACCCCAAACTACAGACGCTGCGTTTCAGGGTACCTGCCCCTCATCAGTGTAGTGTGTGGGATATTCTGATCTGGCATGAGTGAGTGGGCTAAGACCAGGTCTGGGAACTTGCTATCAACCTTATGGAGAGAGCGAAGTAGGTGAGGAGATTGTAAGCCAATTATTCTCTCAGATATATGCATATTTGCACTTCACTAAGGAAGTTGAGAAACTCCCGTGCCACATTTAAGCAGCTTCCTCAAAGTCATAATCGCTTTCCTACAAGCTTTTAATATAACTAAGGGATTTGTGCCAGATCAGAACCCCAAACTACAGACGCTGCGTTTCGGGGTACCTGCCCCTCATCAGTGTAGTGTGTGGGATATTCTTTTTGTTATAATGGGCTCCTATGGGAGCCCATGCGGCCGCCGCAAGGCATACGTGAATGCCTGCGGCAGCCGGCGGCTTTGTTAAATAATAGGGTTAAATAATATAAATCCATGTGGATAATAGGGTTAAATAATATGAATCCATGTGGGCAACATGTCTCTACGGGATGTATTTTACAGTACAGCATCCTCAATGAGGAGCTGTCTGTGGTGCTTACGCAATTTGCGTACGATAATGGATGCTCTCCAAGGTCCTGATCACACCACACACCCATAGATCTACTGTACATTAGATCTGAACCCTGGGGAGCAGCCACTATCCTACGCAAATTGCGTAAGCACCACAGACAGCTCCTCATTGAGGATGCTGTACTGTAAAATGCTTACGCAAATTGTGTAGGCTACTGGTGCTGATGCAGGAGCCGGCAGATTTTAATAGAATGAATAGAAGAAAGCCAACAATAGCGGTGATGGGGTTAACAGTTAAGTCCTGTGAGGACAGCATGTCTCTAGGGGCGGTGGACACCCTCTAGAGACATGTTGCCCACATGGATTCATATTAGTTAACCCTTTGTTCATCCCTGCAGCAGCAGGGATGAACAAAGCAGGCGGTAACCGAATTGCTCCGGATTACACATCGTGAGCAATCCGGTTGCCGCATTGCGGTTTGCCAGACACATTTTGTGTCAAAATTATGTGTGATGGCAATTGCAGTTCCCGCATCCAGATCCGGATGCGGGAACCGCAATTACCTTAACAAGTGTGAACCTAGCCTTGGATAAAAGTAAAAGAACACATGTTTGGTAGCTACGAACTCAAGCCCAAAAAACAAACATGTAATATATATTTCCTCTGATTGTTCCACTCCTGTTTTTTGCTTAGGCTGGCTTCACACTGCAGTTTTTTCACTGATCAGTGTCCATCCAGTTTGTGTGCCAAAATCATCAGAAATGTCTCCAAAACCCAGAACAGGTGTCAATCTTTCAATTATACTTTTTCTCTGCAAGTTCCTCTACTGGTTCCTCTCTGGGTTTTGCCACACAAACTGGATAGACACTGATCAGTGAAAAAACTGCAATATGAAGCCAACCTTACAAATAGTGATGTGTAAAAACAAGTACTCAGTGTGTGCACATGGCCTTAGTGTGTCAATATACCCTATAACATTACATTTATTGGACCTTAATTTACATGTGTCCTATTTTACAATTCTTACACAAAATGCTTGATCTTTTTTACTGATTTGTCTGCTGCAAAACCAAGTCAAGCATTACTGAAATTATGAAGATTTTCACCCTATATAGTACTTCAACATTAATTCTCAATAATGTCAAGTCATTTTAAACCGGGCCACATATAGTATAATATTAGCTCTTCCAGCAGTACAGATGGATCTTTACTCTCTGTAGTAATGCACATCAATTGTTTGTATGATCAGTCTAAATAATGCGAATGAGCATTTGTTGCTGCATTTGTACAATGAGGATGTACGTGACCTATGATACAAAAAATGATCGCCCAATTTTGAAAACAGGTAAAGTCGGAGCATATTAAAAGCTTGTATGTCCAACCATTTGAAAGCTGTGCCGATATATAATCATACAGAACGTAAGACCGGTATGGAATTTAGAACCCTCATCCTTCGGAAAGAAAGTCGGAAAGACCAAGTATAATGGACCAACTGTTAGAAATCTGCTATTTTGGCCTTTATCTAAATAATGTATATTGGCATCTGAAACGTAATCTGTCAGCAGGATTTTGCCATGTAATCTGAAGACAGCATGCTGTAGGAATTAACACAGATTTCAGTGCTGGATCTCTTTTCACACTGTGTGCAGTTGTTTACCTGCAATGTTTGTTTTAGCTTCAAGAGATTATCATTGCTGGTCTAGGTCAGCTAGAGATCAGCTAGTCCGGTATGCCCCCTGTTGAGATTAGCAGCTCACTGTCTATAGAAATGTATATACATGAGAAAGGGAAGGAGCTTAAACTCTGATTGTGTCAGAACAGTTGTACCCAGTAAACTAAGTGATACAGATTCAGGGACTCTTTGCCTACATCATGTTGCTCTCAGTTAAGGCAGCAAAAATCTGCTGACAGATTCCCTCTAAATAACTCTAAGTATATTTACATGCAGTGTAAGTCCTTGTGTATTAAACTTTAATGTCTTAATCGGCAGCTGAGCATCAGTGCCCTGCTAATATTACCTTGAGACGTTCATGCTGTGCAACAAAGAAAAGCTAATTATGTTATTGGGATTTAAATTAAAGTGCCTTTAATCCAATTGAGACTAATATGAACTGTAAAGCTAATTTCAGATACTGTAGCTCATTGCATTGTCATGATAACAGCAGCTCCAATGTGAATATTATTCTATACAACTTATCTACACAAAAGAAAATTACCTTTTTTCTTCTAAAGATACAAAATGATTGGTTACTGATATGAATGTGTTTTGTGAAGAAAAAGAAATGAATTTGTTATTACAACAACAGTAATTAGCTGTTAATTGCCAGCCAAAATATGTTCATTTATTTGTTTTGGATAGAACTTTCATTTTGCAGAATTTAAGTACCGTAGTTAACCTCTAAGATGACAGATGAGAGGATGAGGAAACATGGACATATTAATAAGGTATATGCTTCCATACTTTGTGTCACATTTTAGTTTAACAATACATTTTTGCATATGTTTGCTGTTGTATAATAAAAAACATTACTAATGTTGCAGAAAACTCTATTAAGGGTGCCTTCACACTGGCGTTCCCCTCCGCAGCGTTCTGCGGAGGGGAATCGCCATGTGTACGCAGCGAACGCCAGCTCCTATCTTTAGAATGGGAGTGCACGGTGCTGCGCTTGACAGCGCATGACCGTGCGCACCCATTCACTCCCATATGTGATCTGTGCGCAAGTCACACACTCCCGCCTGCACCAGGGACGCAACATGTTGCATCCTGCTGCGGGCGGGAGTGTGTGACTTGTGGGCAGGCATCCGCCTGCGCACAGATCACATATGGGGGTGAATGGGTGCGCACGGTCGTGCGCTGTCAAGCGCAGCACCGTGCGCTCCCATTCTAAAGATAGGAGCTGGCGGCCGCTGCGTACACATGGCGATTCCCCTCCGCAGAACGCTGCGGAGGGGAACGCCAGTGTGAAGGCTCCCTAATTCTCCCTAAGCAATGCATAAATCATTGTTTTTAAAAGTTACATATGTATATTTAAATACAGAAGTATTGTAAAGAATATATTGTATATGCAGCAGTCATGGGGCCAGGGTACTTGACTCTCCAGGGCTCAACAGTTCAAGGGATGTCACGGTGGCCTTCCCTGGAAGTCGTGGCAATGCCTACTCGTTGAAAAGGGGAAAGTTACAGGGGAATAAAGTTTATTGTGATGCCATCTGAGGTTTCTGGACAGATTGGACCAGCGCTGCTTGCAGGGGTCCCCAGGGAATAGGTGTTGTGGCAGCTTGATGGAGCACTCCCCTCGGACAGAGCAGACCCCTGGGGTAAACATGGTGCTGTGGATGATGGTGGTATTAGTTGTTGCTGTAGGGAGGCGCAGGAAAGAGTAGACAGACACAGGGGTTGCAGTTCTTACTGGTCACCTTTACTTTCAGCTTAGTGCAGAGACAACCCAGCCAGAGTACTGTATTCTCCAAGATTGCAGCTTGGCCAGCTCACAGGTAGTCCAGGTTCACTTTGCTGAGACATGAAGTATAAGGCCTTTTCTTGCTGCCGTTTTCTGTCTGACAGTTTGCTACTCCTTTCCTTCCTGGTGTCCTCGTGGTTTTAAGTCCCAAAGCAGGTGACTGTGGGCCCTTCTGAGCGACTGCCTTGCAAGTCCTCTTGACCCTCTGTAGTTCCTTCGCCTGGGAAAGTCCATGGTGGTGGCCACTGCACGTGAAGTTCAGTGACCTCCGGGTTCTCGGCTGGCCCTGAAGATCCCAGACCGAATTGGGGCTGGCACCCCGTGCAGCTTATTCTTCTACTTGGCCATCCAGCCAGCTGTAGATTTGGGTCATAATGCCTGCAGATTAGCAGCTGACCCTATTGCCCGAGTCCCGCTCTCTCCCCAGCTGCCTGAGTTCCTTAGAACTCACTCATTTTTGCTTCCATGCTGTTCTCTCTCTCCTAACTCTTAACTAACTCCTCCCACTCCCTAGATCTACTCCTCCCTCCAACCAGCAGATGGGGACTGCTCTATCAGCGAGCCTCTTCCGCCCAGTATCTTGCTGGCCAGGAGTTTGGATTAGTGTTGGGTGTGTGTGTTGGTGTATCTCAGTACACCTTCCCCATCTTACCTGAGAGCATGATCCTACTACACCTGTTGAATAGGTGCAGCACCACTGTGCGACCGAACTGCAGGGGCGCTACATCTATATTCACCTATACATTTATGATCACATTGCATCTGAATTAATATTGTACATTTGATGGTTCTAGTTTTCTAATCTACCACCAGAAGAACACTATAACCCGACAAAAAAGCTACCAGAACACAAAAATAAGTCATGCCCAAATATCTGCATAGTCATAAAACAGTGTTTTTAGAAATCCTGAATAGAGTACAAGGATTATTTATTACTAAATTGTTCCATTTTTGTCTTGTAAATACCTATGTGTTTGGAGCCTCACAATAATTGTATCCTTCTGCACAGAGGAGAGGGGGGAGGTTCCTGCTGCAGACAGTTGTCTTGACACTGAACAGTAATATAGAGAATAGACTGATCTGGAAGACATAGGGAAGATTTGTACATAATTATTTACATAGAAAGAACCCAATATTACAAGTAAAATCAGACTAATATTTCTAACTGTTAGTTTTCTTCATAACTCACTCAATCATTCGCTGGTTTTGATATTAAACACTGGAAGTGAGAGATCATATTCTGATAAATGAGCTGTCAAACCTAAAAAAGTTCCCAGCTGTCCATGTACCGCCTGCTGAGATACCAGCAGTGATGATAGCCTTGGTATATGTTCCAGTTCAGAGGTGCCCAAACTTTCTGACTTTGAGAATCACATTCAGCTCTGAGAGAGTGTGATGAGCCCCATCCAAATCCGCCTGTGTAATAAAATAGTATAATATCCAAAGCGTTCCTACAGAAATCACACTGAGACAGTATATTTACATCTAGGGGTTCCCATGTTACCCCCATTCAGTATTCTTGCATCAACCACTCTCATAACAAAGGTGCATCCAGCTACAAGCACCTTCTAATGATAGGCAGTATCACCCTATGTCCACCTTACCATTCTTAAATGGGTTCTCCAGGCTTTGGGTCCAAGTCTGCAGTCATGCTATGGGACTGAAGGCTTGTGAATACTCACAGCATGCATAGTGTGAACTGTAAGGATTCTACACTGCCTGTTCTGCAAACCGGACGGTGCATGGTGGAATGTATGCGATTTCCATAAATGCGGTCACATGTTTACTAAACATATTAATACAAGTGAATTGAGGGAGGCTGGACACATATAGTCAGAATGTGGCTGGAAGTATGCAACTTGCATACTAGTGGTAACATGACTGCACACTCCCGACACCGAAGAATCCTGACAGTGTGTTCTGTGAGGATTTACAGGTCTGCAGTTATATAGAGTGACTACAGACTTGAGCACATGCCTGGACAACCCCTTTAATTGGACTCTATATCCCCAAGGCCAGTTTATCCGCTTCCAGATCCACTCTTCTGTGCTGGGCACTCACACAATGCACTGGAGACCTGCTCTTCATAGATGCTTACTACACCTGGTACTAATGCACTAAGCTGACAGGCAGCCACGAGCCCAATATCATGGGCCACAAGCCACATAGGATTCCTGAGCTACAAGTTGGGGACCCCTTCTCTAGTTGTTTATATTCAGTCGCTGGTGAGGAAATGTTGTATACAGTGTATACCTGCTAGAATCTCTCCCTGCTCACCTTCCCGTAAATACTAATGTTGGTCCCTGGTGATATATATATTGTAATATATTGATCTTGTGACTCGGACTAAGCCCGAGATTCGTAATTTCAGGCCAATGTTAGACCTGGTGATTATGAATCTCTACTAAATAGTAAATAATACACAACACACAGAGAAAAATCATTTATTAGAACAAAAAACACAAAACATACCTCAATCACATCATTATTACTCCCACATACCCCTCCACGATCCTCTGTGACTTCTCATGGCAAGACCGGAAACTGACTGATTTCTGGCTACTGGTGAGCAGGGTGACCTCACAGACAGGGTCACTTGAGTTTAGCTACAGCTCTGAACTCAGGTGATTATTGTCGTGTCACAGACACAACACGGATGTTACATGGATGTCACACGAATGTTAGCCAAGAAGAAAAGCATGCTCACATTGTATTTGCATGCCACACAGAAGACAATATGGATGTCACTTGTCCTTCTCTCCTTAATGACAGCCAGTCAGATTTCTCATATGGTTGTGAGGTTCCAGCCTAAAGACTGGAGTTACATTGCCATATGAATCTGCGAAAATCACATCTCATTGCCTAGACCGGCTGGTGGCTCTCCTGACCACATTGTGTCAAATCTATAATTAATATGTAACAATGTATGTTTCCTCATGCTCCTAAGTAATCACTTAGTAATTGAGTCTCTTTACTGAACAAAGCTTTTTGGTTTTGACTACAACTACAGGAAGGTAAGTGTAATCAATGTGTAATGTTTCCTGTGGCTGAAAAGTCTCTTCTTCAGGGCCAATGAAAAAAGTATAACAAAATCTGAGTTCAGTATTCATTACAACATATAAATATAACCATTTAAGCATTCCTACAAAATAATTTGCAAGCCTAAAGACATGAAAAAAACAGTAGAATAATTAGGTCGAAAGTCACAAATTCAGCTGATGTCTAGACAAGATAAAAATGAGTGAATAAATGAATGAATGTGAATGACATTCATAAAGGCCCCAATACATTGTTGACTAATGTCAGCCAGTTCTGCTGATATCAACAGGTTTGGCAAACAGTCTGTGTGCGGGAGCCCAAGGCAACTGGCTGTGAAGGGGGATGTCATCCGATTTAGGACTGACGATCACTTTGCTCTCCTGGTTATAAGCTGTTGCAAGACATTTTTGGCGAAGGCTTTCTTTATGAGAACACAAGTTCATTTAGCCAAATAAGTGCACCTGTATATGGGAGAATCGGTGAAAATGGCTGTCGGACGCCTGTTTAGGTAATAGCCATCCAATGTCTATGGCCAGCTTAATGATCTCAGAGGATAAATAAATGCCATGGTTAAATGATAAAATGTCACCTATGCATTTGTACAGATTTAAAGAGGACCTGTCACCAAACCAGGCATGGTGATCTAATTACAGCACTGGATGCAGCATGTCTGCAGCATGCTGACAAGGGGTCACCCAGCACTTGAGCAGCCCTGTACTCCGAGATAATACAGTTAGAAAACTTACATGCTACAGCCACTAAGGAGGTGGCTAGGGGCTGCAGCCAAGGGCAGATTCACACCCCCTGCCTGTGTAATCTGCCCACCCCTGCCAATCATTCTCTCCCTGTCTGCAGCAGTTAAACAGAGGGTTTTTTTTCTCTCCCATGTAGCCCCGCCCCCTTGTTGCTATCAATGTTGTATCATTTGCATATTCAAGATTGTTGATGATACCTCAAGCAATTTAGATTCCTTCTTCTTTTTCAGCATGTCAAGCCTTCCTGAAAATAGCTTTGGTATATAAATTGAAGTAAAATCATGACACAATGCAGCTTTGTCTGCCTACTTTGTTTCTCTACCTTGAACCGTGCCGTGTGAACTGTTGCTTCTTGGTTGATGCAAAAGTTCCTAATAAGACTGATCAAATGGTTTGGCAAGCCCATATATTTCATGGTGTTCCAAAGTTTCTGGTGATCAACACAATCAAAGGCTATGCTGTAGATGATTAAGCAAAAATACATCTCCATGTTATACATATTTTTTGGCTTGTTTCATTACCTATCGAAAGTTAGCAATTACATCTGCTCCTCTCTGCCTTTTATGAATCCTGCTTTTTCATTTTGCAGCTCTTTGTCAAAGTAAGGCAGTAGCCATCTTTGTAGGATCTTCAGTAGTATTTTGATGGCATATGACTTCATATTTCAAGATTTTTAGTTTGCAATCATTTCCATTTTTCAGTTTCTTCTCATGTCACTGAATTATTCTTGCAAAGGTGCATTGTGTATTCTTCCCATTTTTCCTTAATATGTTCTTGCTCAGTTAATTTGTTCCTGTTGGCATCTTTCAAAATTCCCACTCTTGTTTAAAACTTTCATTGTATCTCTTTGATCTTTTGATAAGTCTTCCTAGTCTTGGCCTTCTGATGTTCATTTTCTTTATCTATAAGCTTTATCTATACATATATATCTTTTGGTAGATAAGTTTTTTTAGTCTGCTAATATGGCACTTTAGTCTTTTACTGAGGTTGTTTGTATCCTTCTTTTACTTTTGCCATTCTCCTTTCTACAATGATCTTTAGGGTCTCTTCTGTTAACCATGGCTGAAGGGTCCCTTCTACACTTGTTTATTGTCTTTCTGACTTCTTCAGTAATAATATTCTATTCATGTGTCCGTAATTCCTCAGACATTGCAGACTGTTCAAGACATCTGGTATCTTTGTCAAACTTAAGTTGGAAACAAACTGTTGTCTAGTGCATTTGCACAACTTCACTCTAATCTAGGGATAGGGAACTCCAAGTCTTGAGAGTCGCACACAGTGCAGGTCTTCAGGATTTCCTCAGCATTGCACAGGAGTTGGAATCATCACCTATGCAGGAGATTATATTACCATGTGTCGAATACTAAGTAAATCCTGAAAACCTGCACCTGCAGCTCTCGAAACCTGGAGTTCCCTACCCTTGGTCTAATCTCTGCTGTCAAAAGATTATGATCAGTTCCACAGTCAGCTCCAGGCCTTGTTTTTGTGGTATTAATCGACGACCTCTATCTTTGGCAAACACAAATGTAGTCAATCTGATCCTTATAGGCTCTGTTTGGTGATGTCCATGTGTAGAGTCACCATTTGTGATTTTGGAAGAAAGTGTTCATGATGGACGTTAATTTGTTATACAAAAGTCACTGAACCTTTCTCCAGTGTTGCTTCGTTCACATAGCTCTAAATTTCCAACAATAGTTCTATGTTTACCGTGACCCACTTTGGCTTTTGTCTCACATGATGAGTAAGTCTTGTGTTGATGCCGTGACAATTTTTTCCTGAATTTGATTGTAGAATAGTTTAATATCCTCTTCCTTGACATCTGTTGTTGGTGAGTAAACTTGTATAACATGTATGTGTGTCCATATAAAAATAAAAAATAAGATATTTCTAAATATATACCATGTTACCCCTTTAAAAACTGAAAATGTATTGGCTGGTTGAAGTTCACCTTATCATATTGCACTATATTTATTGCATTTAAATTACTTCATAAATTTAAAATACAAAATCTATTGTCTTTGCTAAAAGAGACTATAGAAGGTAATGAATATGTTGAGCATAGTAATTACCACTACTTAGAGTACAATAGTGGCTAGTAGCCAAATGCAGTCATATTGTTTGTTATTTAAAAACACGCCGATCTGAATAATTATTCCTATTGTTATATCAGATGAGACATTCATTTCTCGTGGCAGAGTGAAATCATTTAATGGTAAGTGTAGTTTAAACACATAAATTAAGTTGTAAGAACTTTAAGCATCCAATATTTTATTTAATTACATTTTGTAGAGAAGATCGATACACAGAAAGCTTCTGACCTCAAGAATCAATATGATATTCTCATTCCTTCTTCCCTAATGGAAAGTTAAGTATGAAATAATTATATGCATCAATTAACCATACTACATAAACTATAGGAAGAGATTTTTTATATGGAGTCTTTTGTAATCCTTTTATAAACCATTGTCTAGATCTGTCTGTTGGCTGCATGCCAGTACAGGCTTAGATTAAGAAGACTTTTAAAACTCAAGCCATTTGACAGTGCAAGAAAACATCTGTACCCTGTAACTTCTGGAAGATTAACTAAAAGTGGCATATTATCAAAAGTTACTTGAATCAGATTATTTTCTATTTTTAATTTAAGACAAAGTTGATTTTTAATAGAATCAGAAGCTGAATGATTAAAGGGGTTATCTAGAATTAGAAAAATATGACAGTTTATGTTAAGAATGAGTGTCCTTCAACTTTTCCTTCCATTATAGTCTTTTACAAGCCTATGCTATCTTCCAAGGTCATTCACTTTGTTCTATCATTGTCTTCTCTGAATTTTTTTGCCGTTTCTTTTTTAATATACAGACATAAGCCGCCCCACTTGACCCCTTCCCGACACATGATGTAGGAGAACGTCATGGGTCATGGCGCAGTGTTTGATGTGAGCTCCGACGCAGCGCTCACATCAAACACCCAACATCTCAGCTGATCTCATCAGCTGAGATGTCGAGCTTACAGCACCGATTGGATCTGGGATCCGATCGGTGACGTCAACCCCTTGGATCCCGCTGTCAATCAATGACAACGGGATCCAAAACCGCGGCGGTAGGGAATGCCGATGCTAACATGACAGCCCTGGGTCCTGGCTTGACCCTAGAAGCTGTCACGGATCACTTCCTGTGAGTGGTTGGCAAACACTGCCAACCACTCACAGTGCGTATTTTTCACAGGTTCTGATGTGCTGCAGCTCATTGGGACCTGTCACAAGCAATCAGATTGTGTAGCAGTGTGCCTCCCTATGGGGATGTGTAAAACAAAAAATAAATTGTTAAATAAAGTTTTTAAAAATATGAGAAAAAAACCCTAAAAGTTCAAATCACTCCCCTTTTCCCCCATTTAAAACAAAAGTATTTAAAAAAAAATACACATATTTGGTATCGCCGCGATAAGAAATGTCCGATCTATCAATATGTAAAATCAATTAATGAGAGTCATAAACTGTGTAACGGAAAAAAAGGTCCAAACGCCAAAATTACGTTTTTTTGGTCACCGCAACATTGCCATAAAATGCAATAACGGTCGATCAAAACAGTACATCCACCCAAAATTGGTATCATTAGAAATATCAGCTCAAACTGCAAAAAATAAGCCATCGCACAGCCCTAGATTCTGAAAAATGAGAACGCTGAGCGTAGCAGAACATGGCCCAAAAAGTGCAATTCTTTTTTTTTTTCAAACGTCTGAATTTATTTTCACCACTTAGATAACAGTAAAAGTATACATGTTTGGTATCTACGAACTCGTACCGACCCGAGGCATCCCACTGTCACTGTCAGTTTTACCGTATAATGATCATGGCAAATAAAAATCCCAAAACACAAACGTGTAATTGCACTTTTTTTGCAATTTCACTGCATTTGGAATTTTTTTTCCCATTTTTCTGTACACTATATAGTAAAATAAATTATAGCATCTGAAAGTCCCACAAAAAACAAGCTGTCATATGTCTATATTGATGGAAAAATTAAAACGTTATGACTTTTGGAAGCAGGGGAGCAAAAAACGAAAACGAAAAATTCCCGGATGGTGAAGGGGTTATCCAGCAAAGAGTTACATGGAAATTAGTGACAGAGTGGAGAATGAAAGGGAGTTGTGGAAAGAGAGATAAGTGTCTTTTTCACCTTTCTGGCCCAAATTATCTCCACTGTTGTGCTTTTTTCATGTAAATCAATCTCCACAAAATTGAATATGATAGAATATAAAATTTTTAGAAAAATCGAAATGAATGTGATTAATTTTTTTTCAATTTGCACGTCCGTAGTCAGTGTTTTAGTCATATATCTTAACCCCTTCACGACCATGAAATTTCAGCTCAAGACGCAAAAAATAAGCCATCACTCAGCCCAAGATCCCATAAAATGAGAACGCTACAGGTGACAGAAAAAAGTGCAATTCTTTTTCTTTAAAAAATTCAGATTTTTTTTCATCACTTAGATAACAGTGAAAGTTACATGTTTGGTATCCAAGAACTCGTACCGACCTGAAGCATCATACTGACAAATCAGTTTGACTATAGAGTTAACACGGAGAATAAAAAACCTAAAAAACAAACATGTAATTGCAGTTCCCATCCATCCATTTCACCGCACTTGGAATTTTTTTTCCCATTTTCCTGTACACAATATGGTAAAATAAATTATTTCAATCAAAAGTACAACTAGTTCCGCAAAAAAAGAAGCCCTCATATGTCTATATTTGATGAAAAAATAAAAAGGTTATGGCTCTTGGAAAATGGGGAGGGAAAAATGAAAACAGAAAACGGAAAATAACCTGGGGGTCAAGCAGTTAAGGAGGAATGACAGTGACACAGCGGAATGTACATAGTCAAGAAAAATTGCTTTACAATATAAATTTCATGGGGAATACAAGAAATATGTCTAAAAGATCCTTTTCAAATTATACAGCTGGAAAACGGTAAGGTACATGTCTTGTAATTATTTGTTGGTATTGGAACCAGTACAAACCTAGATCAGTTTCTAATGGATGATGAACTGATGCTCTTAAAAACTGGTCTGTTCACATTGACTTCAATAATTTATCAAGCAGATTCAGCTGCAATTAGTTCTTTTAGGCTGCCTTCAGATTTGCAGATGCCTCCGCAGCGTTTTGCGGAGGCATCTGCAAGCATCTGCATGCAGACGGCAGCCCCTATGTTTATAATGGAGCGCACGGCGGTCTGCAGATGCTTGCAGACCGCCGTGCGCACCCATTCACTCCTATATGTGATCTGTGCGCAGGCGGATGCCTGCGTACAGATCACACACTCTCGTCCGCACCAGGGACACGACATGCTGCAGCCGCTGACAGATCAGGACCGCGGCGCCCGCGGTCCTCACCTATCAGCAGCAGGAACTGCGTGCGGCTGCACACAGGATCGGAGAGCATAATAGCCCCCCGGTCCTGTGTGCTGATCCGGTCCGCGGCTGTATGCTTCAAGCGGACAGGCACGGATTGGATCTCAGACGCAGTCTGAAGCCGGCCTTAGAAGGAGTTATTGACAGCTGATAATTACCAGCTTGTCAATAAGCTCAGATTGATAATGTTCAGGTCTCTATTCAAAAAGCTTGGGCCTCCCACACTGAGGATTCCAGCCTCCAACTGCCTTGTTGTACCAAAAATACAGCTAAGCCCCACATAATTTTTTTATTATTTCAAGGAATAATTAAAAAAATGACTTTGCCAACTTTTTGGTTGCCAGCCAGGTAAAACTAGGCAGCTAGGTGCTGGAATCCTTAGCGTACTGGGGCCCAAGCATTCTGGACCCCCACAGCAAATTTCAGCCTGCAGCCGCCTCAGAAAATGCTACACTCATTGTAAGCACATTTTTTGGTGCTGTGTCCCAACTCTTCCAGTTGCCCTGGTGCCAGTCAGAGACTGGGTAATAAAGTGATTAAAGCCAGCTTTGTATTGGGAGCTGGGACTAAGCCCGAGATTCGTAATTTCAGGCCAATGTTAGACCTGGTGATTATGAATCTCTACTAAATAGTAAATAATACACAACACACAGAGAAAAATCATTTATTAGAACAAAAAACACAAAACATACCTCAATCACATCTTTATTACTCCCACATACCCCTCCACGATCCTCTGTGACTTCTCATGGCAAGACCGGAAACTGACTGATTTCTGGCTACTGGTGAGCAGGGTGACCTCACAGACAGGGTCACTTGAGTTTAGCTACAGCTCTGAACTCAGGTGATTATTGTCGTGTCACAGACACAACACGGATGTTACATGGATGTCACACGAATGTTAGCCAAGAAGAAAAGCATGCTCACATTGTATTTGCATGCCACACAGAAGACAATATGGATGTCACTTGTCCTTCTCTCCTTAATGACAGCCAGTCAGATTTCTCATATGGTTGTGAGGTTCCAGCCTAAAGACTGGAGTTACATTGCCATATGAATCTGCGAAAATCACATCTCATTGCCTAGACCGGCTGGTGGCTCTCCTGACCACATTGTGACAGCTGCATAGAAATGCATGAAGCTGACACGTTCACATCAGGAAAACCGACGGCTAGTCCAGGCAGTGCAATGCTATCCTCACATAAGTCATACGGTAGTGTGACTCCAGCCATAGGCTATTTTCCCACAATGAGTATTTGGTGAGTTTTTTGGTGTTTCAATTTTCATGCAACATTTCTGGAAATATTAGCTAAATTAGGATATTTTAGTTTTTTTCATCGTGTTTTGACTGCAGTTTTTTTACATTTGTTTGTATTGTGCTTTTGACTATGCTCTTAGTTTTGATACCCACTTGTATTTGGCTTTGACAAAACTTTATTGATACAGTAATGTGCGGATCACAAACATTGTTACTGTGTTTCCGCAGTGGAATTGCACTAGAAAAGCACATGCTTTTTTTACATGGGGATTTTCCACATCTATTACAATTCTATGGGGAACATCCACACATAAAACTGCATGCCACAAAAAAAAATTATATTGTGGATTTGAGACACACATGCAGATCAGTTATTGCAGCAAAAAAAAAAAAACACAACATGCGTGAGATTTCTGTAAATCCCATCCACTTTGCTGAAACTGTAACTTTTTTCATGGAGTGAAAATATAATGCATGAAAATCTCCCCAAAAACACATTGAGGGACTACAGCATAAAGGTTCATTTACACAAACCAACTGTGTATTAAGAGTATTAAGGCTAAGGCCACACTAGCATTATGGCCTCTGACCTAGGGGGTCCACCAAACAGCAGGATTCTGACAGCATTAACGCAGCGTCACTGCAATGTAGCGCTGCCTTAACGCTGCCAATGGGTGACGAACTCGTTAGTGCATGCAAACACCGGCACATAAGTGCCAGAGTTTGAAATCTCATGCTATTTCGTAGCGCACAGGAAAACACTACTTGTCGCATTTTCCTTTGCGCTACGGAATAGCGTGAGATGTCAAACTCTAGCACTTATGTGCCGGCATATGCATGCGCTATAGAGTCCATCATCCATACGACTCTATTGGCAGCATTAAGGCAACGTTACACTGGTAACGCTGCATTAATGCTGCCAGAATCCTACTCTTAGGTGGACCCCTGGGACAGAGGCCACAATGCTAGTGTGGCCCTAGCCTAAGGCCATGTTCACACATTCAGCTGAATACACACGAGCGTATGAAAAATCTGACCGTATTTCATCCAGCAGAGTAGGAAGAGTAAAATCCGGAAGGTCTTCCATATATCATGCGAGTGCTATGCGATTTTTTCCTCGTCTAGCATCTATATGATATCTGTGTGGCATCCGTGTGCTGTCCATACGCAATGCGTTTTATTCTCATCAAGTATTAGGCTAGGGTCAGATTCACGCCATGCATCCTCTAAAAGCATACATTTTTTTCATGTGCACATGTGTAAAAACGCATGCGTTAATGTGCCCATGGGCTCCAATGCAAAAAATGCATTGCTAAAGTGCAATGGATTTGGCGCTATGTGTTTTTTTACCACACATAAAAACACGGGCTGCAGTGTTTTGGGGCCTATTATGGAAAAGGATGCGTTTTTTTTTAAATGGGAGTCTATGGAGAATGCATCCGTTACCGCATGGTACATGTATGTACCATGCGTTAACGGATGCATTAATGGAGGTGTTAACACATGGTACATACATGTACAATGTGTTAACGCATCTGTTAATTTAGGCAACATAAATGCACACATGTCATGTAAACACAAGGACTAAAAAAATGCATCCATTAACGCATCCTTCAAGCGGATGCCACAACCCAAGTGTGACCCTGTGGAATCATTGACAGGAACATTTACAGTGTTCTGAGCTACAGAATGATAATGTATCAGTAAAAAATTGATTCCACTAGGATGGTCCGCATGCTGTCAGTGTGCAATCAGTGTTTTTCTCACACCCATTGACTTGCATTGGCTAGTCTCGCATCATAATTGGATCCACTCACAGCATGTTGAAACTTTTTTCTCATCCAGAATCCGGATGAGAAAAAAGCTGAAGACAAATGCTCATCTGATCTGACTCATTTACTAACATTGGTCAGAGTGCAATGCAAGATTTTCTCGCATTGCTCTTGTCGGATTTATACGCAAGTATGTCTGAGCCCTTAAGGCCACTTCACACGCTAGGGATATCCTTGAAACATCACGGATTTGTGACCGTTCCAACGATATCGTTAGTGCGTCCTTGCGTGTAAACGAATGATGTAGGATGCAAAAATCGTTGGAAAGGTCATCACAATAATGGCATCCTGACCTCACATCTATCGTTCGTCATCCAATTAAGGAACTGTGAAGAAGCCACATTGTTCAGTGTGACAACTTTTTCAACAATCTCGTTCAAAATTTTCTTATTCCTGCCGCTTTAAAAGATCGTTCAGTCCTTACTCTCCTATTTAAATGGTGCATTGCCGAATGGGATATCGTTAATGATATCTTTGCGTGTGACAATGCACTAATGATGTCGGAACAGTCACTGTCACGTGATCGTTCTAAGGATTAACGATATCCTAGCGTGTGAAGCGGCCTATAGGTTAGTTTTTTACCTCAGTATTTATAAGCCAAATCAGGAATAAGTAAAAAGTGCAGATGTGATGATGTGTCTCTATTATTTTTTTTACTGATTGTTCCACTCCTGGTTTTGGCTGAGAGTTTGTGCACACGATCCGGAATAGCATCATTTTGGATGCAGTGCCTTACCACTGGATTCATAATGCTACATTGTACAGTAGCAGCATAGTGGCTGGGATTTCTAGAAATAGCATACCAACTCACCTGCGGTGCGGAATGATGTGCTTCTGCATCTCCACAGCTTTTTAATTCAATGCTGCAGAGTCGAATGGAGCCCCAGCAGGTGAATGCAGGAAGAATCCACCATGCACTGAACACAGATCGTGGGCACAGGGCACCTGTGTTCTCCCTGTGCTCACCTGTGGTTTTTTTCAGGTCTGGAGGCACTGCTTCCAACAGACAGCGCCTCCTGATCCTGTGCACATACCCTTACAAATACTGAGGTAAAAAACTCACCAAATACTCAATGTGTGAAAATGTCCTTGGTGTGCACTGTGCAATTGGTCAGTGCACATAGATTGTAATGGTGGGTTTACACGCTTCAATATCGTCACGATATCGCAACTCAATGGCGCGGGAGCGCGCAATTAGTGCACGTTTCTCCCGCATCGCATTGGATGTTTACACGCTGAGATATCGGAATACAACGTCCGTGCGATGTCTACGCCCCCCAACCCAGGAACGATCCTTTAACATGGGAGTGAATGGGTGACGTTTCAAATCGCATCGTAGTTGTGCGTTTACACAGCACTTATCGACTCCAATCTCCCTTCAATATCGGGGCATTGAATAGCACGCTCATTCAATCCCCGATATCGCATTGACATCGTTCCTGCATCGTATTGGACGTTCACACCATACAACTCAGGAACGATCTCGGGTCCAACGATCGAACCACGTGACTTTTCATTGAAATCGTATTACGATATCGCAACGTGTAAACCCGCCATCACAGGTTAACATGCTGCTCAGATGCTCCTTTGTGTATTTTGCTCGTTTGTGGCATGATCGATGGCAATGTTTATACTGAAGGATTATTGTGAATGAACGTTTCTAGGTATGCTTGTTCATAATACTCTTTCAGTGTAAATGCACATCAAACCTCAAAAGGCTTACCATTATTTCACCATTTAGTAATAAATATGATTTACATTGTGGCTTTCCTTTTAGGCTGTATGCCCATGTGAGTTTTAGATGAGCTTTGGAAGCTGTACATTTTTGCTGCATCAACAATGCCAGCAAAGTGAATGGGATTCATAGAAACCTCATGTCCACTGCGCTTCTTCTTTACTCAGTGTATACTGATCTGTGGTACGGATTTCAAATCTGCAACATATCAATTGATCTAGCTTGAATGCTGATTTTTTTTTTTTTGCACAGATTGTCTCTATAGGCAATAGATGCTTAAAATCTGTTGGTAAAAGCACACATGAACATTTTAGTGTGTTTATGCTGCAGAAACATGCCAAAAACGTATGTGATCCATACATGGCTGTGTTGATAAGGTTTTGTCAAAGCCAGACACCAGGAAGTATCAAAAGCAAAGCAGTTTATTACGCAATATCAGAACATAGAGATAAGAACTGCAGTGTAAAAAAAAACTCAATAAGGCCAGGGTCACACTTAGAAGGCACAATCCGGTAACCGCATCCATTACCGGATGCAGTTTTACTGTGTGTTTTCATACTATCTTTTGATAGTAAAATCGCAACCCTCATTCCGGATCTGGAAGCATTAACGCATCCGGTTTTGGAATGTGGGTTTTTGCAATTTTCATAACTGCATCCGGATCCGGATCCGGTACCGCAAGGTACATTTATGTACTTTGTTTTTAATATCCAGGTCAAACATGAATGGTAACCTATATATATTAGGGCTCTCCCACGTACATTTTTACTCATAATTAATTGGTTTTGGAGAGTTTCCATACCTAAATAATTAATTTGCACAATTAAACTGCTGTTCTTAAAGATGCTTTTATTTACTCCATTCAAAAGTTAAAAAACGCAGATACAAAGTGCTTAAAGACATGCTAAAATATTATGTTTACAGGAATCTGGATAAGAGGACACTTAGGGGTTAAAGCCTTTTTTCCTCACACATCAGAACAAATACATGGTAGCCATTTCCAAATTGCTATGTGGCAACAAAGAGATATATAGGATAGGATTTGAGGGCATTAGATAGTCAATATCATACATTCCGCTCCATGGTCCCTTCCCATAATAACATCATACTCCACTAAATGCAAACTCAAACCTCCTCTGCTCCTTTTTCTATCCCCACATAACAGCCCAATACGCGCTTACCCATGTATCATGCTGGTATGCTCAGATGAATTCTGGGGGTCACCCCAATGCGTTTCCCTGAATGCTTCCTCGGGGGCTCTAGAGAGGTTAGCCACAGTGCCATGGGCTTTAAACTTCTTGATGACACAGGAACATTCAGGTCTTTGGAGATGGACTTGAAGCCTTGAGATTGCTCATGCCTCCTCACAATTTGGTTTCGCAAGTCCTCAGACAGTTCTTTGGACTTCTTTCTTTTCTCCATGCTCAATGTGGTACACACAAGGACACAGGACAGAGGTTGAGTCAACTTTAATCCATGTCAACTGGCTGCAAGTGTGATTTAGTTATTGCCAACACCTGTGATTTAGTTATCGCCACAGGTAAGTTACAGGTGCTGTTAATTACACAAATAAGAGAGGTATCACATGGTTTTTCTAACAATGTCAATACTTTTTTCCACCCCTTTTTATGTGTGGGGTGGAATTATATCCAATTTGGCTTTAGGACAATTCTTTTTGCTTTTTGTGTTTTTTTATTGAAGACAAATTAAATGAAGATAATAATACCAAAGAATTTGTGATTGCAATTATTTTCAGGAAGAAACTGAATATTATCTGACAGAATTGCAGGGGTGTCAATACTTTTGGCCACAACTGTATGTACCATGCGTTAACGCATGCGTTTCCCATAGACTCCCATGTTAAAAAAAGCATGCATTTTTGAAAAACCACCAATAGACATTGCAGACCATGTTTTTAGCGCAACTAGCAAAAACACATTGCACTTTTGCAATGCGTTTTTTACAATGGAGTCTATGGGTGCGTTAACGCATGCATTTTTTACATTTGCCCATTTAAAAAATGCATCCGTTTAGTGGATGCATGACGCAAGTGTGACCCTAGCCTAAGGTTAGGGTCTGACTTGCGTCGGCCCTCAGCCTGCCGGATGCGTGAAAAACGTAGAAATTTTCAGGCTCAAAGTATAGCGTTACCAGCCTGTAACACTATGCGCTGCCTGTCTATTGATGCCTATGGCAACATGAAGCATCGCTCTGCCGGTAGCTCCATTTCCAAGTCAAGGATATGTGCTATTCCTGAGCGCACAGGAAAACGCTGCAAACCGTGTTTCCTGTGCGCTCTCCAAAAGCACATATCCGGGACATGTCAGTGGAGCTGGCAGCTGCGCGATGATTCAGATTGCCATAGGCATCAATAGACAGGTGGCGCATAGCGTTACATGCCGGTAACGCTATGCGCTCAGGCTGAGGAATTCTACGTTTTTGACGGATTTCTCAGCCTGAATCATGACGCAAATCAGACCCTAGCCTATGTTAATGAAAAAAAAAAAAAAAAGTAAACATATTTACATAATAGGTGGAGAAATGCTGCAGGAATTCTGCAATGTCAAAAACTCACCATAACCTCATGGGGTGAACATCACCTTGAAGCTATAGAAGTTTATCCATTGGAATGTGATTTGTACAGAAGATATAAGGAATCTTCTAGGATCTCAAATGCAATATATGGTCTTTCTGTGCAACACGTAATCAAGACATAATAAAACTTTGCAGCTTTGTCCCTATACAACATAAAAATATACCGTATATACTCGTGTATAAGCCGACCCGTGTATAAGCCGACCCCCTTACTTTTGCCCCAAAAATCTGGAAAAACATATTGACTCGTGTATAAGCCGAGGGTGGACCCCAGCACAGGTATACAGCCCCCAGCAGTGTGGTATACAGGTCCCCCCCCAGTGGTATACAGGCCTCCCCAGTGGTAGTATACAGCAGCCCCAATGGTAGTATATAGCATCCCTAGCAGCCCCAGTGGTAGTATACAGCAGCCGCAGTGGTAGTATATAGCAGCCCCAGCGGTAGTATATAGCAGCCCCAGCAGTAGTATATAGCAGCCCCAGTGGTAGTATATAGCAGCCCCAGCAGTAGTATACAGCAGCCCCAGTGGTAGTATATAGCAGCCCCAGTGGTAGTATATAGCAGCCCCAGTGGTAGTATATAGCAGCCCCAGTGGTAGTATATAGCAGCCCCAGTGGTAGTATACAGCAGCCCCAGTGGTAGTATACAGGAGCCCCAGCAGCCCCAGTGGTAGTATACAGGAGCCCCAGCAGCCCCAGTGGTATATACAGCAGCCCCAGTGGTATATACAGCAGCCCCAGTGGTATACAGGCATCAGCAGTATATACAGCAGCCCCCAGAGGTTATACAGCACCCCCCAGGGGTTATACAGCACCCCCCAGGGGTTATACAGCACCCCCCAGGGGTTATACAGCGGCCCCCTGGGGGTACCCAGCAGCCCCCTGGGGGTACCAACATCCCCCTGGGGGTACCAACAGCCCCCAGGGGGTACACAGCAGCCCACAGGGGTACCAACAGCCCCCTGGGGGTACCAACAGCCCCCAGGGGGTACCCAGCAGCCCCCTGGGGGTATCAACATCCCCCTGGGGGTACCAACAGCCCCCAGGGGGTACCCAGCAGCCCCTTGGGGGTACCAACATCCCCCTGGGGGTACCAACAGCCCCCAGGGGGTACCCAGCAGCCCCCTGGGGGTATCAACATCCCCCTGGGGGTACCAAAAGCCCCCAGGGGGTACCCAGCAGCCCCCAGGGGGTACCCAGCAGCCCCCTGGGGGTACCAACAGCCCCCACAAGCTGGCACTGTCCCCCCTTGTAAGTGCCCCCCCCCCGGTGCTTATACATTACCATCCCGGTGTTCTGATCGGCGCCGCTCCTCCGTGCTGCGTCTTCATCCTCCCGCGCTGGCTGCATCCGGGTTCTGAGTTCTCCAGCGGTCGCGCGATGACGTCACATCGCTGCGACAGCCGGAGATCACAGATGGAGCCAGCGCGGGAGGATGAAGAAGCACCGAGGAGCGGCGCCGATCAGAACACCGGGATGGTAATGTATAAGCACCGGGGGGGGGGCCCTTACAAGGGGGGACAGTGCCAGCTTTTGGGGGGGCCATATGCACTGCTTCCCCCTGCCGCTGATTGACAGGGGGATGCAGTGCATATTTAATGAGCGGCCCCACGTGACGGGGCCGCTCAAACAGCAGCCCCCCCCGCCTCCTCCAGCCTCCACAGCCCCCACCACACAGCCCCCACCACACGGGTCTACCGTATAGACCCGTGTATAAGCCGAGGGGGGGACTTTTCAGCCCAAATTTTGGGCTGAAAAACTCGGCTTATACACGAGTATATACGGTACATATAAAGTATAATTCAATACTTATTCATTTCAACCTACAACAATATAATTGTTATATGGAGCATGCATATACTAACACGGAATAATGCAAATGTGATGTTAAAAAATTAAACACAATTCTTATCCTCTTAACTGTGATATTTTTAACAAGAATGATTTTCTATCTTAGCAACAGCATTAAATTTGAATTTGAAAAAATGTAAAGTGTAAAAAATATATATAGTACACACCAAAAGTTTGGACACACCTTCAGTTTTCTGCATTTTCATGACTATAAAAATTGTAGATTCACACTGAAGGCATCAAAACTATGAATTAACACATGTGGAATAATATACTTAACAAAAAAGTGTGAAACAACTGAAAATATGTCTAAGGGTGTGTGCACACAGTCCAGAGGAGCTGCGTGTTGGACGCAGCTCCTCCAGACCTGAGGGAAGCCGTGAGTGGCCGCAGGGTGTCCGCAGCCACCCTGTACTCACCATGTGCGGTGGGTGCAGGGAGGCTTCTCCCTGCAGTCATCCGATGGGAGCTGATTCCGACTCCGCAGCATGTTCATTCCATGCTGCGGAGGAGCAGAATGCTGGCAACCCGCACCGCAGCACCAAACACACTGCGGGCGTGTTACGCAAAGTGAGGATGGGTCATTCCATGTCAAGTGATCCAAAAATGAATATTTTTTTTCCCTGACGTCCTCAGATTTTTAAAAAAATTTTTCTATCTGAAGAACAACTTTATCTAATTACAAAAAAAAAGTTTTGAATTTTTTTCTTTATCTGTTAATTTTTTACAGATTTTTAAAGTTTTAAAAAAGTGCGAATTTTGGCCTGGTATGGCTTTACATTTTCTATCATATCTCGGGCTAGAAATAAGATAGAGAAACAAAATAAACACCAATCTACTCAGAACTGTCCAGGCTTTCATCAGATATGTCACAAGAGGATATTTGTTAATATTTTACCCATGTGATCGCAAGCGCAAAACTTTAAAACGCATTTCCGAAAAATCGGCGCGCTTTAAATATTTCAAAAACTGCCCATGTGTCTGCTGTGCTCTTAGCCACATCTGTACCAAATTTCAAGTTGGGATCGCAATGGGATCATATTTTAACATATTTTACTAGTAAGAGCGTCAATGGGTCATTCCATATCAAGTGATCTAAATATGAATATTTTTTTTTACCTGACGTCTTTAGATTTTTTTTTTTTTTTCCTTTATGAAGTACTACTTTAGTTAATTACAAATTAAAAGTTTGGAATTTTTTTCTTCATCAGTTAATTATTTACAGATTTTTAAAGTTTAAAAAAAGGGTGAATTTTGGCCTGGTACGACTTTAAAATTTTTTTATCTCAGGCTAGAAATAAGATAATGAAGTGGGAGAGGCATCATTTTACTCAGAACGGTAACAGCTTTCATTTGAGATGTTACAAGACTATGTTTCTTTATATCAAATTCAAACTATTGACGGGCAATTGTGAAAAAATGACTGATTGTGTTCTTGGTGACTTTTGAATTGACACTATAATAGTTAAATATTTTGCACTTAGGTCCAATGAATGCGTCCATGGGGTCAAGCTGGGACAGAGTCATCACAAATTAGCCTTATTTGCAGATGACCTGCTACTTTACATCTCCCAGCCCCTGGTCTCCATCCCTTCGGTCTTAATGGAGTTTGAACGGTTCGGACAATTGAGCAACTTTAAAGTGAATTGCTCCAAAACCGAGGCACTCAATATTTCTTTGCCTGGAGAATTGGTTTCTCATCTATCTAAACAGTTCCCATTTAAATGGAAAGTAGAAGCCATTAAGTACTTGGGAGTCCTTATACCAAAAGATCTTAAACAAATATTCAATTTAAATTATCAACCCCTTTTGACTAACGCGGAATCGGCATTTACCTCCTATAGACAATTAAAGCTATCCTGGTTCGGGAGAATAAACGTAGTCAAGATGGATGTCTTGCCCCGACTCTTATATACTTTTCAGACAGTTCCTGTTCTATTGGATAGAGGTTTCCTCTCCAAAATGCAATCTATGATCCTTAGATTTGTCTGGGGGGGCAAGAGGTCCAGATTGCGAATGAATATCCTATACTTGCCCGAGACCAGAGGAGGGGTTGGACTACCCAACATACGAGCGTACTTTGAGGCTTCCTCTCTGGTTAGAGCTCTAGATTGGCATTATCATGCGTCCTCCAAGAAATGGGTAGGGGTGGAGCAAGAGGGTTTGGGGATTCCGCTGAAACACCTGCTTTGGATTTCCCCTAAAGACTCCACAGACCTAGTACCTTTGACAGACATGACCAGAAACACCTTGAAGGTATGGCACCTAGTGACGAAAACCCTCCGCTTAAACGACAGACTTAGCCCTTTGACTCCCCTTTTTTCCAACCCATCTTTCCCACCCAGATTTGACAGGCAGAGATTTTTATGTTGGCGGATTGTGGATGACACCCGAGTAGGACAGACTCTGTCCAGTGGTGGTTTGCCCCCGATGGCAGAGCTACAACTCAAAGAACCTACGAGACCTCTTAAGTGATTCGAATTTCTCCAATACAGAGCATAATTATATTCAGCTGACCACTCTTGCAGGGTAAGATTGACGCCCAACGTATTGGAGAGGTTATTCCAACTGGAGGCTCCACCGAGGCGCAAAATATCATTTCTATACCAGGCCTTAGGGTCCATGAGAGAGCAGGGCACCCTTTACTTCCAACGTGCTTGGGAGAGGGAATTGGGGTGTAGCATTTCAGAAGCTAATTGGCAGAAATGCTTTATATTTACTCACTCACTAGCTAGCGCTTGTTCTGCACAAGAAAGAAGCTATAAGCTGCTCACTAGATGGTACTTGTGCCCGACGACACTCAGGAACATGTTCCCTGGAACCCCTGATACCTGCTGGCGCTGTGGTGAAGAGAAGGGTACAATGATACACATTTGGTGGAGTTGTGGGGAAATCCGGCGGTTCTGGTCTGAGGTTTTCAATGCATACGCCCGGATAACAGGTAAAGAAGCCGAATGCTGCCCAGAATCGGCAATGTTATCCATTTTTCCAGGTCCTATTGGGCTACAGAAGAGGGATATTCTCCGCTTTTGCATCTCGGCTGCTCGTGCTGTGATCCCGAGGTTCTGGAAATCAAGCCGGGCTCCATCTCTACTTGATTGGTTCAAAGAATTGATGGACACATATCGAATGGAGGAGCTCGCAGCTGATGCGTCGGGATCTCGGAACAAATTCTTAGGGATTTGGGTTGAATGGATTCTTTTTCACGACTCTGCAGAATTTAGGAGTATCTTTTCCAGCACAGATAATATGGCTCGACCTCTGGCTGATGGGGAGCCAGTGGGATGAGTACCCTTTCTCCTTCCCATACCTCACCCGTCCCCCCCCCTCCTTTTTTTCTTACGTGGCTTTTCTTTCCCAGTATAACTTTTTCTAATGGTTTTTGTTTCTCTTCTCTCTCTCTCTTCTTTTCTATCTCTCTTTTCTTCCCATCTGATACATTCAGTCTAGGTATTTCCTTTCTACGCCTATACCTTCAGAATTCTAGTGAACATTAGACAGGTATCGAAAACTCTGAGCTGTGAGTAGATCATTAATATTTCGGCCTTCCTTTCCGGTACACCAGTCGATAGACTATTCCAACTAGGCCTCAACGGGTAATGACCCACTTACGTGGTCAACCTGTTAGAAGGGGCCAAGTAATAAAAATCATTCTGCTGGGGCTGCTTGTCCCCTTGACATCAGAACATCTCAAAACCCTGAGAAAGGTTGTATACTTGAGTGTTTGGAATTATATTTAGATTGTAGTATATATTGCACCAGAGATAAGCGCAAAAGTAAATTTGCAGCTTATCTTAAAGTTACTAATAACTTTGTGAATTCTCTTTTTGTATATTTTATATGTCTCAAGATTTTGTTAAAAGATTGAATGTATGTCTTTCATATGTTTTTTCAAAATTTAATAAAAATGAGATTAACCATAGTTAAATATTTTAAAATATGATCCCATCACGATCCCAACTTGAAATTTGGTACAGATGTGGCTAAGAGCATAAAAGACACATGGGCAGTTTTGGAAAATTTTTATTAAAATGTTTTTTTCGGAAATGCGTTTCAAAATGTTGCGTTTGCATTCGCATAGGTAAAAAATTAAAATTAACAAATATACTCTTGTGACATATCTGGTGAAAGCCTGGACAGTTCTGAGTAGAATGGTGTTTATTTTGTTTCTCTATCTTATTTCTAGCCCGAGATAAAAAAATTTAAAGTCGTACCAGGCCAAAATTCACCCTTTTTTTAAACTTTAAAAATCTGTAAAAAATTAACTGATGAAGAAAAAAATTCCAAACTTTTAATTTGTAATTAACTAAAGTAGTACTTCATAAAGGAAAAAAAAAAAAAAAATCTAAAGACGTCAGGTAAAAAAAAATATTCATATTTAGATCACTTGATATGGAATGACCCATTGACGCTATTAATAGTAAAATATGTTAAAATATGATCCCATTGCGATCCCAACTTGAAATTTGGTACAGATGTGGCTAAGAGCAAAGCAGACACATGGGCAGTTTTTGAAATATTTAAAGCGCGCCGATTTTTCGGAAATACGTTTTAAAGTTTTGCGCTTGCGATCACATGGGTAAAATATTAACAAAGATCCTCTTGTGACATATCTGGTGAAAGCCTGTATAGTTCTGAGTAGAATGGTGTTTATTTTGTCTCTCTATCTTATTCCTATCCTTAGTTATGAGGAGAAACGTAAAGGCAGGCAACAGCGAAATTCACACTTTTTCCGAACTTTGAAAATCATTTAAAAAAAAAATAAATTTTTTAAAAAATGTTTCTCTTCACATTTTGCATTGTCTGACATGCTATTATCAAATAACAAAATCTCAAAAGAATTAAAAATATAGAGGTAATAATCATTGGTTCACTTGACATGGAATGACCCGGATGGGATTTCTTGAAATCCCATCCACTATGCTTGTACTGTACTACGCAGCATTTTGGACGCAGCGGCAAGACGCTGCCTCCAAAACGCTGCATACACTGATCCTGTGCACGCACCCTTATATTCTTGGTTCTTCAAAGTAGCCACCTTTTGCTTTGATTATGGCTTTGCACACCCATGGCATTCTCTTGATGAGCTTCAAGAGGTAGTCACCGGAAATGGTCTTCAATCAGTCTTGAAGGAGTTCCCAGAGATGCTTAGCACTTGTTGGCCCTTTTGCCTTCACTCTGCGGTCCAGCTCACCCAAAACCATCTCAATTGGGTTCAGGTCTGGTGACTATGGAGGCCAGGTCATCTGGCGTAGCACTCCATCACTCTCCTTCTTGGTCAAATAGCCCTTACACAGCCTGGAGGTGTGTTTAGGGTTATTGTCCTGTTGAAAAATAAATGATGGTCCAACTAAACGCAAACCGGATGGAATAGCATGCCGCTGCAAGATGCTGTGGTAGCCATGCTGGTTGAGTATGCCTTCAATTTTGAATAACTCCCCAACAGTGTCACCAGCAAAGCATCCCCACACCATCACACCTCCTCCTCCATGCTTCACGGTTGGAACAAGGCATGTAGAGTCCATCCTTACACCTTTTCTGTGTCGCACAAAGACACAGTGGTTGGAACCAAAGATCTCAAATTTGGACTCATCAGACCAAAACACAGATTTCCACTGGTCTAATGTCCATTCCTTGTGTTCTTTAGCCCAAACAAGTCTCTTCTGCTTGTTGCCTGTCCTTAGCAGTGGTTTCCTAGCAGCTATTTTACCATGAAGACCTGCTGCACAAAGTCTCCTCTTAGCAGTTGTTGTAGAGATGTGTCTGCTGCTTGAACTCTGTGTGGCATTGACCTCGTCTCTAATCTGAGCTGCTGTTAACCTGCGATTTCTGAGGCTGGTGACTCGGATGAACTTATCCTCCGCAGCAGAGGTGACTCTTGGTCTTCCTTTCCTGGGGCGGTCCTCATGTGAGCCAGTTTCTGTGTAGGGCTAGATTGTTTTTGCAACTGCACTTGGGGACACTTTCAAAGTTTTCCCAATTTTTTGGACTTCTTAAAGTAATGATGGCCACTCATTTTTCTTTACTTAGCTGCTTTTTTCTTACCTTAATACAAATTCTAACAGTCTATTCAGTAGCAATCAGCTGTGTATCCACCAGACTTCTGCACAGCACAACTAATGGTCCCATCCCCATTTATAAGGCAAGAAATCCCACTTATTAAAACTGACTGGGCACACCAGTGAAGTAAAACCATTTCAGGTGACTACCTCTTGAAGCTCATCAAGAGAATGCCAAGAGTGTGCAAAGCAGTAATCAAAGCAAAAGGTGGCTACTTTGAAGAACCTAGAATATAAGACATATTTTCAGTTGTTTCACACTTTTTTGTTAAGTGTATAATTCCAAATGTGTTAATTCATAGTTTTGATGCCTTCAGCGTGAATCTACAATTTTCATAGTCATGAAAATAAAGAAAACTCTTTAATGGTACCTTTACACGCCGCTACCGAAAGGTAGAAACCGGCCGGTGTCGGAGACAATTGTACCTTGTACCATCAAAACACCGCGAGATAGCGGCGTGTAATTCAGGTAACACCCTCCTGTCTCTGTGGACACCTGTCTTTCAGCCGTGCTCAAAAACAAGCAGGGATAAACCCTATGGTAGCGGCGTGTAATCGGGCCACAGGAATGTATTTTTGACACCTAGTGAATTCCCTGGGGCGTGACACAACCTCCGGGATACCGCGCCCCATCAGCGATCATTGGTGGAAGCTCCTGCGTTACGATTGGTTGTCCTTGCATAGGGCGGCATATTTAAGGAGCTGACCAGTCACACTACACAATTGCAATAGCATCATGTATTAGCCAGCCTTCCTGCGCTGGATGGCCAATCATGATCCTATTGCATTGTCCAATTACCGTACGAGCGAGGCGTAAGACACAACTCTGGCACGATATGTACTCCCATATTACCTTGTGGTAGTGGTGTGTAAATCAGGGAAGGTGCTCCACAGAAAGTAACCTGCGGCACCCGTCGGCACTTCCAGGGGACGATAATACCTTCTGTGGAGCACCTTGTGGCGGCGTGTAAATGCGGTATCAGGTACCATTAGCAACCGTTGAAAACATGCGCGTGCACGTGCGGTGCCTACCTGTTGCTACCTCCGGTAGCAGCGTGTAATGGTACCTTAAATGAGAAGGTGTGTCCAAACTTTTGTATATGTAAATATTAGTATAAAAATGTTAAGTAGCCACTTGCTAATATTATACTGAAGTAATAGAACTCTTTGCCTATGTTCCGTTTTTATATGATGTCTCCTAAACACTGGTGCCAGAGACAGTGGTGGATTTTATGTATTGATTATTATTTCACTGTACTGGCTCCAGTCTGCCTCCTGATCTTGTGAAGATAAGGTCACTATTGATAAAATATACATATCAAAGTTAATTTGCAAAAATCACAGATGAAATATCTCAGTATAGAACTCTGAAAAGATAAAAGCAGCTGTATGTGACAGAAGCACTGTAAAATTTATTAAAAGGTGGAAAATTAGATTACCATATGTTAAACAAAATATACAAATCTGCATTGTCAATGTTATTGACAATTTGCTATATATTACAGAATGACTTCAAATTAGAAATAAAACAGGTAGTGTTGAGAAAAGGGACTAGAGGCACCATATACAGTGCCTACAAGTAGTCTTCAACCCCCTGCAGATTTAGCTGGTTGACACATGCGGAATTAACTTGGCATTGTGACATTTGGACTGTAGATCAGCCTGGAAGTGGGAAATGCACTGCAGCCAAAAAGATTTTTTTTTTTTTTTTTTTTAAAGCGTTAAAAGTTAATTCAGAGGGTCATTTATTATTCAACCCCTCAAACCACCAGCATTCTGTTTGGTCCCCCTAAAGTATTAAGAAGTAGTTTAGGTACAAAGGACAATGAGCTTCACATGTGTGGATTAATTATCTCTTTTGCCAGCCTTTTCTGACTATTTAAGACCCTCCCCAAACTTGTGAACAGCACTCATACATGGTCAACATGGGAAAGACAAAGGAGCATTCCAAGGCCATCAGAGACAAGATAGTGGAGGGTCACAAGGCTGGCAAGGGGTACAAAACCCTTTCCAAGGAGTTGGCCCTACCTGTCTCCACTGTTGGGAGCATCATCCGGAAGTGGAAGGCTTATGGAACTACTGTTAGCCTTCCACGGCCTGGACAGTCTTTGAAAGTTTCCTCCCGTGCCGAGGCCAGGCTTGTCCGAAGAGTCACGGCTAACCCAAGGACAACAAGGAAGGAGCTCCGGGAAGATCTCATAGCAGTGGGGACATTGGTTTAAGTCAATACCATAAGTAACGTACTCCACCGCAATGGTCTCCGTTCCAGACGAGCCCGTAAGGTACCTTTACTTTCAAAGCGTCATGTCAAGGCTCGTCTATAGTTTGCTCATGATCACTTGGAGGACTCTGAGACAGACTGGTTCAAGGTTCTATGGTCTGATGAGACCAAGATCGAGATCTTTGGTGCCAACCACACACGTGACGTTTGGAGATTGAATGGCACTGCATTCGACCCCAAGAATACCATCCCTACAGTCAAGCATGGTGGTGGCAGCATCATGCTGTGGGGATGTTTCTCAGCCAAGGGGCCTGGCCATCTGGTCCGCATCCATGGGAAGATGGATAGCACGGCCTACCTGGAGATTTTGGCCAAGAACCTCCGCTCCTCCATCAAGGATCTTAAGATAGGTCATAATTTCATCTTCCAACAAGACAACAACCCAAAGCACACAGCGAAAGAAAACCAAGGCCTGGTTCAAGAGGGAAAAAATCAAGGTGTTGGAGTGGCCTAGTCAGTCTCCTGACCTTAACCCAATTGAAAACTTGTGGAAGGAGCTCAAGATTAAAGTCCACATGAGACACCCAAAGAACCTAGATAACTTGGAGAAGACCTGCATAGAGGAGTGGGCCAAGATAACTCCAGAGACCTGTGCCGGCCTGATCAGGTCTTATAAAAGACGATTATTAGCTGTAATTGCAAACAAGGGTTATTCCACAAAATATTAAACCTAGGGGTTGAATAATAATTGACCCACACTTTTATGTTTAAAATTTATTAAAATTCAACTGAGCAACATAACTTTTTGGTTTGTAAGATTTATGCTTCTGTTAATAAATCCTACTCTCGTTTGCAGTTTGAAGGCTCTAACTTATTTGCATCTTATCAAACCACCTAAATCAGCAGGGGGTTGAAGACTACTTGTAGGCACTGTACACTAGGAGAAAGTATAGCATTTTTTTTTTTTAGTTTATGAGTCAATACTTATAGGTGGATGTGGGGACATTATTAGATGTGGTGGAGACTACTGTGGAGTCATCATACTTTCTGTGGGCATCATACTCTGTGGGGAATGGTATACACCATGTTCCAAATTATTATGCAAATGTTCTTTTTCTCTGATTTTCCTAAATGGTCGGTGCAAATGATAGTCAGTGTAATAAAAGTCATCACAGCCTGCTGATTAGGCGCTATTGTGGTGCCGCACACTGAGAGAGATGTTATATTTAGGGAGGTTAGTGGTGGGCGGGAGCAAAAGGAGTTCAGTTTTGGAGAGGTTGAGTTTCAGATAGAGAACGGACATGATATTGGAAACTTCGGTTAGGCAGTCATTGGTGTTCTTTAGGGAGTAAGGTCAGGGGAATAGGAGTATAGTTGTGTGTCATCAGCATAAAGATGGTACTGAAAGCCAAATCTGCTGATGGTCTGTCCAATCGGGGCCGTGTAGAGAGAAAAGAGAAGAGGTCCAAGGACTGAACCCTGAGGGACCCCAATAGTAAGAGGAAGAGGAAAGGAAGTGGAGTCAGCAAATGATACACTGAAAGAGCGGTCAGAAAGATAGGAAGAGAACCAGGAGAGAGCCGTGTCCTTGATACCGATAGAGTGCAGCATGGAGAGTAGAAGATTGTGGACAACAGTGTCGAAGGCTGCAGAGAGATCAAGAAGGATAAGTAGAAAGTAGTCACCATTACGTTTTGCTATCAGAAGTTCCTATGGAAGTAACTGACATCTGGAGAAGATGAAAGAGCAGTTACGTTTTTTGATTTCTCCACATGTCTTGATTTGTCTGAAGGTGGTGAGAGTGAAGCCAATGCTAATTGACCACAGGGATTGCATTACATAACAATGTCAGGCTCTCCCTAGGAGAGGCAGTGTTGACACTGCTGGAACCACTCATGCCCTAGAGGTGAGTGTAAAGCCCCCATTACACTAAGTGAGATCGCTAGCAAGATCGCTGATACATCACAGCTTTTGTGATGCAACAGCGACCTCGCCAGCAATCTCGCTATGTGTGACACGTAGCAGCAACCAGGCCCCTGCTGTGAGATTGCCGATCATGTTGGAATGTCCTGGACCAATTTTTGATCGTCGGGCTCCCGCTGGGCTGCATGCATCGGTGTGTTTGATGGGGACAATGACCAAAGACCTCAATACTACAGGTCTGAGTGACAGGGTCCCAACGACCGCTGTATTGTTGCTGTATCACTGGTGAGATTTGACTGTTTGACATCTCACCAGTGACCACGCAGCGACGCACCAGCGATCTCTACCAGGTCATATCATTGTCGGGATCACTGGGGCATCGCTAAGTGTAACGGGGCCTTAAGTGTAATTATTTTACTCTTGCAACACATAGTGATTCTGAAGGGGTTGTCCATGTGTCCATGTATTAGAGGACGCCTTTGACACCCTTGGTTTTTCTGTAAAAAGATCCTCCTGTGTTTTTTTCTTAATGGTTTGTATCTTTAGTTATATCTTCATTTGTTATAAGGATGTTGCCCTTGCAGTCCATTGCTTGGAGAATCCCAAAGCTGACATTTTAGTTTACATGTTTAATTAGAATTGTCTGGAGATTAGTTTCATAATCTGCTGAAATCAACACTCCTGAATTTCAAGTCTTCCATTAAGCCAGCAGAAAGTTTAATGATTTATTTCCTTGCCAGCAGAAAATTACAATTCTTTATATGATTTGCCTAAACAACCCAGCAAAATGTCACTTTGCATCTAAAAACTAGTTACTGATTAAAACATATTAAATAGGATTTTTCTGAATTAAATGTTTATGTAAAATGAAAGACTAAATGTTAAATATAGAAATATCTTTTATGTAAAATATCCCTTTTGATTGCATTAAAAAGACTCAGCCAAGCAGAGAGAAATATTAAAAAATTAACTTTCTATTTCTTAGGGTTGAGTTGATTTCTCATGACATTTCTAGTGTCAATTGTATACGGTAGTTGAAAAGAATTGCTTCTTTCTCCTTGTAAAGGCTAAGTTCACATATCCAGTAATTATCCGTTAGATCTGCAGAGATCTATTGTCAAAAAAGTTGTGCAGTTGCAAATTTTTTTTGTCCATTGTTTAATAACTGATTTCTGTAGGATCTGTTTTTTTAACATTGGAGTCTATGGAAAATGGATCCATTACCGTATTGCTATTCAGCCATCTGTTTTTCTTTCGTCTGTAAAGGATCCATTTTTTGTTTACAGGATCCATTTCAAATGGAAGATACATAGCAATCCAATAAAGGATCTGTTGTTCTCCATAGACTCCAATGTAAAAAAAAAATGGAGAAATCACCTATTTAACAACGGACAAAAAAATTCTGTTTGCACAATTTGTTTGCTAACAGATCTATGCAGTATCCATTTTAATGAATGACTACTTGTCATGTGAACTCACCATGAACACTATATATGGACAACTGAGAATTGTAGGGCTCTTATTGAAATCTGAGACTTGCAGAAGAAAATGTAGCATGTTACAGTGGATTTCGAATAGAGATGAACAGAACAATCTATAAGTAATTGAATTTGTTACTAAATTCTATCAAATCCAATATTTTGAAGATTCCACTTACACAAATCTCTCAAAATGGCAGATAGTTAGCCACCACTTTACTCAATAAAAATTGATGGCCAAGGGGTTTATATTAAAAAAAAGACACATTTTATTTATATTTCCTAAGCTCTTACCTGACTATTAAGACCCCTTTCACATGAGCGTTTTTCGCTAATGTGCGGCAGATCCAGCAGATTTACCGCATCTGCTGGATCTGCCACCTAACGGCATGACCCATGCATTGTCTATGGGGCGTGCGGTCTGGTGCGGTAACGCCAGATCCGGCACTTCGGACAACGAAAAAAAAATCTGCAAGCAGCGTTTTTTTTCACGGCCACAAGTGCTGGATCTGCTATATCCGGCAGAACGGCACTTGCTGCACTGGACCGCAAGCCCCATAGACAATGCATGGGACTCGCCGGATCCGGGCCGCAAGTGCGGCTGTTGGGCGGCCGATCCAGCAGATGGGGCGCCGCCTGCCGGATTGGTGATAAATGATGATGTGAAAGGGGCCTTACACTTCATCACAGTTTATCTGTCCTTCATTCGAATGTTCAGTTTTACAATATTGAGGTGCTACGTCCCATTTGGAGAAAAACACAATTTGATATGCATTGCTCTTCATATAACCACATGGATCTCAGCACTGTATGATTGAAAATCAGTGCAAAGGACCTGGAAGGAGCAGAGACAGTGTAAAGACTCAGAAAAGGGCCTAGAAGTGAGTTTAACGTTTTACGTTAATTATTTAACTCTTTCTTTCACCTTCATTTATTATGTTTTTGAGTTTGGAGAGACTTCAGAGCATAAAAAGTTATTTTCTTAGTAACCAGGATACTTCTAATTCAGACACAACTTTTATTTGTACTGCGTTGAATGTGCAGATCAACTCAAGTGAATCTGCTGAAATGAATTTAAGGAGATTCATTCATCTCTAATTCTGTATGTATGACATTCCTCCAGAATTCTGTACAGCAGAACTTAGAGACACTACGACTTTGAACTGGAAAGATATACAAGCTTAGTTCACTAAGTTCTGCTATTTGCACATGCCCATGTGATCCTTTATTTCTTTCATTCAGAAGTGACATAGTTGAATAAAATCATTTGCTCAACACAAGAAATCTAGATTTCTTGATTCAGTAAGACTTAATAACATCAAGAAAAGCTTTTGTTGGAAGAACCAACTTAAAGATGTACACATTTGGAGTTTTGTTGATTACGTTTTAAAGTATAGCCCTAGCTTATAAACTTCTCCCACAAACTAAACTTGAAATTTTAAGGCTACTTTTCACAATTCATCCTATTGGTCAGAGCGCAGTGAGAAATTACAAATATTAATAAAAAAATCACTAGGTAAATACTGAGTCTAAAAAGTTGGCATACAACCAGTGCCCTGCAATCATCTCGCTGGGTTTTAGGGTTCAACTGTCCAGTCTGAGGCTGGGCGTGCTTGAGCTGTCAGTGTTGAGTGGCAGTCAACCTACATAATCAAAGCTGGGGTGTGCAGTGTTTCCTCCATGTGCTTCCTGTTAAGAGCGCTTACCTAGCTATTTAGCTCCTTCATCCCTGCCTTCATTTCTGTGAATTAAACTAAATTAAGGTTAAGAATATTTACCCACTTCCACTTATCCTTGACTTATATAATCAACTTACGTGGGCTAAATGGTTTTCTAAACTTGATCTTAGAGGAGCTTAAATTTGATACTCATCCGGAAGGGTGATGATTGAAAAATTGTATTTTTAATTCCTGAGAGTCTATTTGAAAACCTTATCATGCTTTTTGTGTTAACCAATGTGACGGCTGTTTTTCAAAACTTTATGAATGATATACTAATGGTATCAGAAGGTTTATTGTAGTATATCTTGATGCTACTGTATTTTTTTGTCTGATTTGGATTCACACTATAAACATATACATTTTGTTGTACTAAAGGCTAGAGAAAAGTTTTGCTTGCTAAATGGGAGAAATGTACTTTGTATGTGCAATATCATTCCTGTGGTTCATTCTTTCAGCTTAAGATGCATCCACAGAAGGTGAATGGGATAATTGATTGGGTTCAACCTTGTGACCTTAAAGCATTGCAATGGTTTCTAGGATTTACAAATTACTATAAACAATGTATTAGTTTTTTTCTCAGATTGTTAAACCTCTTACAGATCTCACATATAAGAGAAGCATCTTACAGTTTGGTTACTGGATGCTATTGGCACCATTAATAAAGTTAATGTCTGCTCCAGTTTTAATCCAACTCGATCTCCAGAAAACAGTCGGGCCCAACTGGTGGAGGGCTGCAGTGATAGTTGACTTTTTGGAACTTTCTCCCATCTCTCTACTGCATCTCTGGAGCTCAGCCGCAGTGATCTTGGGGTTCTTCTTTACCTCTCTACCCAAGGTTCTTCTCCCACAATTGCTCACTTTGGCTGAACGGCCAGGTCTAGGAGGCCATTGTGCCTTTAGGAACCTTGACTACTGCAGAAATTCTATTGCAACCTTGGCCATATCTGTGCCTTGCCACAATTCTATCTCTGAGCTCCTTGGGCAGTTCCTTTGACCTCAGGATTTTCATTTGGTCTGACATGCACCGTGAGCTTTGAGGTCTTATATAGACAGGTGTGTGCCTTTTCAAATCAAGTCCTATCAGTTTAATTAAACACAGCTAGACTGAAGGTGTAGAACCACCTCATGTGGCTTAAATATATACGTGTCTGAGCAAAGGGTCTGCATACTAATGACCTTGTGATATTTCAGTTTTTTTTTTTAATAAATTTGCAAAAAGTTCTACATTTCAGTTTTTTTCAGTCAAGATGGGGTGTAGAGTGTACATTAATAAGAAAAACATGAACTTTTTGATTTAATCAAATGGCTGCAATGAAGCAAAGATCGGAACATTTAAAGGGGTCTGAATACTTTCTGTACCAACTGTAAATCTAAGGTAGAGCTATAATTTGCTCTTTCTAGTCTTTCCATTAGGTTATCAATGCGAGGTATATGGTAACTGCCAAAATGGGTTATAGCATTAATTTTACAAAAATCTAGACAAACTTTTATTGTTCTATTTTCACAACCATCACTACAGGCTACCAATGACTTTTTGATATATCAATGACACCTAGTCTCAGAATTTCCCCAAGTTCATTTTCTGCAATTTTTTTCTAACTTTTCTGGTATTCGATAAGGTTTCTGTCTAATTGGAGCATAATTCCCAATATTTATTTCAATCCAAATTACAGACACAAGGCCTAGTTTACTATGGAACACATATGAACTTGACCTAATTATTATTATTACTAGCTGTGAGCCCGATGCAAATGCATCGGGTGTCTAGAATATTTTTTTTTTTTTTTTTATATTTTCAAATAATAATCCAATTATTCCAATGACATCTTTACACCAACTACATATATTTGTATGGTTGATATCATTTAAGGAAAATTGAACTATTATGTTGTAAGGGTCTTAGAACACAAAGTAGCAATACTTCTTAATACGTCAATTGTTTGAATTGATGAATTAACAGTACTAATGTGTGTATCAGCCAGTTTGTGTCAGCCCACCAATCGCGTCAAGATGCCCTTACGCCTGGTGGGACCTACTCTAACTAAATCCGAATTGATATAATTTAGATATTTTGAATAGCTGGATTTTTCTTACATTTTTTGAGGATTGTGATGTAAATAATAAAATTTTGTAAATTGATACAGAAGGAGTTACCAAGTACAGACTTGCAGCAATATCCATACAATAACAAAAAAACTTGTAGTTAACCTACGGTAAATGGAGTTAACATAGCTTCAGCAGGTGCATAAGATGCATCCACTAACTAACCACAGGTGACTGCAGTTGTTGTGGATGACACTGCCGCAACTATGTTGTCTGCACAAACCGCAAGTTAAGTACAAATTACATATATGCAATTATGAAAATTACAGCAAGTATGTTGTTGGTGAGTCCTTCATGATCAATTATTATCATTTAGTATATTCCTCAACAAAGTGAAAAAATGTAAGAAAAATGTCGTGGTAGAATCTAATTAATAATTTATGTTTGTCCCTATCTATCTAAACATGTGGAACACACCTTGCTAATGAGATGTGTGTGAACAGCCATCCCACCCGTCTCTTAGCTGTTCACAAAAACCTCTCCCTTTAAAGAATAAGAATCAAATCTCTCAGCACGTAGAGTACTGGAGCTTTAAATAGTGGTTTCTATCACCCTGTGAGAAAATCAGAATGATACACATCTCCAATGAAATCTGTAATGTGTTTTTCCACAAACATTGTATAAACTATGCACATAAAAAACTGAAATTGAAAAGACTAAACTATTTTTTTTTTTTTTTTTTTTTTTTTTTTTTTAAATAGAAAAGGTAAAAATATAAAATATGCAAAAGTTCATCCCAAAATATTCCGATAGACAATATTTTTGGTGAAGACTTTCTCACAGTTAGGCACCAATTTGCCTTGAATGCATGAATCCACCACTTTCACCTTCACATTGCATCGTCTCTTCACACGTGAGAAAGCCACATATAATTGTCCATGACCAAAAACAGGTTCTGGCAAATAAATCCCCACTTTCTCCAAAGTTTGTCCTTGGGATTTATTTATTGTCATGGCAAAGGCAGGCTTCACGGGAAATTGCCGACGTCTTAGTTTGAAAGGCAATCCAGTCTCTGATGGACAGAGATCAATTCTTGGAATGAAGACTACATTTCCTTCATCCGAGCCAGAAATTACTTTTGCTTGTATCAAGTTGTCAAACAAAGCAATAATAATCATCCGAGTCCCATTGCAAAGTCCTTTTCTGCTGTTAAAATTACGCAAAAGCATTATAATTGTACCAACTTTTAGTTTCAGGAGATGAGAAGGCATTCCTGTTGGTGTTAGAGAATTTAGAAATTCCACGGGATATTGTTCGGGATTTTCCGTCTCATCTGGATCAATGGAATCATGGCTCATATATTCAATGTATTCTCCAGGAATACAATCCATAACTTTTGAATTGATCAAATCCACAGCGTCATTTTTGGGACAAAGAATGGCATGTGATGCAGCATTCTGAATACTTTCATCATTATTCACATCAATGACAATGTTTTCACCAAATATATCCAAGATTAAAGAGCCAGTGCAGATCATGTCTTGCGGGATCTCAATGACATCATCACCAAGGTTGTAATCATTGGACAATTCTCCATTTCCCAATTGAATTAACCAATTGCTATAATCAGGATCAATGGAGCGCATGTTGTTAATGAGCGGCAATTGATTGAAAAGTTGCCATTGTCGTGAATATTTAATGCAGCTCTCTACGACATCTGTCCTTGTTCCATGAGAGATGATAGGAAGACACTGCCGAAAGTCTCCTCCCAGAACAATGACTTTCCCTCCAAAGGGTAATTTATTTTTCTTGGAGACATCAGTTGTCATGACATCCCGTAATAATTGATCAATTACATGCAAAGCGTATTTTGACAACATAGTAGACTCATCGATGATGAAGAGTTTGGTAGTCTTCAAATGTTGGGCCGCATCAGTATCATTTTTGATTCTTGAAACGGATGTCTCATTAATTGGTATTGGTATGCCATACAGTGAATGGATAGTTCTTCCTCCTTGCAATAGATTAGCAGCAATCCCTGTACTGGCTGCAGGTGAGACAACTTCTCCTTCTCCTCTCAGTTCATGAATCAATAGATGATAGAGATAGGTTTTCCCACTTCCACCGGGACCATCAAGGAAAAAGCACTTTGCCTTATCACTTGTATCCTCTAAAGCTTTATGGATTGCAGTATAGGCCAAACGTTGTTGATCATTTAAGGTGACTTTCATTTCATGTGCTCTTACTAACTCTTCTTCTTTGTTGTATTGAGGATGAATGTGTGGTTTTCTTTTTGGGTGTGGCAGATTAAATTCATTAAAATGTTTAGCATGAAATTTTAAAACATGTTCAACATCAGTCATGGCGTATCCTTCACAATGCTCACAATCATCAGTGTCAGGGTGGTAGGCATGACAGTAATCTTGAACGAAGTGTTGTTTAAATTCTTGCCACAACTCCAGGGGATGATTAGAAGGACCAAAGACACATATATATGCGAACATGTCACGGAGCTGTGCAGGCATATTGAGAACACAGGCATCCAATAGAGTTTTTCTCCAAACAGTGTCATCGAAGAGCAATCCATGGGCTAATGCCACCTCTTTAAAAGTGGAGTATGTGACTTCCTTAACAGTCTTAAGGTTGTCAAAACTTGTAGCTCCTTTAACATGGAGTAACAACAGCCTTAAAAAATAACGTTCTTGTTCTTGAATACTAACAGTGTAGAGTCTACCAATGACTGAAGCACCTCCTCTCCTTCTAACTTCCCATGCACCTTCTTTCCAAACATAATGCTCCGGAATTTGACGATATAAGTACTCCCGAGCATTGGGATCATTCTCATTGAGGGTAAAGTAGGCCATGAGTGTTGATTGTCTGTCCATTGAATAACTGATGTTGTCCGCAGAATCACCCTCGTGAAAAAAAAGTGATTGTGAATGAGGCAGATGTACTGCAAGACGAATAATGCTGTGAGATTGTCTATGCATTTGGAAAGCAAAGATTCGCCAAGCTGCCTCTGGTGCACTGACATATCTGGAATCCATGAATTTATGAGTTTCATCGTGTGTGATGTTGGTTTCACAAATTTCCACATTGGCTTTGTCATGACCTTTGTACACATATTTGAAGAGGTATTTTACGCTCTGAATGGAAGCACATACTTCCACATTGATATGGCACTTATATTTTAATAGAAGGAAAGGGTTATATGGAACCACCCAAGAATTATCAATCATCTTGGAATGGTGTGGAAAAGAAGGTCCTTCGTTTCTTTGATAACTTGGATATGCATCCTCAGGTATAACAGTTTTTGTTTGAAACTGTTTGGGAAAAGCTTTTTTACACTTTCCATTCTCCATACATGGAGAATTGGGATTGTGTTGTCCACAGGGGCCATGGATCATGTGTTGCATGACAATTTGATGGAGCACAGGGTAATGTGATGGATCAGGAATTTCAGCCCAAACAGTATTGTCCACTTCCACCTCAGTTCTTAGTTTTGAGTTGGGATCCAGAATAATTAGAATGTGAGCATGTGGTAGGCCTCGCTTTTGAAATTCTATCACATGAACCATAGCACAAACCTTACCAAATAATCCAGAATTAATATCTTTCAAAAGGGCTTCAAGTTTAATCCTGAATACACGGGCCACTAAATCCGGGCGATGTTCAGCACGCTGCCATGGCTGTAAATTGGTTGCAATTTCACTCCATTTTGGATTACAGGTCATCGTTATAAAAAGATCTGGTCTTCCAAATTTAGTTACAATTGCCATGGCATCTTGATACCTCTGCTGCATGTTTCGGGGACTTCCCCCAAAGGAAGATGGTAAAATTACCGTCTTGCCAATGGGGATTCCTTTTTCTACGGATTTTCTCAGCAAATGTTCTTGAAGGAGACAATAATCTTCTACCTTCAAATCTTTCTGGTGTTGTCGTATAAAATTTAAACGATTGGCCTCGATCTTAACATAGGCATCCACCAAGTACTGCTGGGTCAGTTTACCTCCATTAAGGACAGGATTGAATTCTGTCCGTACTGACAGCAAATAACAGTAATACTGCAGCTGTGTCACCCTGCGAGCATTTTGGCCTTGCTGCATGAGTGCTTCATGCCACCCTTGCTCTCCATGAGGGAAAAAACAATGGATACAGTAATGCATCCAAATTACTGTGTAAAATGCTTATTTGCTGTGTTCTGGGGGCCAACAGATTATTTGGGTCTGGTTTTAGATGTATTAAAATGTCTCTATTAAATGGTGGCTCTCCATCAGCATTTTCAAAGATGACTGCGACTTCATGGACAGTAGGGTTGTTATACCGTCTTGGGTCTTGCTCTCTGTCTTGTTTAATTGCCATGATGATATTAGGCATATTTGTGCCATGTTCAAATGCTTTCTGTTCTTCCTCTTCCTCCACTTGCCGTAACATTTTATAAGCTGAAACAAAGGGATTAATACCTTCCAATTGCTCAGCAATAATTCTCATCAAGGCTGGATTACACTTGAGATTTTCTGGAGACTGTAGGCGTTGTTCAGTAGCAGTAGCACTATCCAAAATATACAGCTGTGCATATGCTGGAACTTGACCTTCAGCGGGTGTGAGAGTTCCAGTTCTATGGTAAATTTGGACGTGAATCCGGAAACAGTACGGACCGTGTCCAGGTGGTTGAGAAACACTTGCACACATGGAAGCAAATGCAAAGGAACTATTAATGCTCCTGATATTCTCCATGAGATTTTTACTATATGGTCTGTCTCCTTTCAGTAAAGTAGTGAAGAGCTCAGGGTACTGAGGTAATGGTACCTTAACTTTGCCTTGTGACAACAAAGGGAGAACTGTCCATCAGATGGCCTTTCAGCCTCAAAATGTTGTGCTTCACAATGTTGACATAACACATTCATGGGCCCACAGGTATGTTCTAAAATACCGGTAGTCGTCATCAGTAAAGCCAATAGGGATTGAGACGTAGGTGAAGTGAGCAACAGATGACCTTTTTTGTAGATGCCTACATAAATAAGGCGTTGCTGTGTAGACTGTCAAGACATCCAACAAAAGAAGTAGTGACTGGAGACTCTTACGGAGGTTTTTTTTTTGGCGTAGTTGACGCTGTGAGGCAGCCAATGGGCCAAACGGCGTTGTTTTGAGGTAGGTGACATAATTTGTAAACGTTTGACTTTAGCCAATTTGTGTCTTGTCAAGGCAGAAGCATCTTGTCTGTTCTTGTTTTAGAAGACACATTTGCCCTTCACTTTACCGTGCCAGATGTGTTAGGCAGTTGGAGTTTCCAAAAGTGTTGGATACACAGATATGGACGCCATATCAGAGGTAGATGGTTTTCCTTGCACTTCACCTTTTGTTGTTTGCAGCCAGATGTTGTAGGGCAGTTGAGTTTCCAAAAGTGTTGGAGACACAAGATATGGACACCATGTCAGACGTTAGATGGTTCTCCTTGCACCTTCACGTTTGTTGTTTGCAGCCAGATGTTGTAGGCAGTTGAGAATTTCAGACAGTGTTGGAGACCCAGATATGCACGCCATGTCAGAGGTAATGGTTCTCCTTGCACCTTCACCTTTTGCTTTTTGCGTCTTTTGCATTCCGCCTCAACTTTTTTGGCCAACCGACTGCTTCTTTCTTCAGCAGACTCCTTTGCAATTCTTTTCTTGAAATCCTCAGTGAGCTTAAGCAAACGGAGACGTTTGTTTCCGGATCCTCCTGCGCACGCTTCTTGCGCTGACGTGCAGCATCTTAGCTCTAACAGAGCTTTTTTGTTTGTCAGAGCTCATATTGAGCACAATACAGAAAAATGTATGCAATAATAGCTACAGTATATTATTTAAGGAAGCAATCAATATACATTCTGCATAGCAATATAGTCAAAGTAGTAATATTTATATTGTTAATTTTTATTATATACAATATATTTTTATATATAAATTATATCATAAAAATATATAAAAAAATATATTATATATATTATTAACTTAAATAAATTATGTATATTACACTGGTCAACAGCATTTTTGGTGCCAAAGATATTTCATTGAATTTAGGGTAACTTTGGGGTGCTGATTCTGAATATGTCATCAGTTTTGCCAGATTGGCTCAAGTTTTTGAGATTTTTCGTAAAATGTGTAAAAAAAAAGACGTTTTTTGCTACACGCGCATTAACTTTATTGATATTGTCATGAATACAATAAATTTAACAAAGTAAATGTTGATTTTAGTTTATTTTAACTAGTTTTAGAAAGTAATCTTCAAAAATGAACAAGACATGAAAGATAGACATTTAATCGCTGGAAAAGCGCTTTTTATATGATTTCCTTCTATGTGAGCTATTGGGGCAGTCACGCTGTAGATTCCAGCAGTAATCAGCCATCATATGTCTGTCCCATCTGCCTTGGTACCTTTCCTCCATCACCATAATATCCTGATGAAATCTCTCCCCTTGTTCTTCGCTAAAATCTCCAAGGTTTTCTGGAAATCTGTCCAAGTGACTGTGAAGATAATGCAATTTAATGCTCATGTGTACACCCAGATTTCTAAATCTCAATAGCATGTTTTGTACCAGTTCTTCATAATTGTCTGCCTTTTGATTTCCCAAGAAGTTCTTCACTACCAACACAAAACTACACCATGCAGCAGCTTCAATGTCATTCATTTCCTTAGGAAAATTTGAATCTTTAATGAGTTTCCGAATTTGAGGACCATCAAAGATTCCTGCCTTCAGTTTTTCGCTACTAAGACCAGGGAAAGATCTGCAGATGTACATGAAGCAATTACCATCTTTGTCTAATGCCTTGATGAACTGCTTCATTAATCCTAACTTTATGTGAAGTGGTGGTAGAATGATTTTTTCCCTGTCCACCAAAGGTTCGTTCACTTTGTTTGATGCTCCTACTGTCAAGGTGTCCCTTGGAGGCCAATTCAGTTTCTCCCAGTGCTGATGTTTTGCTCTACTATCCCACATGCAGATGAAGCAAGGATACTTTGTGTATCCACTTTGCTGTCCAAGTAAAAAGTTGACCATTTTTAAATCAACACATATCAGCCACGAATGTTCATGGTAGCACAGTTTCTCCAAGACCATTTTGACATTTTGGTATTGTTCTGCAAGTTTAGTTGAGTGAGCTACTGGAAGAGATGCACACTGATTGCCATTGTTCAACAAAACACATTTCAAACTCCTTTTAGAACTATCTATGAAAAGCCTCCAGTCTACAGGACGATATACTTGTAAACCCATTTGCAGCATCAGGCCAGGAATATCCTTACAATATACAAGTAGGTCATCTTCACAGAAAAATGGAAGAAGTGCTTCTTCTCTGGTCCTGTAAGATGTCATTTTAGTTCCAGGCGTCAGACAATTTTTTTCACTTAGCCTTGAAGCTAAAAGTTCGGATGCACTTTTTGAGAGGTTGAGGTCTCTTATTAGATCGTTGAGCTCTCCTTGGGTAAATTGCGTAGGTGTTCTGAAACTTCCTTCATATTCTAGTTCACTTCCAGAACTAATGCTTAGCTCCATACCCTGCATTTCATCATCATCATCATCAGGTGGGGGAAGGTCAGGTAACATGGTAAACACAGGTACTGGCACATCTTCACAATGAGGGACAGGCCTTCTTGCAGATTCCATGTTAGGATACTCCCATTTTCGTTTCTTATGCTTATTGAATCCTTGTACTTGCACTGCACAGAAATAACAGTCATCATGATGATTTTTTTGCTCTCTCCACACCATTGGAACACCAAATTTGAAGCTTGTTCTTTGTCCTTTGCTCCATTTTCGTAATAATTCGATACATGCTTTGCACACTATGTGTGGTGCCCAAAACTTGTCTTGGTCCCCAAGCATAACCCCAAAATAGGCAAAATACACTTTTTTAACGAAGTCTGTTATGTTTCTTCTATGTTTTGTCAGTGTATATTCACCACAAATGTAACAGAATGAGTCTGGATCGTTAAGACTAGGGATGAGCGAGTCCTAAATTACTCGGAATCGCTAGACCCGCACGAGTCCGAGCCCAGGACTCGCTACTCGTTGCGAGTCTAGCGAGTCCAATGTTAATGAATAGGGAACCGAGTAATAACGAATAATGCTATTTCCAAATCGCTGATGTGTCTCTGAAAGTGTGCGAGTCCAAACTCGCAGGTTTTTCTCTTATTTGGAGCCGATGATGGGAGGGGGAAGCGATTCTCGGGCACACACCATGCTGTAAAAGCAAACATTTTATAATTTCTGGTGGCTTTCTGGGGGCTTGTAAAACAAGTAGCAGGTACTATTTTGTGAAAGGTACACACTAGAGGCTTAGGGCCCTTTCACATCTGCGTTTTTCGTAATTCGCGACAGATGCGGTGAAAAAACCGCATCTGCCGCGTTTACCGCATAACCGTTCCACTTGCGGCGCGGTTGCGGTTTTTTCTATGCAAAGTATAGGCATACTTGCGGCAGGTGCGGCAAGTGCGGTTTTGCACTTGCGGCAGGTGCGGCCGCGAAAAAAACCGCAGTAAGCCGCACCTGCCGCAAGTATGCCTATACTTTGCATAGAAAAAAACCGCAACCGCGCCGCAAGTGGAACGGTTATGCGGTAAACGCGGCAGATGCGGTTTTTTCACCGCATCTGCCGCGAATTACGAAAAACGCAGATGTGAAAGCACCCTGCGATATTTTAAGACAGATGGATGGTACCGTGCGAGCTGCAGGCAGGACACCGTACAGCAACGCACTGGCACAGGAAAAAATTGTTTAGTACGCAGAACCAGGCACTGTTAGGCTGCGGTGCTGGCTGCGTGCAAGTTTACAAGTACCGTGCGAGCTGCAGGCAGGACACCGTACAGCAACGCACTGGCACAGGAAAAAATTGTATAGTACGCAGAACCAGGCACTGTTAGGCTGCGGTGCTGGCTGCGTGCAAGTTTACAAGTACCGTGCGAGCTGCAGGCAGGACACCGTACAGCAACGCACTGGCACAGGAAAAAATTGTTTAGTACGCAGAACCAGGCACTGTTAGGCTGCGGTGCTGGCTGCGTGCAAGTTTACAAGTACCGTGCGAGCTGCAGGCAGGACACCGTACAGCAACGCACTGGCACAGGAAATTTTTTGTGGAAAAATGGCACCAAAATTATTTGGTAGACTAGTGCCAAAAATAAGAAAAAGCTTAGGATTACAGCTCTGCGGAAAGCTGGGTGAACTAAGCTCTGAGGATGGTGCTGGATTCACTGTAAGGCTGCTCCTATCTCCCCTTCCTTACAGTCCTGTACAGCAATCCTCCGTCCTAGTAGTTCTGAAAAGAACTTTTGGGTTATGTGTGAGGAATCTTGACTCCTACACTCCGTCCTGTTAGTTCTGAAAAGAACTTTTGGGTTATATGTGACTCCTACACTGCCTAACTGTCCCTAGATCTGCTCCAAGTCTCCCTGCACTAGGTCAGCTCTTCTCAGGAATGTGCCCAAAATGGCGGGGGCAAGCCTTTATATACTGCCTTGCCTGTCATAGATGACATAGGCATCACGATGGACAGCAGCCAATCTTAGTCCTGACACAACCAAAGCTGCTATGGCATTACTGACTATGATTGGCTGTCTTCACAAGTTTTCTGACCTAACACGCAATGCTGACTAGTAACATAAAAGATTCTGGATTCGCGAGTCCCGAATAGAGAATACAGGACTCGGAATCGCAGACTCGCTAGGATTCGGACTCGTAGACTCGCTCAGACTCGCTGCTGTTTGGGGAGATTCAAGCTATATAGTGATGTGATAGAGCGAGTCTAGCGAGTCTAGCGAGTGAGATAAAGTAAACTCTGACAAAACTAAGATTGCCATTGACTTGCATTGGACTCGTTACTGAGCGAGTATTCGCTAAAAGACTCGCCGATTACCGAGTCCAGCGAGTCCCTTAAGAATCGCCGAGTAACGAGTCCTAGCGAGTAGACTCGCTCATCCCTAGTTAAGACAACTTCTTCTTGATGAGTTCATGCTTTTCACTGGAAAACAGACAACAACATAAAGTTAGTGCAAAAATCAAGCTATGAACAAACTTTTAGAACACTAATTAACACAAAACTATATTGAGAACTGCTCAGTTCAAGTACTAATCCAAAGAAATTAATGAGATGATGCGTCGCATTTACCAACAAGTGCTATAAATAAGATACCAAAAATCTCAAAAACTTGAGCCAATCTGGCAAAACTGATAGCATATTCAGAATCAGCACCCCAAAAATACCCCAAATTCATTAAAATATTTTGGGCACCAGAAAAAAAATTTTTTTTTGTTGACCTGTGTTATATATTACAAATTAATTACAATGTGTGTATATATATATAAATTATATATATACATTAATATACAATATATATATACTAATCATATACATATAGATTAATATATATATATATATATAGATGTATATGTCATATTATATATATCTATATATCTATATATCTATATATATATATATATATATATATATATATATATAATTATGAATATATCAATAAATAATCAATTATATTGGCCCAAAAAGATATCTTTAGCTGATATTGTAGGTCTGAGGTTCCAGCACTGGTTTTCCAACGTCCGTCCCACAGGATCACCAAGGCAGGAATAATTTGTGAGGAAAAGTTAAAGGAAACACTATAAAATGGCGGATTCAACATATTATTAATCACTAAAATGGGGGCAGGGGGGGGGGGGTATAGTGATTGGTAGTCAAAAAGCGACGGTTTTTTTCGCAGCCACACTTGCCGCAAGTGCAAAACCGCACTTGCCGCAACTGCCGCAAGTCCCCTTATAGTTTGTATGGGGATTACCGCAACTGCGCGGCAAGTGTAACGCTTATGCAGCAAACGTTGCAGATGCGTTTTTTTGACCGCATCTGCCGCAAATTAGCGGGGGTGTGCGGACATATGGGGGGGGGAGGACATATGGGGGGTGTATGGTGACAGGGGTTGGAGTTGTGTGCTGCCAGCGGCAAGGGGTCGCAAAAAAAAATTAAGCTCAAAAAAACTCAACAAAGAAGTTAATGAAGTAAGGAGCATTATTTACATATAGATGACAATCGATGTTAAAAGAATTATAAACAGATAATATAGATTTAATATTCAGGCACTGACATAATTTCAGACAAAAAGATATCTTTAGCTGATATTGTAGGGCTGAAGTTCCAGCACTGATTTTCTGACGTCCTTCCACAGGATCACCAAGGCAGGAATGATTTGTGATGAAAAGTTAAAGTAAACACTATAAAATGGCGGATTAAACATATTATTAATCACTAAAATGGTGGCGGGGGGAGTATAGTGATTGGTAGTCAAAAAGCTACGTTTTGTTTCGCAGCCGCACTTGCCGCAAGTGCAAAACCGCACTTGCTGCACCTGCCGCAAGTCCCCCTATAGTTACTATGGCGATTAACGCAACCGCGCCGCAACCGCGCCGCAACCGCGCCGCAAGTGTAACGGTTATATTACTAACTTAAATAAATTATGTATATTATATATTACAATTTATTACAATGTGTTTATATTATTATATATATATATATATATATATATATATATATTATATATATATATATATATATATATATACTAGCTGTGAGCCCGATGCAAATGCATCGGGATTCTAGAACGTGCATAAATTTGCTTATAATAGTTATAGCTGGTGTGAGTACTTTTTGGGGGGGTGTGAGGACTTTTTGGGGGGGTGTTGAATACTTTTTGGGGGGTGTTGAATACTTTTTGGGGGTTGTTGAATACTTTTTGGGGGGTGTTCAATACTTTTTGGGGGGTGCGCAATACTTTTTGGGGGGTGTTGAATACTGTTTGGGGGGGTATTAGATTCATTTTTTTAATTTAATTAGTTAATGTAATTAATATATTAATTTTATATATTATTTTTTTTGTTGTTTTTTATTATTATGTTTTATTTTATTGTGTATTATTTATATTATTTATTTATTTTTTTTTTTAGTATTTTTATTATTATTAAAGTTAAAAAACCGCACTTGCTGCACCTGCCGCAAGTCCCCCTATACTTTCTATGGGGATTACCGCAACCGCGCCGCAACCGTTACACTTGCGGCGCGGTTGCGGTAATCCCCATAGAAAGTATAGGGGTACTTGCGGCAGGTGCGGCGGCTGAGGTAGCGACTCGCAATGGCCTCGCGGCCATTGCTCGCGCTACCTCAGCGGTAAATCGCTAAGTTTGTGGCCGAGCCTATGGTTCTATTTTCGGCCAGCGACTCCCTGAGTAAAACAGCTGAGTGTGAGTGCTGAAGATCCGATACATTCATGAGCCTAATGAGCGGCTGAACCTGTGGGGATGAGTGCTTTGCTGGGCTAAACCTGAATGGTGCACAGGGGGTTAATCACATGTCAGGTCTGTGTGTGAGTGAAGATGTGCTGATTGACTCACTGGGTTGCAGCTGGGAGTGAGTAGGCTGGATAGGAACCTGCCAGGTGTCTGAGTGAGGAGAGGATGATTCAGAAGTTCAGAGCACTGCCATGTGAAGAGGTGCTGGAAGTGATCCGTCCTCAGTGGGTAAGAGATGGGAGCCTACCAGCTGATGTGTGCATGGCAGCCAGTGTCCAAGGGCCAGGCGGTCACAGCTGACTTTGGGACATTGAGAGGGGGGGGGGGCTGGGGCATTTAGAGGGCTGTGCGGCCATTGAGGAGGGTGTGCGGCATTGAGAGGGGGGGCTGTGCGGCCATTGAGAGGGGGGGGGGGCTGTGCGGCCATTGAGAGGGGGGGGGCTGTGCGGCCATTGAGAGGGGGGGGGGCTGTGCGGCCTTGATGAGGCTGTATTGAGTAGTAGTAGTAGTAGTAGTAGTAGTAGTAGTAGTAGTAGTAGGCCATTGCGAGTCGCTGGCCGAAAATAGAACCAGAGGCTCTGCCACAAAGCTAGCGATTTCCCGCTGAGGCTAGCGACTCGCTACCTGAGCGGGAAATCGCTAGCTTTGTGGCCGAGCCTCTGGTTCTATTTTCGGCCAGCGACTCGCAATGTCCGCTTCGCGGCCATTGCTCGCACAAACCTAGCGACTCGCAATGGCCTCCCGGCCATTGCTCGCGCAGCTAACGACTCGCATTGGCCGCTACGCGGCCAATGCTTCGCCGTCGTGACGTCAGAGTGTGACATATCCACGGCGATTTCGGGGTCCGACACGAAAATGCCTACGGCAATTATATAGTAGATAGATTAATATACAATATATATATATATACTGATCATATACATATATATGTAATATAACATGTATATATATATATATATATATATATATATATATTAATCTATATGTATATATCTATATCTATATCAATATATATATATAATTATGAATATATCAATAAATAATAATCGATTATATTAGCCCAAAAAGATATCTTAGCTGATATATATAGATTAATCCCTAATGATTACCGCAACCGCGCCACATTGCGAGTCGCTGGCTGAGTGCGAGCACTTGCGGCGCGATTGCGATAATACCCATAAGGATAACCGCAACCGCGCCGCATTGCGAGTCGCTGGCTGAGTGCGAGCACTTGCGGCGCGGTTGCGGTAATACCCATAGAGATTACTTCAACCGCGCCGCATTGCGAGTCGCTGGCTGAGTGCGAGCACTTGCGGCGCGGTTGCGGTAATACCCATAGAGATTACCGCAACCGCGCCGCATTGCGAGTCGCTGGATGAGTGCGAGCACAATAAGGATTACCGCAACCGCTCCGCAAGTGCAAGTAGCGGTGCGGTTGCGGTAATCCCCATAGAAAGTATAGGGGGACTTGCGGCAAGTGCGGTTTTGCCGCACCTGCCGCAAGTCCCCCTATACTTTGTATGGGAATTACTGCAACCGCGCCGCAGATGCGGTTTTTTAATAAAATAAATTAATCTTCATACAAATAAATTCACTTAAAATAACAAATAATAAATCAATTTAATAATAATCAAAATAGTTAAAAAAAAAATCAAAATAAAAAATTAAAAAAAAAATAATAATATATATATATATATATATATAGATTAATATACATATACATATATATAAAATGACATCTATATATATATATATATATATATATATATATATATATATATATATTAATCTATATAATGTTATATATATATATATATATATATATATATATATTATATCTATATCAATTATATATATATATAATAATGAATATATCAATAAATAATCCATTATATTGGGCCAAAAAGATATCTTAGCTTATATATATAGATTAATATACAAAATATATATATATATACTAATCATATACATATATATAATATGACATCTATATAAATATATATATATATCTATATATATTAATCTATATAATATATATATATAGAATGTATATATATATATATATATATATATATAATATATATATCTATATCAATATATATATATATCTAATAATGAATATATCAATATAATAATAATATTAATAATGGATTAATAATAATAATATTAACAATAATACTAATAATATTAATAAATAATCATAATGAATAATCAATTCTATTGAGCCAAAAAGATATATAATTATGAATATATCAATATATAATAATAATATTAATAATATATTAATAATAATAATTAATATAAACACTAATAATAATAATATTAATAAATAATCATAATGAATAATCAATTATATTGAGTCAAAAAGATATCTTAGCTGATCTTGAAGGGATGAGGTTCCAGCACTGGTCTTCCGACGTCTGTCCCACAGGATCACCAAGCCATAATCGATTAATAATAATAATTAATATTAACACTAATAATAATATTAATAATTAATAATAATTACTAATCGATTATATTGGGCCAAAAAGATGTCTTGTAGGGATGAGGTTCCAGCACTGGTTTTCCGACGTCCGTCCCACAGGATCACCAAGGCAGGAATAATTTGTGAGGAAAACTTAAAGTAAACACTATAAAATTGCGGCAGGTGGGAGCATAGTGATTGGTAGACAAAGGAGAGTATGCTGATTGGTAGGCAAAATGGGTTGCTACCCAGCAACAGCAGAGTCAGCCACGGAATTTTCGCGGGCAAACCTGCTGCAAGTTCAAAACCGCACTTGCCGCACCTGCAAAACCGCACTTGCCGCACCTGCCGCAAGTCCCCCTATACTTTCTATGGGGATTACCGCAACCGCGCCGCAAGTGTAGCGACTCGCAATGGCCTCGCGGCCATTGCTCGCGCTACACAGCCACTCGCAATAGATCCCCATTGAAAGTATAGGGGGAGTTGCGGCAGATGCGGCAGCTGAGGTAGCGACTCGCAATGGCCTCGCGGCCATTGCTCGCGCTACCTCAGCGGTAAATCGCTAACTTTGTGGCGAGCCTCTGGTTCTATTTTCGCCCAGCGACTCGCAATGGCCGCTTCGCGGCCATTGCTCGCGCGTGGTGACGTCACAGCGTGACATAGCCACGGCGTTTTCGGGGTCCGACACGAAAATGCCTACGGCAATTATAGAGTAGATTATTATTTATTTATATAGCGCCATTATATTCCATGGCACTTTACATGCTAAAAAGGGCAGACTAGGACAAGTAACATAGTAACAATACAAGTAACAATAAATGTGGCAATTCGGTCATACAGATACAAGAGGGGAGAAATCCTGTCCGCAAGGACTCACAGTCTCCGAGGGGCGGGTGGGGATACAGTGGGAGGGGGAAGTTCCAGTCGTGAGGCGGTGTGGTGGACCGCGTTTCTGATGACCAGTTTTACTTTCCCATGCTTCTCTGATAAATTCTAAGAGTCCCCTTGGTCATCTGCCATTAAACAATTCAAATTGTCTAAACCCTGTAGATTATTGAGGCACATCATAATAAACAAATAACAAAAATGGCAACGATTTGCCCCACTGCTTTAGATCACTGTGTGAAAATGTTCTAAGCATATTCACTAAGGTTTGATTATACCTTTCAGTGAACCCATCTGTTTGTGGATGATAGGGAGAGGTTCTGAGGGGCTGTAAAGCCAGAGGTTTATATAATTATGATAGTAAAGAGGAGGTAAAGTTATTACGTTGATGAGTCAGGATATGCTTAGGTAATCCAACCCTGCTAAACACATTCAAAATGTCCTCTGCAACTCTTTTAGCAGTAACTGTTCCCTTTGGAATGGCTTCAGGGTACTTTGTACCATCTACAATGGTATGTATAAATCGATTACCTTTAGTCCTCTTATTTAGTGGACAAAAAATTAGAGTTGAGTGAACTTTCCCCGAATGTTCACCAATTATAAATTTAGCACAAACATTGACGATTTAGTTCGCTATCAGGAACACAAGCAATTTAAAAAATCGGCGAACGCGGCTTTGTTCGGGAAAAAAAGTTTAAAATTTAAAATGGCCCTAAAACTTTCCCTGATTGTTTGGGCCAAAACACTCACCAGAAGACCTGCTGGCTGTGAATAACACCTAACATATGGTTAGAAGTGTTCCCAGTCATCGGGCCTACCCTTTTCTTTCAACCTGTAGAATCTTTTGTGGCTTTAACCCCTTCCCGACCCTTGACGTAATGGTACAGCATCGGTCTGGCTCCGGTGTTTGATGTTGGCTCAGGCAGTGAGTGCACATCATTTACCCAACATCTCATCTGATCTCATCAGCTGTGATGTCAGGCTTCTAGCACCGATTGGATCTGTGATTCAATCGGTCCTGTTAACCCTTTGAATCCCGCTGCCATTCACTGACAGCAGGATCCAAAACCGCTGCGGTGGGGATCACGCTGTTCCCTGGCAAGATCGGAGATCCTGTAATAAGATCCTGGGGTCTCCGGTGGTCACCTGATAGCCCGGGTCCTGGTGTGAACCCGGAAGCTATCAGGGATCGCTTCTTGTCAGTGGTTGGCAACCACTGCCAACCACTGAAAGTGACACCAAGTGCCATGTCCCGATGTGCTGCACAAGTGATCGGATGCTAAAGCAGTGTGGTGCCCTACGGGCCAGTGTAAAATCAAGAATTAATTAAAATAGAGTTTTAAAACATATGGTAGTCATTTCCATGTGACTACCTCTTGAAGCTCATCAAGAGAATGCCAAGAGTGTGCAAAGCAGTAATCATAGCAAAAAGGTGGCTACTTTGAACAAACTAGAATATAAGACATATTTTAATTTGCTGCACAGTTTTATGTTAAGTATATAATTCCACATGTGTTAATTCATAATTTCGATGCCTTCAGTGTGAATCAACAATTTTCATAGTCATGAAAATAAAGAAAACTCTTTGAATGAGAAGGTGTGTCCAAACATTTGGTCTGCACTGTAGGTACCTGATGATAGACACACTTGCCAACAAGTGATGCCGTTAGATCACCAAGGAAAACAAGGGTAGTGGAGGAAGGGGTGGTAAACATTCAAGTAACTGACCCAACCTGGGAAGGTGCTATGCAGGTTAAGGACAGTAGCATAGAGGGGGAGGGATATGCAGCAATGAAACAGGCAGAAAGAGGCAGTGGCATTGTCAGAGAGAAAGTGGGCAACAATCCATTATAGCACCCACATGAGACAAGTTCCTAGGCTAAGGAAGGGTTAGGTGTTACCCAGTCTGGCGCTTTATAAAGAAAATGCAGATGATAAAAGAACCATTGTTTGCAACCTTTGCCATACCAAGATCATCATGGGCCTGAACACTGCCAGCCTGACCAATACCAGCATGTTCAGACACATGTCATCAAAGCACTCGATTAGCTGGGCTGAATGCACTATGCGGGCGTTCTTTGAACTTTTCCCGTGCCTGTGCATTACAGTACTTTGCTCTGCCCTTAGCAGGGCAGAGAGATGTGTTCCTGCGCAGGTGAGTAATGGAGGAAGCTGTGTGTGGGTAACATACGGCAGGTCCTTAGCATGAAGCAGAGATGGAGGAGAGCCATCACAAGAAGAGAGGAGGTGTCAGATCAAGGTTAAAGACTCTCATTGGACCAGACCACCCTAGGTGAGTATAATAAAAGCTGTTTTTTAGATTTTGCAGATCGGCTTGGGGACATACTTTATAAAGCATTCCAGAATGCTTTATATAAGGCCTTACTGGTGGTGGCTTATATGAGAAAAACTTGGTGACCGGTTTACTTTAATGTTTCTTTTAGCTAATTAACATTTTTAAATCTTAGTTTTATAGCTCTCCCATAAAATAGAATTATAAAAGACAAGTGAAACGTTCTCATCTTGGACTCATTATTATCTAATATATGCTGAGGTTTAATGACTTGTTAGGGCACAAGATAACAAATAGCAACCATAAGTCTAGGAAGCTAATGCTAATAATGAAAAAGGTAGAACTGAATAATTTAATTCTATCAAATAGTCAATGCTGGAGGTGGCAAATTAGACTGAATTATAATTTCTATTTAAAATGAAAAGTGTGATGAAAAGTAATACAAGTTGTGACATAATTTAAATAATTAAACATTATCTAAAAGATTAAAAATATTTCAAAAACACAATTATTCTAATTCTGTGTGCTGTTATATAATATCAGGAACTCTTTAAGTAAATTCTGGGCATCATACTGCCAAAGTCTGACTGAAATTTTGAACTTTGGGTAGGACTGGATACAAAGTACCACTGGCTTTTTAGGAAGTGTAGAGACAATGGTGGAAAAGATGCACTAATACACATGCACATCCTAGCTGATGTACTAATACACATGCACACCAGCCCCCTCCAGCCCTGATAGGAGTGATTGTGCTCATGACACAATCGCTCCAGTTTGCGATGCAGAGGGGCGTGTGACCAAGCTGTCATCGCTCCTCTCAGTATCATCCTGTCTGGGAGAGAGATCCATGTGCCCAGTCTGCATTGCAATCTCACTGGGATCTGTGGTGCTACAAGCAATTTCTGTTTGTGACACCAGTCCCAGTGCTCCCTATGATGCTGCTGTCCTGCGTCACTGCTGGTGTCCTATGTCCTTCCTCTGCTGTGCACTAGTGAAAATTAATAAAAAGATTTTATTTCCCTATCCATATCGTACTCAGGAGAAATTGTAAAACAAATTTTGAGACCTATTTTCTCCTCTTGGCCTTGCTAAAATGAAAAATAAAATGACAATAAAAGAACATTTTTTCACAGCTCAACATTATAAAATTCTGTGAAACATTAATTTTATGGTCATAGGGTCCCTATAACCATAAAATTAATGTCCACTATTATAATTAGGGTGGTCAAACAACGCGGAACCCCCTAGTGGTCCCTTGAGCAGCATAACTTAGGGTATCAGAGAAGGGCCCCAGACTGATACCTCCTAGCCAGCTCCAGTGTCTACCCTACCTTTTCCTACTAAATTCTGTGAAACACCTGGGGGTTCAAAGTGCTCAGAACACATCTAGACAATCTACTTTCCAAAATGGGGTTACTTGTGGGGAGTTTCCGCTGTTTAGGCACATAAGGGGCTCTCCAAACAAGACATGGAATTTGCTAACGATTCCAGCCACTTTTCCATTTAGAACGTCTAATGGTGCTTCTCCTTTTCTGAGCCCTGCTGTGCGCCCAAACAGTAGTTTTCTGCCACATATGGGGTATGAGTATACTCAAGAGAAATTGCCCAACAAACTTTGGGATTTATTTTCTCCTCTTGGCCTTGTGAAAATGAAAAAAGCCACTAAAAGAACATTTTTGTGGAAAAATTAACTTTTTTATTTTCACGGCTCAACCATATTAAATTTTGTGAATCACCTGGGGGTTCAAAGTGCTCAATACACATCTAGATAAAAATCTTGGGGTCTAGTTTCCAAAACAGGGTTACTTGTGGGAGTTTACCACTGTTTAGGCACATCAGGGGCCCTTCAAGTGCCACATGGTTTCAGCTAACTTTTTTGTTCAAAACATCAAATGCCGTTCCTTCCTTCTGAGCCCTGCTGGACACCCAAACAGTGCACCCACATGTCGAGTATTAGCAAACTCAGGAGAACTTGCACAACAAATTCTATGGTGCAATTTCTCCTGTTACTCGTATAAAATGTAATATTTGAGGCTAAAATAAAATTTTTATTAGAAAAAGTTCCATTTTCATTTTTTCCTTCCACATTGCTTTAGGTCCCGTGAAGCACCTGAAGGGTTAACAAACTTCTTTGATGTGGTTTTGAACAGTTTCAAAGCGGTGCAGTTTCTAGAATGGTGTCACTTTTGGGTATTTCCTGTCATATAGGCCTCTCAAAGTCACTTCATATATCATGCGGTCCATAAAAAAAAGTTTTGTTGTAAAAATGAGAAATTGCTGATAAACCTTGAACCTTTCTAACTTCCTAACAAAAATAAATTGTTTCCAAATTTGATCTGACATAAAGTAGACATGTTGGAAATGTTATGTATTAACTATTTTGTGTGATATAACTCTGGTTTAAGAGTGTGAAATGTGTTAAATTTGCATTCAATTTCCATTTTTTTCACAAATAAATACAAAAAAAATCATCCTAAATTTACTATTATCCTGAAGTCCAATGTGCCACAAAAAAAAAACAATCTTGGAATCATTGAGATCCATTGAAGTGTTCCAGAGTTAAAATCTTGTAAATTGACACTGATCAGAATTGAAAAAATATATAGTGAAAATAGGGAAATTCCTGCTTAAAATAGGGGTACTCTGGTAGGATCCTGGTCCAAATTGAAGACAAAATAATAAGGCACCCCCAGCCATTAGTCTTTGGGGTGTTGCTGTATTGGCATTGCTGAATATAGACCAAGCTGTGAGGTGATCGCAGGTTATAGCCTCCCAAAGGGACTATTAAAAACAGTGAAAAGGACAAAAAATAGTTCAAACAAATCTGAAAAATAAAAAAATGTAAAAGTTGAAATCACTCCCTCTGCTGACCCATTAAAAATTATATATATATATATATATATATATATACATATATATATATATAACATATATATACATATATATATGTGTGATATCATTGAATCCAGAAAATTCAGACCTATAAAAATATTAAAATAATTAACCTGATCAGTAAACACTGCAGGCAGAAAAAAAATAAAGGACGCCAAAATTATTATTTTTATGTTGCTGGAATGCCCCAGAATATGCTGTAACAAGTGATCAAAACATCATCGCTATTTCAAAATGGTATTAATATAAACATTGCTCTGCCCCATAACAGATGAGGCATCACACAGCTCCATCAATCAAAAAATAAAAACATTACAGATATTTTTTTTTTTATAAAACTTTAGATTTTTTTCACCACTAAAATAATAAAAAAAACTAGACATTTTTGGTATTGTCGTAATCATATTGGGGAGGAGAATAATGTTCTGACACATTTTTACCATAAACTGTAGACCATAAATTTTTTTTTTCCACAAAAATGTCATAATTGTATTTTTTTTTTCACAATTTCTCTATACTTGGAATATTTTCCTGTTTTACAATACACTATGTGATAAAATGAATGGTGTCATTCAAAAGTACATTTAGTCCCGAAAAAAAACAAACTTCATATGCTTATGTGGACACAAGAATAAAAAAGCCTTGGCTCTGGGAAATAGGGGAGGAAAAATTGAAAATTGGCCGTGTCTTGAAGGGGTTAAAGTAAATAGCTGACATGGGATCTCTCTTGATATTGATATAATGCACAGACAGTAATGTAAATTTTATCTTTAAATCATTTTACTATGCATAATCCAAGCCACAACTAAAGAGATAAAAAATAAATATTAATGTTTTGATCTTTGATTAATGTTTCCAAGTGAAGGAAAGACAAAAACATAAAGTTTCACGACAAAAAACTGAACTAGGAACAATTACTTCCCCACTTTGCACTTTAGGGTAATGTATGAGTTATATCTTCAAGCTCATGTCATAATTCATGAATCTGTGGATGTATTATGCAGCCAAAGATTAAAGCTAAGCTGTTTTGTATCATTGATTCTTTGTCGTCGTAGAAGCAATAAACTGCACCAATTTCAACATTTTAAATTAATCGTTCAAAGAGAAAAGGAAGTAAAGCGAAGTATCATCTAAATAGAGCAAAACTATTCAAATGGTTCAAGACAACCAAAAATGTTAGTCATTTTATCTTTTATTGACACCCACTACTCTACACCTGCAAAACAATTGACAGGGGTCATATAAAAAGTGTATACATATGAAAACCTAAGAAAAACTGATATACTGGTAAAAGAAACTTTGACTTTAGGTAAATATAATACTCTATATATCCCGAAAATGTATTCAACTTTTTTCATACTTTGCTTAAAGTGTAACTGCCATTTAATTTTTTATTTAATAATAATAATGTAGAGCAATAGATTTTAATAAACTTTCAAATGTACTTTATTAGTGAAATCTGGTGGAAAACTATTAATAAACCTTACATAAGGTGTCCCACTACACTGTGTGTGAAGCAGACATATGTTCATTATCAGTCTGATCCGTCTTCACACTGAATACGGGCATTTAACCATATAAGGGAGGGTCCGGGGCCTACCCTCCTAACTGTAGCTGATGAGGTGACAATGTATCAGATTACTTCAGGTTGCAGCACTGTTACTAAACATTGTCAGAATATCTGGATCAGTGTAAACTCCTCTCCCTTTTCCTTGGCACAAGCTTCTCTGATCTGTCATCTGGCTGCTGACTTCCCACACAGCTCACAATCTCTGATCTTGTCCTTTTTTTGCACGGCTCACTGTTATTAGCTGCAAGCCATGCCCACACAGCCCTAAAATGCAGTTTTTAAAAGTACACAAAGAGTTAAGAAAATCAGTCACATTGGCACAAAAAAGCATTATCTTAGTTGCGGTGTCACCCATCATTAAAAACCAGTGCAGTATTGTTTTTTTTCTTTTTTCAGTAAAATGACATTTACACTTTAAGTAAACCATAGCACTCTTTTTTACATACAAAAGCGGAATTTAGTACAATCCAAATCTTGCTCTTTGTTCACACAGCTGTCTAAAGTCAAGGTTAGTGCAACGCCTTCAAGGCAGATGTGCACACCATTAAAATGGTGGAAACCCAGGAGCTCAGCTTACTATATAGATTAAGGGTGTTCACGATTTAACTGCTTATGTTACTTCCAGCTTTGATTGTAGCAGTTCAACCATCTAGATCCATCATGACAGTTTAACAACCTATCCATCATGAAAGTGTTATTTAGGCAGCGTGATATAGGTAACATACCTTCTGTAAACAATTGATCCCCTTTTACAATAGTGAGTGTTGGTGGTGTTTTTATTTGGTGGTTGTCCTGATGAGGGGGTGAGGAATACACCTTGAGACGCATTGAATACAGCCACTTGCATTCACCAATTTCCTTGGTATATGGTCGATTGTAGAGCAGCACAGTTGGATTTCACATATTTCCTCTATTTTTTCTACTATTGCTTTGGCCCGTGGATACTGTAGCAGCTGTTTGGAGCCTTTTATACTGACTGTCTGTGACACAACCCTCTCAAGTGAGCTACTTCCCTTCAGTTTACCTGTCACCATTTTTATCAGATTAGACCCTACTGCGCTTTCTACCCCACAGGTATTCAATCACTATTTTCATGGCAGCCCAGAGGCACCTGAAGGACTCTGTGTCTGTTATGCTTGTACTCCAATGGTTGGAAAATCCTGATTGGTCTTTCAGGAGACTGTTATTCCCATATTGCACAAACAATCAAGTAATCACTGAATCAATTTCCTCCAGCTCCAGGGGACTTATAAAAAACACAATTTAAAAAAGAAGACGGTACAAAATATTTAAAAAATCCAAATGTTCAAATCAGCAACTTTTCCCAAAACACAAATTTCTAAATATAAAAAAAATAAACATTTTTACATATTTGTTATGACCATGTCTAAACATTTTCAAATGTTCAGTTATGTAGAAAACCCGGGCACCAACAGGTTATCTGGGTACAAGTGTGAAGCAACCTGGAAGTTCCTCCTGGACCCGTTGAAGCAGCAAGAGCTGCGAAATGGCAAGCCGACATCCACCGACCCCCACTCCCTCTCCCCGCTGATTTGTCGATGCTAGGATGCGCAAAACAAAATAAAGGATTTGGCATCTAAAAGGGTGAGTACAGCTTCTCTTTTTTCCTATCAATCAATGGTACCGACTGTATGTTGCCTGGAAACCCCTGCAGGATTGCCTCGCCATGCTGCTGCTACCGGGAGACCCCCGCTGCATTGTCCACCACCACCGGGACACCCCATCTTCGGGTTCAAACCCTTCCTCCTGTGCCCCCACTCAAGCACCAGGTATAACCGGATTATAAAATGCATCTCCATTTCCCCTCACCCCTTTGGGTGGAAAAGTGTGTCTTATAAGGCGAAAAATACGGTAGATTGAAGCACCTTGGACATTGCTATGGCTGTGTTTGCATTAAATTACTTAAAAGTGTTCAATACAGTTCTAGGAGATCTCAAAGTTTTATATGCACAAGTGGATGCTTTGCAGTATTGAGATTTGACTTTTGGGGAAAATTCAGCAAAACTATCAAAATTGAATTTTAAAAAGTTTGCACATCTCTATTCTCAACTACTATAATTTAAGGAAAACATTTTTTTCCTAAAGACATGGTTTTCTCTTAAGTCAGGCAACACATTCTATTTTGCAGGAACACACTTTTAATTTTCTTCTTTCTGCATAAGTGCCAGTATTGAATCATGTGCAGAATAGTGTTCCAGTGTCTACTAGAAATGTTTTAGAACTTTTTATTCTACTGTTGCACTGTTGTGGGCACAAAAAGTACCAACAGCAGTATTCTGTGGTTGGTACTTCTAAGCAGGCACAATAGATCAAGATAAGATACACTTTATTGATCCTGATGGAAATTACAATATCACAGCAGCAGAACAAATACTTGAATAACACTCACAGTTTGCTGAAGGAGCCAGCACCTCCTGCCACAGTTACCCTGGAGTCAGAACTTCTCTCCTCCTTGCTGCACACGCTGTAATCCTGGTTCCTGGCCTCCTGTAAGCAGCACAACGTCACTTCCAGTTTCAATATCAAGTAGGAGCTGCACACAGGATTCTTTTTGCAGCCTTTATTTTTTCTTGTGGGGGTCTTACAAAGTGAAGGGTGCGGGAGGGAGGACGGGGGAGCAGCCTATACTACGGCCGTTTCGCACCGTCAATCGTGCTTCTACGGATTCCAAGTAGAATATTCATGAAAAAGTATGATGACATCACAGCTTGATGACATAATAGAATATGCAAATATTCTTCCATGCTCTAAGATCTTCTTGTCCAAACTGCCTGTGCTCCCAAGTGTCTGCCTGGCAGATATGGCCACGCACAGCAACGGCGTGCACATCACAACCCTACAGTGCAGTACTGGCACCATCTGCTTGTAGTGGCAACGCTGTGTGTGCCGTGCTGGGGTAGGGGCCGCAAATGTGTGTCGGTGCCAGAAGCTGTGTGAGAAGTTGAATATTTAAAGGGCCAGTGGCCTATTTTGTAGTTTGGGGCTCCAGACAGAATGCCAGTCCAGGCCCGAAAGGCAGTCTCTAAGAGTTTTCCTCACTACACTGTGCTGACTATTTCACTGAGCAAAAGAAAAAGAGACAGGGCTTTATGCCCCTTATCCCTATCCAATTTACTTACATGCGATGGCATAGTACTGGTCTCTGATTAGCTATTACTGGGTTTTGCATTTGTCTTAAGAATTTTTCATCCGTCATTAGCAAATGAGAAGCCACAGAAAAGTTTTTGATCTGTGTCAACAATTTGTGGTTTACTGCCTTCGGTGAAGGATAGGACATTTTTCATTGTATCTGATATCATCACTGGTGGCTGTGGAGAGAAGATACAAGAATCAGTGTTCATAAAAATGATACACAATAGAGATGTACTGCTGCCACCATCTTCTCTGGATATTCTTACAGGTTGTAGTTGCAATTAATAACAAGCTTTGGCTCAGTCTATTGTTGTCCAGTTGAATTCCGTGAAGAAGGGATGAGCGCTGATGTAGTCTGCAAATACTTGCCATCCCTATGGTGACTTCGCCAAAAGCTGTAAACATAATGAGGATGATTATTCAGTCCAGTAGCTTTCCATTGTTGTGCTTTTCATTATACTCAGCTTTTTTATTACTCAGATGTGTCTTTACACTCGCCCCCTCTATGATGGCTTTGACTTGGGAGTCCACTCCTCTTGGGATGACGTAATCATCAATGATCAATGAATTTATGATGGTCATTATATCTACCTATAAAGAATGGATATTTGCCAGGATTCATCTCATATAGCACCAGACCAGCAGAGAACCAGTCCTCAGCCCTGTTATAGGGCTTTGCTAGCTTTGCTGATATTAAGAACATTGTCCAGACAGCAGAAGACATGGAGATGTCCAGTCTTGTACAAAGTAATAACTTAGTGATATGTATATGATTTCTCACCTCATGAGCCATGTATGGGAGGTCTCCGGCAAATCCTGAAACCTATGTGTTGGCAGAGATGTTCATCATTACAAAACCAAAATCAGCAATCCTGAAGTACTCGGTGCTGTCTAGTACAATATTCTCTGGTTTTATGCCTCTGGTAGAGTAAAGCGATTATAAGATGCCTATTAGCTGGGCTGAAGACCCTATTGTGGCCTGAGTTAAGAAGTGTCCATATAGGAACTTAAGATGAAGGTATAGGAGAATTTATACCAGGTCTGTCTTGCTAAATTTACCTGGATCGGAGCAGAGCCCGTACTTACGTAGCGCTCACTGACTTACAAATCATGCATGAATAATAATATTCTTAATAGCAAGATAAAATTTATTTGTTTACAAAGTAACACATGAATTGTCATCAATTGAATACAGGCTTAACACAAAGTATACCAATTATACCTAGACTTAATTATAGCAAATAAGCGTCAATACTTTTACCGTGTATTGTAGCTGCTTCCCCTTCGTCATCGGGGAGGTCACGATCAGCGAGAAGGGTCCATGGCTTGCTTCACAGAGATGTCCATCCATGTTGGCCTCTGGAAAGGTTTTCCTCCCCTCACTGACTGTGACTTCCTTCAATTTATACTATCCCTGATCACGTGCTGATGGCATGATCCAGCCGTGACCATTAGCCACAAGACATTCACTTCCTCCTGTGAATGGCTGTGCAACACATATATATGTTTCCCTGGCCGAGGATGTGGTTTCATGTTCCAGGATGTGGTTTCCTGTCACAAGAATTTCAGCTCAGCTCATGATTTCATCACAATGGCATAATGTCAAGAAGAATTGACCCTATTTGTATTTCAACTGAGTACTGATCATTTATTGAATGAATGAATGATAAGACCTGTGGTCACTATTCTCTGATTATGATTAACTGTTCTATACCTATTCTATCCACATCCACACACCGTTCTTATCACATTGGTATCGCAATCGGTCCTTGACCACATTATCTTAATTTTCCCATAAGAAACCATCAGTACTTTTGGCCTCCTACAGAACTCTTTGTATGCTATATAACACTTCCAGTTTAAAAAGTGGAATTACCATAATAGCAATCACCAAGACAAGGTGAATCAAGAAATTCTAAAATCTTCCAGCAGAGGGTGAACATTTCATGAGAATATTATGACAATTATGAGAAATTGCATCTGCAACTATATTTGATCAATACATCAATAAGAAATCACTTTTACATCTGATTTCAACTTCCTTGATTTTTTCAAACAATATTGAAATAAAAATACTATCACTTTAACTGATATATATATTAAAACTAAAAACAATATGACCTGGAAGCCCCATTGCAGAAGCCCCATTAACCATCCTCCAATTCTTTTAAACCAATTTGCCGGATTCAGGAAAGAAAACGTATTGGCCCACCAGCTATCTTTGTGGTCATTATTATCTTTATGATATTTATCCCTTAACCGCTGTATATTCTGAAGTTAAACGAGCTAGGGTGCAACCACCCATGACCCCCTACAGGAAGCCATTTATAAGCATTTTGCCCACATATCCAATACATTCCCCTGGGGAGATCTCATATAGCTGAGTGTTGTAAAACTAGTCGGTGTACTAAGTCAACAAAGACTCACATTGGTTAATATACACCACCCAGGTTTTTGCCCAACAGGACTACAATATCCTACATCAGGGTTACTACACCTTGGTTCATTAGCTTAATATTCAGAAGATTCATTACACATTAAATCACCTGGTATATTACTACAGGTATCACTAGTTCCATTAATAAACATAGTGGCATAAGGCCAGAATACATCATGAATTGTCCTTTCCAGCAAACTAGGTTTGAAAGCATCTGCTGTATTTGTAATTGTCCCCAAATCTTATACGTATATTGTCCATAGGGAGCAATCCCAAATCAGTCAACACAGTTTTATTTCTCGGCACCCAAACTCCTCCTTTAAAGGCCATATACTGCAAATTCTTAATTGTCCCGCTCAGATTTCAAACTGTCTGAGCAACTGTGCCACATCAGGATTTCTTCCCTGTGTTACCAGTATAGCCAGGAAAGTAATACTGGTAGCTGTCACTGGCGAATGTGTACAAATCCAACAATCTGTGGGTTGAGTGTGATTCAACGCTTCCGTCACTTGATGGTGCACCAGGAACTTGTTGGCTATGGGCCCCTCTTGGTGTAGGTTGCTCCATCCATCAGCTACGCCTAAAAATACGCTTCCAAGGATTCCACTTAACAGTCATACCTAGGGTACAATAAAAGATGGTATCATTCCCGTAAATAACATTTCTCCTGTGGGACATATTCCCACTTCTCTACTCCTGGTCTCATTATCAAGAGTGTTCTATCTTTTTCCACTGCAATGACCTTAGCCTCAGATGGCGGTCCTTGGGTATTCTGTACCCATATTTTGTCCCCCACATTAGTGATATTGGAGGACCCAAAACCTTTATCTCCCCTGATTGTCAATTCTATAGGGGCTGTTCCTTCCTTAACTTGGAACAAGTTTACAGGTACGAGTAACATTTGGGCAATCCTTTGGCCCGTAGACAACACTAAAGTTTCTGTCTCTAGATTCAACATAAGAACCTTCATTTCTCCTTGATAATCAGCATCAATAACACCTCCTACTACTATTGCACCTTTTAAAGCAAAACTAGATCTTGTTGCAATTTCACCCAAATGTCCTTTAAGAATCTTACATACAAAACCAGTAGAAATGGTACTTACCTTACCTGGTGCTATGAGCACTGCCTCTACTGAGTAGAGGTCCAGTACTGCAGTCGCTGGGCTCAGATTATGTGTGGTCAGTGATAGGTCTGTTCTTAATTATTTGGAGAGCCTCACTCAAACTATCTCTCCATTGTCCATTTAAACCTGTAATGGAGTACCATAATACTATGTGATCAGTTTTAGTGTTCTCAAAGTACTCCACTGGGTGGCAGATTTACAAAGAAACCTCACCATCAATTCTGAGTATGTGTCTGCAGCTGTACAGATATATTTACAACTTCTACTCCCTGGCAGAGGACCGATGAAATCCATCTGCCAAATCTAAGCTGGCAATTGACATATGTGTCCCATTACAATATGTGGTACTGGCCTTGTCTGTTTCCCTGGCCGAGGATGTGGTTTCATGTTCCAGGATGTGGTTTCCTGTCACAAGAATTTCAGCTCAGCTCATGATTTCATTATAACGGCATAATGTCAAGAAGAATTGACCCTGTTTGTATTTCAACTGAGTACTGATCATTTATTGAATGAATGATAAGACCTGTGGTCACTATTCTCTAATTATGATTACCTGTTATATACCTATTCTATCCACATCCACACGCCATTCTTATCACATTGGTATCACAAGGTCGTAATGACATAAAGCTAAATATGATTGACAACATCTTTAATAAGATGTTTAGCCTTACCTGGTGACTGCAACGGAAATGGGGCATTAGTTTTCATAATGCCTCCAAGGAATTCTCCACTGAGATATTCCATGACATAGAAGCCATAGCCCTATAAAACAAAGGAGATAATAGGGATTAATGGTATATTCTGGATATGGGCACTGGTTTTAATCAATGTCCTTCAAAATAGGAGGAATTAAAATTTTGTTTAGTGTTTTATTGTGATCTTTACCTTCTGCCCAGCTCACATGGTAACATAGGCGACACCTCTTCTTGATTCTGCGCAGACATCAGGGGCTCTTCTATTAATCAGTATAGACTTCATAATGACTGTGATGTTCCTTTCTCGTGGAGCCGAAGCGATATGACTGCGATGAATGCAGGATTCCAAGTAGAATGCTCATTAAAAAGTATGATGACATCACAGCTTGATGACATAATAGAATATGCAAATATTCTTCCATGCTCTGAGATCTTCTTGTCCAAACTGCCTGAGCTCCCAAGTGTCTGCCTGGCAGACATGGCCACGCACAGCAACGGCGTGCACACCACAACCCTACAGTGCGGTGCTGGCACCATCTGCTTGTAGTGGCAACGCTGTGTGTGCCGCGCTGGGGAAGGGGCTGCAAATGTGTGTCGGTGCCAGAAGCTGTGTGAGAAGTTGAAGATTTAAAGGGCCAGTGGCCTATTTTGTACTTTGGGGCTCCAGACAGAATGCCAGTCCAGACCCGAATGGCAGTCTCTAAAAGTTATTCTCACTACACTGTGCTGACTATTTCACTGAGCAAAAGACAAAGAGACAGGGCTTTATGCCTCTTATCCCTATCCAACTTACTTACATGCGATGGCATAGTACTGGTCTCTGATTAGATATTACTGGCTTTTGCATTTGTCTTAAGAATTTTTCATCCATCATTAGCAAATGAGAATCCACAGAAGAGTTTTTGATCTGTGTCAACATTTTGTGGTTTACTGCCTTCGGTGAAGGATAGGACATTTTTCATTGTATCTGATGTCATCATTGGTGGCTGCGGAGAGAAGATACAAGAACCAGTGTTCATAAAGATGACACACAATAGAGATGTACTGCTGCCACCATCTTTTCTGGATCATATTCTTACAGGTTGTAGTTGCAATTAATAACAAGCTTTGGCTCAGTCTATTGCTGTCCAGTTGAATTCCGTGAAGAAGGGATGAGTGCTGATGTTGTCTGCAAATACCTGCCATCCCTATGGTGACATAGCCAAAAGCTGTAAACATAATGAGGATGATTATTCAGTCCTGTAGTTTTCCATTGTGTTTTTCATTATATTCAGCTTTTTATTACTCAGATGTGTCTTTACACTCACCCCCTCTATGATAGCTTTGACTTGGGAGTCCACTCCTCTTGGGATGACGTAATCATCAATGATCAATGAATTTATGATGGTTAGTATATATCTACCTATAAACAATGGATATTTGCCAGGAGTCATCTCATATAGCACCAGACCAGCAGAGAACCAGTCCTCAGCCCTGTTATAGGGCTTTGCTAGAAGAATCTGAGAAGACACGAGGAAGATATTAAGAACATTGTCCAGACAGCAGAAGACATGGAGATGTCCAGTCTTGTACAAAGTAATAACTTAGTGATATGTATATGATTTATCACCTCAGGAACCATGTATGGGAGGTTTCCGGCAAATCCTGAAACCTGTGTGTTGGCAGAGATGTTCATCATTACAAAACCGAAATCAGCAATCCTGAAGTACTCGGTGCTGTCTAGTACAATATTCTCTGGTTTTATGTCTCTGGTAGAGTAAAGCGATTATAAGATGCCTATTAGCTGGGCTGAAGACCCTATTGTGGCCTGAGTTAAGAAGTGTCCATATAGGAAATTAGGATGAAGGTATCGGAGAATTTATACCAGGTCATAATGACATAAAGCCAAATATGATTGACAACATCTTTAATAAGATGTTTAGCCTTACCTGGTGACTGCAACGGAAATGGGGCATTAGTTTTCATAATGCCTCCAAGGAATCCTCCACTGAGATATTCCATGACATAGAAGCCATAGCCCTGTGATAAAACAGAGGAGATAATAGGGGTTAAAGGTATATTCTGGATATGGGCACTGGTTTTAATCAATGTTCTTCAAAATAGGAGGAATTAAAATTTTGTTTAGTGTTTTATTGTGATCTTTACCTACTCCCCAGCTCACATGGTTACATGGGTGAAACTTCTTCTTGATTCTGCGCACACATCAGGGGCTCTTCTATTGATCAGTATAGACTTCATAATCACTGTGATGTTCCTTTCTCGTGGAGATGAAGCGATATGACTGCGATGAATGCAGGATTCCAAGTAGAATGTTCATGAAAAAGTATGATGACATCACAGCTTGATGACATAATAGAATATGCAAATATTCTTCCATGCTCTGAGATCTTCTTGTCCAAACTGCCCGTGCTCCTAAGTGTCTGCCTGGCAGACATGGCCATGCACAGCAACGGCGTGCACACCACAACCCTACAGTGCAGTGCTGGCACCATCTGCTTGTAGTGGCAACGCTGTGTGTGCCGCGCTGGGGTAGGGGCCGCAAATGTGTGTCGGTGCCAGAAGCTGTGTGAGAAGTTGAATATTTAAAGGGCCAGTGACCTTTTTTGTACTTTGGGGCTCCAGACAGAATGCCAGTCCAGGCCCAAACGGCAGTCTCTAATGGTACCTTTACACGCCGCTACCGAAAGGTAGAAACCGGCAGGTGTCAGAGACAATTGTACCTTTTACCTTCAAAACACCGCGAAGTGGCGGCGTGTAATTCAGGTTCTTGCCCCTGTCTCTTTGGATACCTGTCTTTCAGCCGTGCTGAAAAACAAGCAGGTATATACCCTATGGTAGCGGCGTGTAATTGGGGCACAGGTACGGTATTTGAGTTTCCTGGGGCGTGCTTGAGCATCATGTATACCACGCCCCATCAGCTTTCATTGGTGGGGGCTACTGTGTACCCATTGGCTGTCCCTGCACAGGGCGGCATATTTAACGATCTGACCAGTCACACTACACATTTGCTGTAGCGTCATGTATTAGCCAGCCTCCTGGCTTTGGCTGGCCAATCATGATGTTATTGCATTGTCCAATCACCGTACGAGCGCCGCGTAATACACAACTCTGTCAAGCCTATGTAGTTACGGCGCACAATATGTACGCCCAGATTCCCTTTTGGTAGCGGCGTGTAAATCAGGGAAGGTGCTCCACAGAAGGTAACCTGCAGCACCCGTTGGTACTTCCAGGGAACGAAAATACCTTCTGTGGAGCACCTTGTGGCGCCGTGTAATTGCGGTATCAGGTACCGTTAGCAACCGTTGAAAATGCACGCGTGCATGTGCGGTGCCTACCTGTTGCTACCTTCGGTAGTGGCGTGTAAAGGTACCATAAGAGTTTTCCTCACTACACTGTGCTGACTATTTCACTGAGCAAAAGACAAAGAGACAGGGCTTTAAGCCCCTTATCCCTATCCAATTTACTTACATGCGATGGCATAGTACTGGTCTCAGATTAGATATTACTGGCTTTTGCATTTGTCTTAAGAATTTTTCATCCATCATCAGCAAATGAGAATCCACAGAAGAGTTTTTGATCTGTGTCAACATTTTTGTGGTTTACTGCCTTCGGTGAAGGATAGGACATTTTTCATTGTATCTGATGTCATCACTGGTGGCTGCGGAGAGAAGATACTGGAATCAGTGTTCATAAAGATGACACACAATAGAGATGTACTGCCTCCACCATCTTCTCTGGATCATATTCTTACAGGTTGTAGCTGCAATTAATAACAAGCTTTGGCTCAGTCTATTGCTGTCCAGTTGAATTCCGTGAAGAAGGGATGAGCGCTGATGTTGTCTGCAAATACCTGTCATCCCTATGGTGACATAGCCAAAAGCTGTAAACATAATGAGGATGATTATTCAGTCCAGTAGTTTTCCATTGTTGTGTTTTTCATTATATTCAGCTTTTTTATTACTCAGATGTGTCTTTACACTCACCCCCTCTATGATGGCTTTGACTTGGGAGTCCACTCCTCTTGGGATGACATAATCATCAATGATCAATGAATTTATGATGGTCAGTATATATCTACCTATAAAGAATGGATATTTGCAAGGAGTCATCTCATATAACACCAGACCAGCAGAGAACCAGTCCTCAGCCCTGTTATAGGGCTTTGCTAGAAGAATCTGAGAAGACATGAGGAAGATATTAAGAACATTGTCCAGACAGCAGAAGACATGGAGATGTCCAGTCTTGTACAAAGTAATAACTTAGTGATATGTATATGATTTCTCACCTCATGAGCCATGTATTGGAGGATTCCGGCAAATCCTGAAACCTATGTGTTGGCAGAGATGTTCATCATTACAAAACCGAAATCAGCAATCCTGAAGTACTCGGTGCTGTCTAGCACAATATTCTCTGGTTTATGTCTCTGGTAGAGTAAAGCGATTATAAGATGCCTATTAGCTGGGCTGAAGACCCTATTGTGGCCTGAGTTAAGAAGTGTCCATTTAGGAAATTAGGATGAAGGTATAGGAGAATTTATACCAGGTCTGTCTTGCTAAATTTACCTGGATTGGGGCAGAGCCCGTACTTACGTAGCACTCACTGACTTACAAATCAGGCATGAATAATAATATTCTTTATACCAAGATTAAATTTATTTGTTTAAAAAGTAGCACATGAATTGTCATCAATTGAATACAGGCTTAACACAAAGTATACCAATTATACCTAGACTTAATTATAGCAAATAAGCGTCAATACTTTTACCGTGTATTGTAGCTGCTTCCCCTTCGTCATCGGGGAGGTCACGATCAGCGAGAAGGGACCACGGCTTGCTTCACAGAGACATCCATCCATGTTGGCCTCTGGAAAGGTTTTCCTCCCCCTCACTGACTGTGACTTCCTTCAATTTATACTATCCCTGATCACGTGCTGATGGCATGATCCAGCCGTGACCATTAGCCACAAGACATTCACTTCCTCCTGTGAATGGCTGTGCAACACATACATCTGTTTCCCTGGCCGAGGATTTCAAGAATTTCAGCTCAGCTCATTATTTCATCATAATGGCATAATGTCAAGAAGAATTTACCCTGTTTGTATTTCAACTGAGTACTGATCATTTATTGAATGAATGATAAGACCTGTGGTCACTGTTCTCTAACTATGATTACCTGTTCTATACCTATTCTATCCACATCCACACGCCGTTCTTATCACATTGGTATCACAATCGGTCCTTGACCACAGGAATTATCTTCATTTTCCCATAAGAAACCATCAGTACTTTTGGCCTCCTACAGAACTCTTTGCATGCTATATAACACTTCCAGTTTAAAAAGTAGAATTACCATAATAGCAATCACCAAGACAAGGTGAATCAAGAAATTCTAAATTCTTCCAGCAGAAGGTGAACATTTCATGAGAATATTATGAGAAATTGCATCTGCAACTATATTTGATCAATACATCAATAAGAAATCACTTTTACATCTGATTTCAACTTCCTTGATTTTTTCAAACAATATTGAAATAAAAATACTATCACTTTAACTGATACATATATTAAAACTAAAAACAATATGACCTGGAAGGCCCCTTGCAGAAGCCCCATTAACCATCCTCCAATTCCTATAAACCAATTTGCCGGATTCAGGAAAGAAAACGTATTGGCCCACCAGCTATCTTTGTGGTCATTATTATCTTTCTGATATTTATCCCTTAACCGCTGTATTTTCTGGAGTTAAACGAGCTAGGGTGCAACCACCCTTGACCCCCTACAGGAAGCCATTTATAAACATTTTGCCCACATACACAATACATCCTCCTGGGGAGATCTCATATAGCTGAGTGTTGTAAAACTAGTCGATGTACTAAATCAACAAAGATACTCACATTGGTTAATATACACCACCCCGGTTTTCGCCCAATAGGACTGTAATATCCTGCATCAGGGTTACTACACCTTGGTTCATTAGCTTAATTTTCAGAAGATTCATTACACATTAAATCACCTGGTATATTACTACAGGTATCACTAGTTCCAGCAAACTAGGTTTGAAAGCATCTGCTGTATTTGTAATTGTCCCCAAAACTTATACGTATATTGTCCATAGGGAGCGATCCCAAGTCAGTCAACACAGTTTTATTTCTCGGCACCCAAACTCCTCCTTTAAAGGCCATATACTGCAAATTCTTAATTGTCCCGCTCAGATTTCATACTGTCTGAGCAACTGTGCCACATCAGGATTTCTTCCATTGTTACCAGTATAGCCAGGAAAGGAATACTGGTAGCTGTCACTGGCGAATGTGTACAAATCTAACAATCTGTGGGTTGAGTGTGATTCAACGCTTCCGTCACTTGATGGTGCACCAGGAACTTGTTGGCTATGGGCCCCTCTTGGTGTAGGTTGCTCCATCCATCAGCTACGCCTAAAAATACGCTTCCAAGGATTCCACTTAACAGTCATACCTAGGGTACAATAAAAGATGGTATCATTCCCGTAAATAACATTTCTCCTGTGGGACATATTCCCACTTCTCCACTCCTGGTCTCATTATCAAGAGTGTTCTATCTTTTTCCACTGCAATGACCTTAGCCTCAGATGGCGGTCCTTGGGTATTCTGTACCCATATTTTGTCCACCACATTAGTGATATTGGAGGACCCAAAACCTTTATCTCCCCTGATTGTCAATTCTATAGGGGCTGTTCCTTCCTTAACTTGGAACAAGTTTACAGGTACGAGTAATATTTGGGCAATCCTTTAGCCCGTAGACAACACTAAAGTTTCTGTCTCTAGATTCAACATAAGAACCTTCATTTCTCCTTGATAATCAGCATCAATAACACCTCCTACTACTATTGCACCTTTTAAAGCAAAACTAGATCTTTTTGCAATTTCACCCTAATGTCCTTTAAGAATCTTACATACAAAACCAGTAGAAATGGTACTTACCTTACCTGGTGCTATGAGCACTGCCTCTACTGAGTAGAGGTACAGTACTGCAGCTGCTGGGCTCAGATTATGTGTAGTCAGTGATAGGTCTGTTCTTAATTATTTGGAGAGCCTCACTCAAATTATCTCTCCATTGTCCATTTAAACCTGTAATGGAGTACCATAATACTATGTGATCAGTTTTAGTGTTCTCAAAGTACTCCACTGGGTGGCAGATTTACAAAGAAACCTCACCATCAATTCTGAGTATGTGTCTGCAGCTGTACAGATATATTTACAACTTCTACTCCCTGGCAGAAGACCGATTAAATCCATCTGCCAAATCTAAGCTGGCAATTGACATATGTGTCCCAATACAATATGTGGTACTGCCCTTGTCTGTGAATGTTGACATATAGGACATTATGCAATGGCTTGTTTTATAACATCTAAAGTTAAGGGCACTCCTCTGTCTTGTGCCCACCTGTGAGTGGCATTTTCTCCCAAGTGTCCACTTTTCTGATGCGTCCAAACAGCTATACCTTGCAACCATATTTCTTTTTCTTTATCAGGTTCAGTACCTGTGACAGACATTGAGGCTGCCGCATCTGCTTGGGAATTTAACCATCATTTCAATGAGTCAAGAGGAACATGTGCATCAACATGAAAAGAGTAATTTTGGTTGTTTGGACATATTCTTCAATATTTTGCCAAACTTCTTTCCCCCATAACTCTTTCCTATGAATTTGTCAATCATTTTATTTTTCATCCTATAATCCAAGTAGCTGAACCACTAACTACAAACCATGAATCAGTGAACAAATATTATTTTATACCTTGTTCATATTTATATTTTTTCTGCTAAGAAAATAGCTAATACCCAATTTTACCTTCTAACTGTATAGCATCACCTGCCTTGGCAGGGATTCCCTCGAGTACATTAACAACATCGAGGGGTTATAAACCCTTGATCTTATTATTTCAAACATCAGCTAATCTACTATGTAACAATTTCTGCGCTATGATATTGTAGGGAGCCTCGGACCAGCCCCGGACTTTTCTGAAACATGCACAACCCACACAAAATCTGCAGAACATTCAACACAATCGCTTCACTTGCAGCCTCCCTAAATATTAGTTAGTTTACTGCAAAACCATAGGCCACCGGCAAAACACGGACAGGACAAGCCCGACTACGTGTATTCCCAGTTTTTCTGCTTAGTTTTGCAATGTTAACAAAATACTTGGTTTCAGCTTATCTCATTCTCACAAGTGTAACTATGTGTTTTTTCACTTGCTAAATGTTCCTCCATTTTATCCCTGATGCCGGTTGACAAGGGATCACAACTAATTGGACTAAGTGGACTCCTTTATACAATCAGGATTTTTATTTTAAATCCTTATTACATGTCTACGATCATTCAGTTCAATCAAGGAGTCTCATACCAGTCACGTTCTTTCACACACAATTATTTGACAAACAATTGTTAATACACAAATGCAATGTGTTTGCACTATCCCTTGAACTAATTTATCCATCTATTTTAATTTCAAAATTATGCAGCTTTGAAAACTTTTGGACAAAATGCTAACTGATTCAAACTGCACACCAACGTGCGCTTCACTTCCTTAATTAGCTGAGAATTTTTCCAATGAACTGTCCTATAGGCTGAGGCTAGCGTCCAGTTTCGCTTCCCCAATATTACTACATCACCTGCCTTTACAGGGACCCTCTCGAGTGATTTTAACAACATCGAGGGGTTACCACATCACCTGCCTTTGCGGCAGGGATCCGTCGAGTAACTTCACAACATCGAGGGGTTACCACATCACCTGCCTTTGCAGCAGGGATCCCTCGAGTATCTTCACAACATCGAGGGGTTACCACATCACCTGCCTTTGCAGGGATCCCCTCTCGAGTAACTTCACAACATCGAGGGGTTACCACATCACTTGCCTTTGCAGCAGGGATCCCTCGAGTAACTTCACAACATCGAGGGGTTACCACATCACCTGCCTTTGCAGGGACACTACTGAGTACATTAACAACATCAGTAGGATCACTACCATTGAGCTTATCCTGCCATTGTTCCGCCAGTCCACAATTGACCAATTCATGTGCTATAATATTATATGGAACCTCGGTCCAGACGGGAACCTCCATAACAATTTCCTTAGCTGTTTCCTTACGTTTTCTAAACATTTTTGGTACTCTGTCAAAAGATCAAGAAATTTGGAAAAATGCCAAATTAGAGAATATTACTGAAAAATAAGGTGTTCTTTAAATACACCACTGTGGGGTATCCTGCCGACTACGCCAATTAATGTCTTGCTAAATTTATCTGGATCGGGGCAGAGCCCTTACTTACATAGCGCTCACTGACTTACACATCAGGCATGAATAATAACATTCTTTATAGCAAGATTAAATTTATTTGTTTACAAAGTAGCACATGAATTGTCATCAATTGAATACAGGCTTAACACAAAGTATACCAATTATACCTAGACTTAATTATAGCGAATAAGCGTCAATACTTTTACCGTGTATTGAAGCTGCTTCCCCTTCGTCATCAGGGAGGTCACGATCAGGGAGAAGGGACCACGGCTAGCTTCACAGAGACGTCCATCCATGTTGGCCTCTGGAAAGGTTTTCCTCCCCCTCACTGACTGTGACTTCCTTCAATTTATATTATCCCTGATCAAGTGCTGATGGCATGATCCAGCTGTGACCGTCAGCCACAAGGCATTCAATTCCTCCTGTGAATGGCTGTGCAACACATACATCTGTTTCCCTGGCCAAGGATGTCGTTTCCTGTTCCAGGATGTGGTTTCCTGTCACAAGAATTTCAGCTCAGCTCATGATTTCATCATAACGGCATAATGTCAAGAAGAATTGACCCTGTTTGTATTTCAACTGAGTACTGATCATTTATTGAATGAATGATAAGACCTGTGGTCACTATTCTCTAATTATGATTACCTGTTCTATACCTATTCTATCCACATCCACACGCCATTCTTATCACATTGGTATCACAAGGTCATAATGACATAAAGCCAAATATGATTGACAACATCTTTAATAAGATGTTTAGCCTTACCTTCTGACTGCAACGGAAATGGGGCATTAGTTTTCTTAATGCCTCCAAGGAATCCTCCACTGAGATATTCCATGACATAGAAGCCATAGCCCTGTGATAAAACAAAGGAGATAATAGGGATTAATGGTATATTCTGGATATGGGCACTGGTTTTAATCAATGTTCTTCAAAATAGGAGGAATTAAAATTTTGTTTAGTGTTTTATTTAGATCTTTACCTACTCCCCAGCTCACATGGTAACATAGGCGACACCTCTTCTTGATTCTGCGCAGACATTAGGGGCTCTTCTATTAATCAGTATAGACTTCATAATGACTGTGATGTTCCTTTCTCGTGGAGCTGAAGCGATATGACTGCGATGAATGCAGGATTCCAAGTAGAATGTTCATGAAAAAGTATGATGACATCACAGCTTGATGACATAAAAGAATATGCAAATATTCTTCCATGCTCTGAGATCTTCTTGTCCAAACTGCCTGTGCTCCCAAGTGTCTGCCTGGCAGACATGGCCACGCACAGCAACGGCGTGCACATCACAACCCTACAGTGCAGTACTGGCACCATCTGCTTGTAGTGGCAACACTGTGTGTGCCGTGCTGGGGTAGGGGCCGCAAATGTGTGTCGGTGCCAGAAGCTGTGTGAGAAGTTGAAGATTTAAAGGGCCAGTGGCCTTTTTTGTACTTTGGGGCTCCAGACAGAATGCCAGTCCAGGCCCAAACGGCAGTCTCTAAGGGTACCTTTACACGCGGCAACTTTTCTAGGAATTTCACTGGCAACTTACTGGTTGCAGTGAAATCATGGACACATTGTTCTATCTTGTTTCTGTGTACAAATGGAACAATGTCTCAATGATTTCACTGCAACCAGTAAGTTGCCCATGAAATTCCTAGAAAAGTTGCCGCGTGTAAAGGTACTTTAAGAGTTTTCCTCACTACATTGTGCTGACTAATTCACTGAGCAAAAGACAAAGAGACAGGGCTTGAAGGGATGAGCGCTGATGTTGTCTGCAAATACCTGCCATCCCTATGGTGATATAGCCAAAAGCTGTAAACATAATGAGGATGATTATTCAGTCCAGTAGTTTTCCATTGTTGTGTTTTTCATTATATTCAGCCTTTTTATTACTCAGATGTGTCTTTACACTCACACCCTCTATGATGGCTTTGACTTGGGAGTCCACTCCTTTTGGGACAACGTAATCATCAATGACCAATGAATTTATGATGGTTAGTTTATATCTACCTATAAACAATGGATATTTGCCAGGAGTCATCTCATATAGCACCAGAAAAGCAGAGAACCAGTCCTTAGCCCTGTTATAGGGCTTTGCTAGAAGAATCTGAGAAGACATGAGGAAGATATTAAGAACATTGTCCAGGCAGCAGAAGACATGGAGATGTCCTGTCTTGTACAAAGTAATAACTTAGTGATATGTATATGATTTATCACCTCATGAGCCATGTATTGGAGGTTTCCGGCAAATCCTGAAACCTGTGTGTTGGCAGAGATGTTCATCATTACAAAACCGAAATCAGCAATCCTGAAGTACTCGGTGCTGTCTAGTACATTATTCTCTGGTTTATGCCTCTGGTAGAGTAAAGCGATTATAAGATGCCTATTAGCTGGGCTGAAGAACCTATTGTGGCCTGAGTTAAGAAGTGTCCATATAGGAAATTAGGATGAAGATATAGGAGAATTTATACCAGGTCATAATGACATAAAGCCAAATATGATTGACAACATCTTTAATAAGATGTTTAGCCTTACCTGGTGACTGCAACGGAAATGGGGCATTAGTTTTCATAATGCCTCCAAGGAATCCTCCACTGAGATATTCCATGGCATAGAAGACATAGCCCTGTGATAAAACAAAGGAGATAATAGGGATTAAAGGTATATTCTGGATATGGGCACTGGTTTTAATCAATGTTCTTCAAAATAGGAGGAATTAAAATTTTGTTTAGTGTTTTATTGTGATCTTTACCTACTCCCCAGCTCACATGGTGACATAGGCGACACCTCTTCTTGATTCTGCGCACACATCAGGGGCTCTTCTGTTGATCTGTATAGACTTCATAATGACTGTGATGTTCCTTTCTCGTGGAGCTGAAGCGATATGACTGCGATGAATTCAGGATTCCAAGTAGAATGTTCATGAAAAAGTATGATGACATCACAGCTTGATGACATAAAAGAATATGCAAATATTCTTCCATGCTCTGAGATCTTCTTGTCCAAACTGCCTGTGCTCCCAAGTGTCTGCCTGGCAGACATGGCCACGCACAGCAACGGCGTGCACACCACAACCCTACAGTGCAGTACTGGCACTATCTGCTTGTAGTGGCAACACTGTGTGTGCCGTGCTGGGGTAGGGGCCGCAAATGTGTGTCGGTGCCAGAAGCTGTGTGAGAAGTTGAAGATTTAAAGGGCCAGTGTCCTATTATGTACTTTGGGGCTTCAGACAGAATGCCAGTCCAGGCCCAAACGGCAGTCTCTACGGGTACCTTTACACGCGGCAACTTTTCTAGGAATTTCACTGGCAACTTACTGGTTGCAGTGAAATCATGGACACATTGTTCTATCTTGCTGCTGTGTACAAGTGGAACAATGTCTCAATGATTTCACTGCAACCAGTAAGTTGCCCATGAAATTCCTAGAAAAGTTGCCGCGTGTAAAGGTACTTTAAGAGTTTTCCTCACTACATTGTGCTGACTATTTCACTGAGCAAAAGACAAAGAGACAGGCCTTTATGTCCCTTATCCCTATCCAATTTACTTACATGCGATGGCATAGTACTGGTCTCTGATTAGCTATTACTGGGTTTTGCATTTGTCTTAAGAATTTTTCATCCGTCATTAGCAAATGAGAATCCACAGAAGAGTTTTTGATCTGTGTCAACATTTTGTGGTTTACTGCCTTCGGTGAAGGATAGGACATTTTTCATTGTATCTGATATCATCACTGGTGGCTGCGGAGAGAAGATACAAGAATCAGTGTTCATAAAGATGACACACAATAGAGATGTACTGCTGCCACCATCTTCTCTGGATCATATTCTTACAGGTTGTAGTTGCAATTAATAACAAGTTTTGGCTCAGTCTATTGCTGTCCAGTTGAATTCCGTGAAGAAGGGATGAGCGCTGATGTTGTCTGCAAATACCTGCCATCCCTATGGTGATATAGCCAAAAGCTGTAAACATAATGAGGATGATTATTCAGTCCAGTAGTTTTCCATTGTTGTGTTTTTCATTATAATCAGCCTTTTTATTACTCAGATGTGTCTTTACACTCACCCCCTCTATGATAGCTTTGACTTGGGAGTCCACTCCTCTTGGGATGACGTAATCATCAATGATCAATGAATTTATGATGGTCAGTATATATCTACCTATAAAGAATGGATATTTGCCAGGAGTCATCTCATATAGCACCAGAAAAGCAGAGAACCAGTCCTTAGCCCTGTTATAGGGCTTTGCTAGAAGAATCTGAGAAGACATGAGGAAGATATTAAGAACATTGTCCAGGCAGCAGAAGACATGGAGATGTCCAGTCTTGTACAAAGTAATAACTTAGTGATATGTATATGATTTCTCACCTCATGAGCCATGTATTGGAGGTTTCCGGCAAATCCTGAAACCTATGTGTTGGCAGAGATGTTCATTATTACAAAACCGAAATCAGCAATCCTGAAGTACTCGGTGCTGTCTAGTACAATATACTCTGGTTTTATGTCTCTGGTAGAGTAAAGCGATTATAAGATGCCTATTAGCTGGGCTGAAGACCCTATTGTGGCCTGAGTTAAGAAGTGTCCATTTAGGAAATTTGGATGAAGGTATAGGAGAATTTATACCAGGTCATAATGACATAAAGCCAAATATGATTGACAACATCTTTAATAAGATGTTTAGCCTTACCTGGTGACTGCAACGGAAATGGGGCATTAGTTTTCATAATGCCTCCAAGGAATCCTCCACTGAGATATTCCATGGCATAGAAGACATAGCCCTGTGATAAAACAAAGGAGATAATAGGGATTAAAGGTATATTCTGGATATGGGCACTGGTTTTAATCAATGTTCTTCAAAATAGGAGGAATTAAAATTTTGTTTAGTGTTTTATTGTGATCTTTACCTACTCCCCAGCTCACATGGTGACATAGGCGACACCTCTTCTTGATTCTGCGCACACATCAGGGGCTCTTCTGTTGATCTGTATAGACTTCATAATGACTGTGATGTTCCTTTCTCGTGGAGCTGAAGCGATATGACTGCGATGAATTCAGGATTCCAAGTAGAATGTTCATGAAAAAGTATGATGACATCACAGCTTGATGACATAAAAGAATATGCAAATATTCTTCCATGCTCTGAGATCTTCTTGTCCAAACTGCCTGTGCTCCCAAGTGTCTGCCTGGCAGACATGGCCACGCACAGCAACGGCGTGCACACCACAACCCTACAGTGCAGTACTGGCACTATCTGCTTGTAGTGGCAACACTATGTGTGCCGTGCTGGGGTAGGGGCTGCAAATGTGTGTCGGTGCCAGAAGCTGTGTGAGAAGTTGAAGATTTAAAGGGCCAGTGTCCTATTATGTACTTTGGGGCTTCAGACAGAATGCCAGTCCAGGCCCAAACGGCAGTCTCTACGGGTACCTTTACACGCGGCGACTTTTCTAGGAATTTCACTGGCAACTTACTGGTTGCAGTGAAATCATGGACACATTGTTCTATCTTGCTGCTGTGTACAAGTGGAACAATGTCTCAATGATTTCACTGCAACCAGTAAGTTGCCCATGAAATTCCTAGAAAAGTTGCCGCGTGTAAAGGTACTTTAAGAGTTTTCCTCACTACATTGTGCTGACTATTTCACTGAGCAAAAGACAAAGAGACAGGCCTTTATGTCCCTTATCCCTATCCAATTTACTTACATGCGATGGCATAGTACTGGTCTCTGATTAGCTATTACTGGGTTTTGCATTTGTCTTAAGAATTTTTCATCCGTCATTAGCAAATGAGAATCCACAGAAGAGTTTTTGATCTGTGTCAACAATTTGTGGTTTACTGCCTTCGGTGAAGGATAGGACATTTTTCATTGTATCTGATATCATCACTGGTGGCTGCGGAGAGAAGATACAAGAATCAGTGTTCATAAAGATGACACACAATAGAGATGTACTGCTGCCACCATCTTCTCTGGATCATATTCTTACAGGTTGTAGTTGCAATTAATAACAAGTTTTGGCTCAGTCTATTGCTGTCCAGTTGAATTCCGTGAAGAAGGGATGAGCGCTGATGTTGTCTGCAAATACCTGCCATCCCTATGGTGATATAGCCAAAAGCTGTAAACATAATGAGGATGATTATTCAGTCCAGTAGTTTTCCATTGTTGTGTTTTTCATTATAATCAGCCTTTTTATTACTCAGATGTGTCTTTACACTCACCCCCTCTATGATAGCTTTGACTTGGGAGTCCACTCCTCTTGGGATGACGTAATCATCAATGATCAATGAATTTATGATGGTCAGTATATATCTACCTATAAAGAATGGATATTTGCCAGGAGTCATCTCATATAGCACCAGAAAAGCAGAGAACCAGTCCTTAGCCCTGTTATAGGGCTTTGCTAGAAGAATCTGAGAAGACATGAGGAAGATATTAAGAACATTGTCCAGGCAGCAGAAGACATGGAGATGTCCAGTCTTGTACAAAGTAATAACTTAGTGATATGTATATGATTTCTCACCTCATGAGCCATGTATTGGAGGTTTCCGGCAAATCCTGAAACCTATGTGTTGGCAGAGATGTTCATTATTACAAAACCGAAATCAGCAATCCTGAAGTACTCGGTGCTGTCTAGTACAATATACTCTGGTTTTATGTCTCTGGTAGAGTAAAGCGATTATAAGATGCCTATTAGCTGGGCTGAAGACCCTATTGTGGCCTGAGTTAAGAAGTGTCCATTTAGGAAATTTGGATGAAGGTATAGGAGAATTTATACCAGGTCATAATGACATAAAGCCAAATATGATTGACAACATCTTTAATAAGATGTTTAGCCTTACCTGGTGACTGCAACGGAAATGGGGCATTAGTTTTCTTAATGCCTCCAAGGAATTCTCCACTGAGACATTCCATGACATAGAAGCCATAGCCCTGTGATAAAACAAAGGAGATAATAGGGATTAATGGTATATTCTGGATATGGGCACTGGTTTTAATCAATGTTCTTCAAAATAGGAGGAATTAAAATTTTGTTTAGTGTTTTATTGTGATCCTTACCTCCTCTCCAGCTCACATGGTAACATAGGTGACACCTCTTCTTGATTCTGCGCAGACATCAGGGGCTCTTCTATTGATCAGTATAGACTTCATAATCACTGTGATGTTCCTTTCTCGTGGAGATGAAGCGATATGACTGCGATGAATGCAGGATTCCAAGTAGAATGTTCATGAAAAAGTATGATGACATCACAGCTTGATGACATAATAGAATATGCAAATATTCTTCCATGCTCTGAGATCTTCTTGTCCAAACTGCCCGTGCTCCCAAGTGTCTGCCTGGTAGACATGGCCATGCACAGCAACGGCGTGCACACCACAAGCCTACAGTGCAGTGCCTGCATCATCTGCTTGTAGTGGCAACACTGTGTGTACCGCGCTGGGGTAGGGGCTGCAAATGTGTGTCGGTGCCAGAAGCTGTGTGAGAAGTTGAAAATTTAAAGGGCCAGTGGCCTATTTTGTAGTTTGGGGCTCCAGACAGAATGTCAGTCCAGGCCCGAACGGCAGTCTCTAAGAGTTTTCCTCACTACACTGTGCTGACTATTTCACTGAGCAAAAGACAAAAAGACAGGGCTTTATGCCCCTTATCCTTATCCAATTTAGGCTAGGGTCACACATGCCATGCTTTTTTTAGGTGTTTTTTGGCCACCTGCGTTTTTGCCTGCGTTTTTCCTGTTAGGTGTGGGGGCCCCCTTAACCCCTTAGTGACGGAGCCAATTTCCTCCTTGATGACAAGACCATTTTTTGCAATTCTGACTAGTGTCCTTTTAGGAGGTTATAACTCTGGAACGCTTCAACGGATCCTAGCGATTCTGAGATTGTTTTTTTGTGACATATTGGGCTTCATGTTAGTATTAAATTTAGATCGATAATTTTTGCGTTTATTTGTGAAAAAATAAAAAAAATTGTGAAAACTTATAAAATTTCCCAATTTTCAAATTTTTTGTTTATCCTGTTAAACTGGAGAGTTCTGTGACACAAAATAGTTAATAAATAACATTTCCCAGATGTCTACTTCACATCAGCACAATTTTGGAAAAAAAAAAATTTGTTAGGAAGTTATAAGGGTTCAAAGTTCATCAGCAATTTTTCATTTTTCAAGCAAAATTTACAAAACCCTTTTTTAGTGACCACATCCCATTTGAAGTGACTTTGAGGGGCGTACATGACGGAAAACACCCAAAAGTGACACCATTCCAAAAACTGCACCCCTCAAGCTACTCAAAACCACATTAAAAAAAATGATTAACCCTTCAGGTGCTTCACAGGAATGAATGCAAAGTGCAATGAAAAAATAAATTTATAAATTACCTACAAATTTTGCTTTAGCCACAATTTATTCACTTTTACAAGGCACAGCAGGACAAATTGGATGCTAACATTTGTTACCATGTTTCTCCTGAATGCATCGATACCCCACATGTGGTCAGAAACTGCTATTTGCCCAAACGGCAGGACTCAGAACGGACAGAGCAATATGTGAATTTTTGAAAGCAAATTTGGCTGAAAAAGATGACTGATACCATACTTCACTTCTTGGACCCCTGGGGTACCTAAACAGCAGAAACCCCCCACAAGTGACCCCATTTTGGAAACTAGACCCCTCAAGGATTATATCTAGGGGTATAGTGAGCATTTTGAACCCACAGGTACTTCGCAGAATTTGATACCAATAGGTGATCATACTGAAAATTTTCTTTTTTTTCACAAAAGTCTTGCTTTAGTACCACATTTTTCACTTTTTCAAGAGGTAACTCCATAAAGTGGACCCCAAAATTTCTTACCCACATTCTTGTGAGCGCAACGATACCTCACATGTAGGTAAAGAATTGTGGTACAACAAACGGCCATTTTTTTTTTTAGTTTGGGAAAAAAATAAAATTTCCCTAAATCTAATACTAGGGTTTTTTTGTTTTTTTTTACCCTAACCCTGCTTTTGAACCCTAACCCTAGCCCTAACCCTAACTAAGTAAAGGATTTAGAATAAAATAAAAGATTTGATTAGGGGAGTGATAAAGGGGGAATGATGGAGGGGATGTTTTTTTTACCTAACCCTTGTTTTGAACCCTAACCCTAGCCCTAACCCTAACCCTAGCCCTAACCCTAACCCTAACCCTAGCTAAAAAAAGGATTGATATAGAATAAAATAAAAAAAAGATTTGATTAGGGGAGTGAGGAAGAGGGAATGACGGAGGGGATGTTTTTTTTCCCTAACCCTGGTTTTGAACGCTAACCCTAACCCTAGCCCTAACCCTAACCCTAACCCTAGCTAAATAAATTTATAAGATATAAGTAGCAAATTGATTCTTCTTTCACAGAAGGCAGCAAGTAGTCTGTCTCTCTCCTCTCTCCAAAAAACAACTACACAGGAGAGAGGAGAGAGGCAGACCCAAATGCAGCCATATTTACAAATAATTTAGGATTTGAACTGTGTGATAGGGTGTATCACACAGTTCAAATCACAGCAACCAATGGGATTTTTTTATTTTGGTTGCTAGGTGGTGAGGGCAGCCTTTCCTCGACACACTGCGCATGTGCGGGGCCATTTTGGAAGAGAAGAAGGAAGAAGGAGGGGCCGCGGGGGATCCCTCCATTTTATTGAGGTACAGGGGTCTGGGGTACATGGGAGGTCCCTGTGGGGGGCCAGGGGGCCACCGGATGCTCTCTCAAAGAGACACAGTGACCCCCTCCCCCCGGTACCGATGCCGGTAATGGCACCGGTACCGGGGGGAGGGGGCCACTGTATGGAAAGGGCACTTTGCCGGGGGGGCCGTCAGTGATACCGATCTATGCAATCTGACGTTTGACCACGTCAGATTGCATAGATCAGCAGCAGGAACAGTGCACACTGCACAGATGGAGGGAGGAGGGAGAAGGGAGGAGGGAGGAGGGAGATGCTGGGACCGGAGGGGGATCCATCCATTTTGTGATGGTGCAAGGGTCTGGGGGACATGGGGGGGACCCCGGGGGGCCAAGGGGGGACACCGGATGATCTCCCAAAGAGAGAGATGACCGATTGCCGGTACCGACACTGGCACCGGTACCGGCAACGGTACCGGGGGGAGGGGGCCACTGTATGGAGGGGGCACTGTGCCGGGGGGCCTTCGGTGATACCGATCTATGCAATCTGACGTTTGACCATGTCAGATTGCATAGATCAGTAGCAGCAGGAACAGTGTACAGAAGGAAGGAGGAGGGAGGACGAAGGAGCTAGGAGCTGGGACAGGAGGAACGTGGGGGGAACTGGAGGGGGCTTATGGGCACAGGAGGGGGCTGATGGGCACAGGAGGGGGCTGATGGGCACAAAATGAGGCTGATGGGCACAGGAGGAGGCTGATGGGCACCAGCACTGACATTTACATGCGATCTGACATGTATGACATGTCAGATCGCATGGAGATGCAGCAGCGGTGGCAGGTTTTACCGCCCGCCGCCACCATTTTGAGACAGATCGGGGGAGGGGTGGGGTGGGAGGAAGATCCCCGGTACTGGGGGTCTTAGGACACTTAGGGGTTAATGCTTCACTGTCATCCGACGTGTGTTTCCACGTCGGATGAAAGTGAAAGCATTTTTTACCGGCAGTCTCATTTTTTGTAATGTGATGGCCGGTAAACGGTGCTTACCGGTCATCACATTACCGGTGATGGTAAAAAAGCCCCAGGTCCATAATCTTGGGGGTCTCAGCTACCCCCGGTAGCTGAAAGCCCAGAGATTTTTGACCACTGGGGGGCGCTGGAGCACTTTCCCTGGCTGACGTCTACAGACGTCAGCCAGGCATAAGTACCCTTTTTTTCAGACGTCTCTGGACGTTAGGCAGTCCTTATGGGGTTAAAAAGCCGTTAAAAACGCATGTCTTTTGTTTACAAACACATGCAAAAACGCATGTCCTATTTGACACTTTCAAAAACGCATGTGTTTCCCATAGGGCCCCATATTATAAAAATGCATGCGTTTTTGAAAAAGCACCAAAAAACGCTGCTTGCTGCGTTTTTGGGTGCGTTTTTCAAAAAATGGTGCATCATGCAGTATTTTTGGGTGCTGAGCTAAAAAAAATCACCCAAAAATGCATGTGCCATTTAGACATGTGTTTTTGCTATTGGGGCATGCGTTTTTTGCATGGGGCATATGGGTGCATTTTTACATGTGTTTTTAGAAAACGCAGGTCTCCAAAAACGCATGTGTGACCCTAGCCTTACTTACATTCCGATGGCATAGTGCTGGTCTCTGATTAGATATTACTGGGTTTTGCATTTGTCTTAAGAATTTTTCATCCATCATTAGCAAATGAGAATCCACAGAAGAGTTTTTGATCTGTGTCAACATTTTGTGGTTTACTGCCTTCGGTGAAGGATAGGACATTTTTCATTGTATCTGATATCATCACTGGTGGCTGCGGAGAGAAGATACTGGAATCAGTGTTCATAAAGATGACACACAGTAGAGATGTACTGCTGCCGCCATCTTCTCTGGATCATATTCTTACAGGTTGTAGTTGCAGTTAATAACAAGCTTTGGCTCAGTCTATTGCTGTCCAGTTGATGTCCGCGAAGAATGGATGAGCGCTGATGTTGTCTGCAAATACCTGTCGTCCCTATGGTGATATAGCCAAAAGCTGTAAACATAATGAGGATGATTATTCAGTCCAGTAGTTTTCCATTGTTGTGTTTTTCATTATAATCAGCCTTTTTATTACTCAGATGTGTCTTTACACTCACCCCCTCTATGATAGCTTTGACTTGGGAGTCCACTCCTTTTGGGATGACGTAATCATCAATGACCAATGAATTTATGATGGTTAGTATATATCTACCTATAAAGAATGGATATTTGCCAGGAGTCATCTCATATAGCACCAGACCAGCACAGAACCAGTCCTTAGCCCTGTTATAGGGCTTTGCTAGAAGAATCTGAGAAGACATGAGGAAGATATTAAGAACATTGTCCAGACAGCAGAAGACATGGAGATGTCCAGTCTTGTACAAAGTAATAACTTAGTGATATGTATATGATTTCTCACCTCATGAGCCATGTATTGGAGGTTTCCGGCAAATCCTGAAACCTGTGTTGGCAGAGATGTTCATTATTACAAAACCGAAATCAGCAATCCTGAAGTACTCGGTGCTGTCTAGTACAATATACTCTGGTTTTATGTCTCTGGTAGAGTAAAGCGATTATAAGATGCCTATTAGCTGGGCTGAAGACCCTATTGTGGCCTGAGTTAAGAAGTGTCCATATAGGAAATTAGGATGAAGGTATAGGAGAATTTATACCAGATCATAATGACATAAAGCCAAATATGATTGACAACATCTTTAATAAGATGTTTAGCCTTACCTGGTGACTGCAACGGAAATAGGGCATTAGTTTTCATAATGCCTCCAAGGAATCCTCCACTGAGACATTCCATGACATAGAAGCCATAGCCTTGTGATAAAACAAAGGAGATAATAGGGATTAATGGTATATTCTGGATATGGGCACTGGTTTTAATCAATGTTCTTCAAAATAGGAGGAATTAAAATTTTGTTTAGTGTTTTATTTAGATCTTTACCTACTCCCCAGCTCACATGGTGACATAGGCGACACCTCTTCTTGATTCTGCGCACACATCAGGGGCTCTTCTATTGATCAGTAACTTCATAATCACTGTGATGTTCCTTTCTCATAGAGATGAAGCGATATGACTGCGATGAATGCAGGATTCCAAGTAGAACGTTCACGAAAAAGTATGATGACATCACAGCTTGATGACATAATAGAATATGTAAATATTCTTCCATGCTCTGAGATCTTCTTGTCCAAACTGCCTGTGCTCCCAAGTGTCTGCCTGGCAGACATGGCCACGCACAGCAACGGCGTGCACACCACAAGCCTACAGTGCAATGCCTGCATCATCTGCATGTAGTGGCAACGCTGTGTGTGCCGCGCTGGGGTAGGGGCCGCAAATGTGTGTCGGTGCCAGAAGCTGTGTGAGAAGTTGAAGATTTAAAGGGCCAGTGGCCTATTTTGTACTTTGGGGCTCCAGACAGAAGCCAGTCCAGGCCTGAACGGCAGTCTCTAATGGTCGCTTTACACGCGGCCATAGAAAGGTAGAAACAGGCAGGCATCGGACACAATTGTGCCTGTTGCCTTGAAAAGACCATGATGTGGCGGCGTGTAAATCAGGACTTTCCTTCCTTCAGTGAAGACACAGGAAGGAAAGTCCTGATTTACACGCCGCCACATCGTGGTCTTTTCAAGGCAACAGGCACAATTGTGTCCGATGCCAGCCTGTTCCTACCTTCCTGTGGCCGCGTGTAAAGGGACCATAAGAGTTTTCCTCACTACACTGTGCTGACCATTTCACTGAGCAAAAGACAAAGAGACAGGGCTTTATGCCCCTTATCCCTATCTAATTTACTTACTTGCGATGGCATAGTGCTGGTCTCTGATTAGATTTTACTGATGTATGTAAAGTACTATGGAATTAATAGCGCTATATAAATGAATAAATATTATAATATTATTATTATATTACTGGGTTTTGCATTTGTCTTAAGAATTTTTCATCCGTCATTAGCAAGTGAGAATCCACAGAAGAGATTTTGATCTGTGTCACAAATTTGTGGTTTACTGCCTTCGGTGAAGGATAGGACATTTTTCATTGTATCTGATATCATCACTGGTGGCTGTGGAGAGAAGATACTGGAATCAGTGTTCATAAACATGACACACAGTAGAGATGTACTGCTGCCACCATCTTCTCTGGATCATATTCTTACAGGTTGTAGTTGCAATTAATAACAAGCTTTGGCTCAGTCTATTGCTGTCCAGTTGAACTCCGTGAAGAAGGGATAAGCGCTGATGTTGTCTGCAAATACCCTCTATCTCTATGGTGACATAGCCAAAAGCTGTAAACATAATGAGGATGATTATTCAGTCCAGTAGTTTTCCATTGTTGTGTTTTTCATTATATTCAGCTTTTTTATTACTCAGATGTGTCTTTACACTCACCCCTTCTATGATAGCTTTGACTTGGGAGTCCACTCCTTTTGGGAAGACGGAATCATCAATGACCAATGAATTTATGATGGTCATTATATCTACCTATAAAGAATGGATATCTACCAGGAATCATCTCATATAGCACCAGACCAGCAAAGAACCAGTCCTCAGCCCTGTTATAGGGCTTTGCTAGAAGAATCTGAGAAGACATGAGGAAGATATTAAGAACATTGTCCAGACAGCAGAAGACATGGAGATGTCCAGTCTTGTACAAAGTAATAACTTAGTGATATGTATATGATTTATCACCACAGGAACCATGTATTGGAGGTTTCCAGCAAATCCTGAAACCTATGTGTTGGCAGAGATGTTCATCATTACAAAACCGAAATCAGCAATCCTGAAGTACTCGGTGCTGTCTAGTACAATATACTCTGGTTTTATGTCTCTGGTAGAGTAAAGCGATTATAAGATGCCTATTAGCTGGGCTGAAGACCCTATTGTGGCCTGAGTTAAGAAGTTCAGGTAGGAGATGTCTGGGCTCAACCCCTTGTAGGGTGCTCAGAGGTAAAAAATAATTGATATATATATTGTGTAACCTCAGCACACCAATAATTAGTAGACAACAAAAATTGTAAAAAAGGGGATGTATTTATTGGACATTCACCAGCACAAATCCAACGATTCGGACCACTGGCCTTTTTCAAGGAGTATCTATATGACATGAACATATAAGTAATCAATAAGTACAAAAGCATCACATGGTTATGTCACAATACTTAACATCACGAAACATGATTTTTATAGTATATTTAGACCAAATACAATGAACCTGTATATAATGGGTTTAGCAAAAGGAAAAATTATAATACATCCAGTATCATAATATAATTGTAATTTTCATCAGCACTGTTGAAAAAAAAGACAATTTACCATAAATAAATATATTACCTAGGTGCTGGGTGTCCGTGCCTATAGGCTTGCTGGCAATACTCAAAGCGTCGCATTGTGCGAGAGTAATGGGTCTGGGTCATGTGGTATATAGTGAGAAAAAAAGGAAAGTTAGTTCTACTCAAGCCTAGGAGCGGATTTATATACGGATAAAGTAACGAGGGGGGTTGTTCCCTTAAAGACTGTAGATAAAGCCCAGAAGAGGATTTAGGGAAGAAAAAGTGAGGTAATGATATAATAGCAATACTTGTGGAAAAGAATAAACACTGAGACTAAATGTCTCCCTGTGAGTGTCCCACTCTGGCATCCTCCAAACAGTCAAGATAGCAAACTAAGGTGCATACCTTATTAAAGAAACAGCACTTTATAGTATAATTTGTAGTTTATTTGTATTCTTTATGCACTACAGCAGTTAATTTCAAAGAGACTCCCTGTATGTGGAAGTGGAACTACAGTATATGTTAGTCTTATTGGATATGCCATATGTAAGAAATAAGGGGTGTCCCCTTTAAAATTACTTAGAGAGTTGAGAGAAATTCCCTGCTTGTCTGGATGTCTCCCCTAGCCTCGGGCTCTGATCCCTCGAATCCTCCTTAGCTATACTATAGTATAGGCTAACCCTACGAGCCGGCCCCCTGGTAGTAGCAGCTGTGCTATTTACACCCCCTGGGCTCGCCCCTGACAATCCCTGTATAGGGGTTGGTTAAACTAAGACCAGCTCACCCAGGGGAGTTTGGTACCACGGCCCGGTGGGTCCACTCTAGGGTGCTTTCCACCGGAAGCGTGTCACTATGCCTGCACATTGGGCACTAAAATAACTATGCTAGGAGACTGTGTGGTCGTGGACGATTGGGTGCTGCTAGAAAATTTCGTGGAGGCCTTATCAGGCATCCAAGACAGTATCTGCTCTTGCTCTTCTGGCTTCCAGGCCTGTTTACGTTCCAGATCATGAAATTTCACCAGGAGCATAGATGCATCAACCTTCTTCTGTCTCCCAGAATCCATGCCTTGTCGGGCACTAATGACAACCCCACACCCACGTCCACGACTGTGTCCCTGTCCCTTCACAACAGCCTTTTTAGGAATTGTTTTTTTTTCTGACTTAGCTGCAGATGTTCAGATGCAGATATTGGGGAACAAGGAGCAGTTGGTGCTTTGTGGAAGGTAGCACTACAGCCTAGTACTGCTTTGTGTTTTACACCCAGCACTGCAACGGCACCAAAAAAATTGCCCTGAGATTTAAAGCGATATTATTACGCACACCACTCACAACACAAGACAATAGTGCTGGATGCGTGTCAGTTGTGCCATACCGTGCATGCTAATCGGTGTGAACACAGCACCGCAACAGCACAAAAAATTGCTCTGCGGTTTAAGGCTAAATATTACGCGTGCCAGTCACCACAAAAGACAGCGTTGCTGGCTGCTATGATAATTTGTACAGTACCGTGTGTGCTATTCGCTGTAAACACAGCACCGCAACGGCACAGAACAATTGCCCTGAGGTTTATGGCGATATTATTACGAGTGCCAGTCACCATACAAGACAGCACTGCTACCTGCGTATCGGTTGCGCAGTACCATGCATGCTATTCAGTATGAACACCACACCGCAACGGCACAAAAAATTGCCCTGAGTTTTAAGGCTAAATATTACGCGCGCCAGTCACCACACAAAACAGCTGGCTGCATGTCACTTGTGCAGTACCGTGCGTGCTATTTGATGTGAACACAGCATCGCAACGGTACAGAAAAATTGTCCTGAGGTTTAAGGCTAAATATTACGTAAAACCAGTCACCACACAAAACAGCTGTGCTGGCTGTGTGTCACTTGTGCAGTACAGTGCGTGCTATTTCGTGCAAACACAGCAGCACAACGGCACAAAAAAATTGTCCTGAGGTTTAAGGCTAAATATTACGCAAAACCAGTCACCACACAAGACAGTGTTGTTGGCTGTGTGTCACTTGTGCAGTACCGTGCATGCTATTCGGTGTGACCACAGCACCGCAACAGCAGAAAAATTGGCCTGCAGGGGTATATGTGACCCCAAAAATAGCTGGGAAAACTGTCACTACTCCCTGACCTTATACTTTCAGCTCTGAGAAGAACTGAAATATTGCTGACTGTACTATGTGGTACTGTAACACTCCTGCCTGTCTTCCTGCACTACAGTCACCTAGTACTACAATACTGGTAGCTCTCACAAGAGCTTTTGGGTTTTATAGAGGATATCTGTACGATTTGCACAAGCACAACTGTCCCTAGCAGCTGCTCACACTCTCCCTACACTAGCTGTGTACTGCATGCAATGTGCAGAAAATCACTGCGGCAGAGCTTACAGTGCCTACAAGTAGTATTCAAACCCCCAGCAGATTTAGGTGGTTTGATAAGATGCAAATAAGTTAGAGCCTTCAAACTGCAAACGAGAGTAGGATTTATTAACAGAAGCATAAATCTTACAAACCAAAAAGTTATGTTGCTCAATTGAATTTTAATAAATTTTAAACATAAAAGTGTGGGTCAATTATTATTCAACCCCTAGGTTTAATATTTTGTGGAATAACCCTTGTTTGCAATTACAGCTAATAATCGTCTTTTATAAGACCTGATCAGGCCGGCACAGGTCTCTGGAGTTATCTTGGCCCACTCCTTCATGCAGATCTTCTCCAAGTTATCTAGGTTCTTTGGGTGTCTCATGTGGACTTTAATCTTGAGTTCCTTCCACAAGTTTTCAATTGGGTTAAGGTCAGGAGACTGACTAGGCCACGCCATCACCTTGATTTTTTCCCTCTTGAACCAAGCCTTGGATTTCTTGGCTGTGTGCTTTGGGTCATTGTCTTGTTGGAAGATGAAATTACGACCCATCTTAAGATCCTTGATGGAGGAGCGGAGGTTCTTGGCCAAAATCTCCAGGTAGGCCGTGCTATCCATCTTCCCATGGATGCGGACCAGATGGCCAGGCCCCTTGGCTAAGAAACAGCCCCACAGCATGATGCTGCCACCACCATGCTTGACTTTAGGGATGGTATTCTTGGGGTCGTATGCAGTGCCATCCAGTCTCCAAACGTCACGTGTGTGGTTGGCACCAAAGATCTCAATCTTGGTCTCATCAGACCATAGAACCTTGAACCAGTCTGTCTCAGAGTCCTCCAAGTGATCATGAGCAAACTGTAGACGAGCCTTGACATGACGCTTTGAAAGTAAAGGTACCTTACGGGCTCGTCTGGAACGGAGACCATTGCGGTGGAGTACGTTACTTATGGTATTGACTGAAACCAATATCCCCACTGCCATGAGATCTTCCCAGAGCTCCTTCCTTGTTGTCCTTGGGTTAGCCTTGACTCTTCGGACAAGCCTGGCCTCGGCACGGGAGGAAACTTTCAAAGGCTGTCCAGGCCGTGGAAGGCTAACAGTAGTTCTATAAGCCTTCCACTTCCGGATGATGCTCCCAACAGTGGAGACAGGTAGGCCCAACTCCTTGGAAAGGGTTTTGTACCCCATTGCCAGCCTTGTGACCCTCCACGATCTTGTCTCTGATGGCCTTGGAATGCTCCTTTGTCTTTCCCATGTTGACCATGTATGAGTGCTGTTCACAAGTTTGGGGAGGGTCTAAAATAGTCAGAAAAGGCTGGCAAAAGAGATAATTAATCCACACATGTGAAGCTCATTGTTCTTTGTGCCTGAACTACTTCCTAATACTTTAGGGGGACCAAACAGAATGCTGGTGGTTTGAGGGGTTGAATAATAATTGACCCACACTTTTATGTTTAAAATTTATTAAAATTCAACTGAGCAACATAACTTTTTGGTTTGTAAGATTTATGCTTCTGTTAATAAATCCTACTCTCGTTTGCAGTTTGAAGGCTCTAACTTATTTGCATCTTATCAAACCACCTAAATCTGCAGGGGGTTGAATACTACTTGTAGGCACTGTATATAGAGCTATGACTCATGTATGACGCTGGGCGACCAGCCAATCATAGTATTGCCACAACCAAGGAGGCTGTGGCATTACTGTAATTGGCTAATGCTGGGTGGGAGATCCGAATATTGCGAGGTGAGTAGTAAAATACTTGCTATGTTTCGAGTACTGCATTACTTGCTGAATACCGAATCCTTGTGAATATACTCGCTCATCCCTGGGGACCACCTAAATGTATAAGTAACAGCAGTCCCTCCAAAACGTATGTTACTGGTCCACCTCTGAGCCCTCACCAAACTCAGATTTCCTGACACCTGCAGGCCTCCTGAAAACTTGAATTTACTTCTGCAGAATGACATGAAGGAGGACAAAGAGTAAAGCCCAATGCTACAATGGTGCATTGTAAACTACTATGGAATTTGTATTCCACTATCTGAGTCTCAATGAGGGAGGGACCGCCCAAATGTATAAGTAACAGCAGTCCCTCCAAAATGCATGTTACAGGGCACCTGAGGCCCCTCAGGTCAAAGATCAACATACCATCGGTAATGTTATAGCTGGCCTTGTAAAGTGCTGGGGAATAGCTAACTAAAAATGATGTATGACTGAGGAACCTACAAAATGTACGTCAGGGACCTCCCAATTGTAAAAGGCAAAAAAAGTCACAACAGTACGTGTGACAAATGCTAAAAGGGATATTTTTTGGTTTCTCTGGTTTATTTAGCTTTATATACAAGTGATTATGCAGGAAAAACAGTTTCTTAACCTTTTTGGCCTGTAAAATCCAATTTAGGTTATGTTTGGTAGTTGTTCTTGTGTATCTGTAAAAGTGGCATAACACTGCGACAAACCTATTCCCAGAAACCAATTGTGAGTCAGAAATGAATGCAGGCATATTCTCCAGGCTTTTCCCTTTCTGTTTCATCACTTTCACATCCATTTAAACCTTTTTCTCAGGCCACCAGACCTCTTTGTCAGGTCCAGCAGAAAATTACTCACATTTCCCACTGACTTGCATTGTAATTGCTATTCAGAACAAATACTCGAGTACAACAAAGTACTTATTGCGAGCATAACACAAATATTTCGGTACTCGCTCATTCGTAAATGTGACCCAATTTCTGAAGAAAGTTTAGAAAAAGAGATTAGGGAACAGTTACAGTATATAAGTGAGGTGAGGTGATAGGACACTAAACAGATTTTCTCATTGCATGCTTGAAACTGTAGAGACTATAAATGAACTGAATTGTCTGTGGGTAGCATCTACCAGAGTATTGAGAAAGCTCAAGAGAATTCATGGAGATGGGAGTGTTCAGATTATAAAAAATGTTAGATTTAGTTTATTGGCAGAACATATTACGGTATATTCTATATTTAGAATACATTAGAGTAGGGGTAGGGAACTCCAGGCCTCAAGAGTCACACACAGTGCAGGTTTTCAGGATTTACTTATATTGCACAGGGGTTGGAATCATCACCAATGCAGGAGATCACCTTTTGCAATACTAAGGAAATCTTGAAAACTTGCACTGTGTGCGGCTCTCGAGGCCTGAAGTTCCCTACCGCTGCATTAGAGGTACCCTGATTTGTAGAGAGAGTTGAGGTAGACTAGATAAGAAAAAATCATATCAAGAATAAGAGTTTTTGAATTGTTAAAGATAAAGAACAGTTAGATTGTGGAGATGTTTTAGAGGTGAAGGTGACAAGAGCGAGTGAGAGAGATGTAGGGAGTAAGGCTGGAAACACACTATCCTTCTTACATGCGAGTCTCGGATTAGTGACCCTGAACGGCCTCTCCCTCTCTGAACGAGAGCGTGATGCTGCGCAAAAACACAAGCAGCTGACACTCCCGTCCAGAGAGGGAAAGGTCGTTCAGGGTCACCGATCCAAGTCTCGTCCGAGAGACTCCAATGTAAGTAGGATAGTGTGTTTCCACCCTAAAGAAAAGATCTGAGTCAAATGTCTCCAACACAGCAATTTTCTCAACAGACTGTTGTGGACTGTTGGATTAATTTGAATTAATGGGACTATAACTAAAATTTAGCAAATCAAAGTCTGTGACTGCCCAAACACTAGAGGAATTAATTGCAGTAGTTAATAACTTTGCTCCTTAAAAAAAAATAAGAATTTAAACTCTGGGTAATATGGCTGTTAGAGTTCCAGCTCTAACACGCTAAGGCAAATCCGGAGAACGCCGTTGTATTTTAATTTGACAGATTACCTTTTGTTTTGCTATTCTGATATGCGAATAGTTTATTAAAAGATATTTAATCTTTTTAAGTTTCCCCTATGTTTAAGCTATTGAAAAAGTAGACAGCAGCAAGAGACTTTCGCTAGAAAGAAATGACCAATTTTTTTTCTTCTTAGAATCAGACACAACTGATATGACATTTTTATATTCCATTAATCTGACCCTAGAATCACTTAGATGACAAGATGATAAAGGAACGCAATTTCAGGAGGCACAAACAAGTAGCTGCAAGGCAATCCATAAAATATGACAGAGCACAAGGATGCACTGGCTTGTTTGCCTTGTTAATATAAATTTATAAAGAGTAATAAATGTAACATGCGTTCATTGAAAGGTTTTTCTGGTGATTAATACAAACTAAAATTAACACTGGAAATGAGGCTTGATATTACTTTCTAATTAATAATTTAGTACACGTTAAAAATCTTAACTATTTTCACTAGATGTGATAATTAGATGATAAATAATGTAGCATGGGCTGGTGCCTACTATTGAAATGTACGGATAGGCACAACTACACACTTGGTCAAAATTGTTGGTACCCCTTGTTTAATGAAAGAAAAGCCCACAATGGTCACAGAAATACCTTGAATCTGCCAAAAGTAATAATAAATTAAAAACCTATGAAAATGATCAAATGAAAGTCAGACATTGCTTTTTAACCCTGCTTCTACAGTATATTTAAAAAAATTAACCTCCAGAAATCCGCCTGAACAGAAATTATGGTTTCTTAACCTAATATTTTGATGCACAACCTTTTGAGGCAATCACTGCAATCAAATGATTCCTGTAACTGTCAATGTGACTTCTGCACCTCTCTAAAGGTACTTTGGTGACTCCTAAAGAGCAAACTGCTCCAGTTGTCTCGTGTTTGAAGGTTGCCATTTCCAGATGGCGTGTTTCAGCTCTTTCCAAAGATGCTCAATAGGATTTTGGTCAGAGCTCATAGAAGGCCACTTCAGAATAGTCCAATGTTTTCTTCTTAGCCAATCTTGGATGTTTTTAGCTGTGTGTTTGGGTGATTATCCTGTTGCAAGACCCATGACCTGCCACTGAGACAAAGCTTTCTGATACTAGGCAGCACATTTCTCTCTAGAATCCCTTGACAGTCTTGATATTTCTTGTACCCTCCACAGATTCAAGACACCCTGTGCAAGATGTAGCAAGGCAGCCCCAGAACATAACAGAGCCTCCTCCATGTTTCACAGTAGGGACAGTGTTCTTTTCTTAATATGCTTCATTTTTTGATCTGTGAACACAGGGCTGATATGCCTCACCAAAAAGTTCAATTTTTGTCTCACCTGTCCATAGAACATTCTCCCAGAAGCTTTATGGTTTGTCAACATGTAGTTTGGCAAATTCTGGTCTGGCTTTCTTGTGATTTTTTTCAACAATGGCGTCCTCCTTGGTCATCTCCCAAGAAGTTCAATTTGGCTCAAAAGACGGATGGTGCGATCTGACACTGATGTTCCTTGAGTTTGAAGTTCCCTTTTAATCTATTTAGAAGTTTTCCTGGGCTCTTTTGTAGTGGCACGCAATCAATAGTGGTGGTGCTTCTGCTACAGCTAGCGACTTCTACATTCTAAGTCATGGTATGGCTTTTTTTTACGCTTCCCTATTCAATAGCATTGTCACCTTTTGTTTTATCATACTTTTTGTAAAATACTCTAACTTTTGGCAATCTTTTCAACCCAATTTTTGAATTATTGACAAAACTGACATAGTAACAAATGCTGGGTAGTTAGATAAGCGTACAGAAACCAAAATGTGGCAGCTGGCCACAGTATAGTTGTGGCATGTATGCTTATCAAATTGAAGTAGTAAAACAATAATGAAAAACATACATCTAGAATTTTTTTGTTGTAATAAATTTCTGTTATTTTTTACAACAAAATACAACACCTTTCCAAAAAAATAACAAAATAATAATAATATTTATTAATATATATAGTGCTGTTAATTCCATAGCACTTTACATACAACAGTAATGCTGTCCCCATTGAGGCTCACAATCTAAACATCCTATCAGTATGTCTTTACAATGTGGAAGGAAACCGGAGTGCCTGGAGGAAACCCACACAAGAAGAACATACAAACTCCTTGCAGATGTTGTCCTTGGTGGCAATTGGATCTCAGCGCTGCAAGGCTGCAGTGCTAACCACTGAGCCACCATGCCGCCCAAAATAAGAAATATTAGGCAGTTACATGACAAAAATTCAACAACTACAACAGGGTGCTGTATTGTTGCAGTATAACAAAAGGAACAGGGAATGGGAACGTCTGTCCACCCTATGCTCACAAGACTCCCAGGCAATCCGGAAGGGTGTTTGGCTACCACCTGTTGCAATCAAAGGAAAAATTCCAGTGCCACAATTGCTGTTTTCCAGTTCTTTATTCGTGAAATAAAATCATCACAGATGTCGCCCCCTAGGGCACGCTAGACGTGTTTCAGGAACTTGCTCCCCTTAATTGTTAGCACGATGCTCCCATTAACTCCCATTCACAAAAATGATTGAACAAGAAATGCAGAAACTCAGTATAGTTGCTTCTGACAGTATAGTTGCTTATGACTCTGGTTTCAGTTTTTTTTTTCTGTAAAAAATATTGTGTTTTCTCCTTTATAGCATGACATTTGAGCTCCTGTGATGCTCCATTGAGTTATGAGCATCCCCAAGCACACTTATGCTCAATCGAGTATCGAGCAGTGGCGAACACACTTGCTCATGGCCAGCACATCTGCAGCCACAGGACATCACTAATCTCTCACACTGCTCTGGTGGGATTTTGATCCACTCTTTTTCCTGTCTCTTCCACAGTTTTGTGACTGTTGTGGGTTTCTTTGCCATAATTTTATAACCAAGGATTTCACAGAGGTTTTTTATTGGGTTTAGATCAGGTCTCTAGGCTGGACTTTTCATTGTTTCAATGTTTTCTGTTTCAAGGAACTGCTTTATCCATTTTGCTGTGTGACAGAGTCATTGTCCTGCATGAAAATTGCTGGCTGATGGAGTGCTGAATGCAAAATCGAACCACGTGGAAGAAAGTTCTGATACACATTTGCATTCACTCTGCCATGTAGATGTAGTAAAGGTGCAACTCCTGCAGCACAATACATTCCCCAAACTTCCTCCACCACCTTTCACTGACTTTTTTCCACACTCTGGGTTCAGTCTTTCTCCAGTTTGTTGATGAACATAAGGTTTCCCATTAGACCCACATAACTTAAACTTGCTTTCATCACTAAAATGAACTGTGGACCACTTTTCTTCTGTCTACACATGCTCTAGTCTTTCTATTCTTTCTGCTAATGAGAGGTTTGGTCACTGCAGCGTGGGCTTTCAGTCCAAATGCTCTTAAATCTAATGACACTGTATGACGAGACAGATCCTTACCCTATTCAGTGTTGTACTGGTGAGCTATTCCAGCTGAAGTATTGAAACGATTACCCATGGAGATTCTCCACATTATCCTGTCCTCTCTTGCACTTGTCTTTTGAGAGGGACCAGCCTTCTTTAACGGCTTGAAAGAGTTTGTGATGTTGTAAAGATGCAATATTCTAGATATCACAGACTTGCAATGACTAACTTCTGTTGCTATGGCTGATAGCATGACCACTTTTGCTTTCATCTGGACAACCTGCTGTCAGATGGTTTCAGTCACTTTGGAATGAAACCCCATTTTTGCAAAGTGAGTGCAAACTGGAAAGTTAGGCTGCCAGTTAAATAGGGCTTGTCAGATAATTAAGGAAATTAGCACCTGGTGCCAGATTAACACCCATAACTTGCAGGTATCTGAAAGTGTTCTCTAATTTTGATCAGTGTTCTTTTTCATTTATGTCATTTACATTTTTCATTCTGTGCTTTAGAATATATTCAATTTTTGAAATAAACTTAAAATTGTGCTATTATACTCATGTTAGGATATTTTCACATAGGACAACACAATGACCTTAACTTTACGGAAATTGTGTCTAATTTTGATCGCCAGCGTACAATACTACAATATACAATACTTTTATAATTTTAGTGTTTTTTTTTCTTCTTTTGTTTTTTTTTTTCAATTGGAGGTTTTGCAGTACTTACAAATCTAATGACATTTAAAAAAAATCGGTGAAGCTGACAAATTTCAGTTTCAAAAGATTTGCTCATCTCTAATTATATTGGTAACAAAACAATTAGTAAATCATTTTTCACCTTTATTTTGTGCTATAAATTAATATTATCATATTCACTAGTTAGCAGAGAGCGAAAGTTATCCAAATTGGTTTCTATGACAACCTGACATAAATTTAGAATGGATTGAAGAAAAATAGGTGAAACGTATGTGAAAGCATAATGGAAATGTAGTATAATTCTGGATGGAATCAGAGTTTACTCTGTTCATGTTTAGAAAATATAAAAACATAGAGGGAAAATAAATGCTATTTTTTTTAGATATTTTTTAGAAGACGACATACAGCCACATCTTTGTTAATGCAATGATCAGCCTTAAAGGGAACCTGACCCCTCATAATCACCCCCAAGCCTCTGAATACCTGTATGGGCATAATAGCCGGAGTGACGCTATTTGCGTCACATCCGGTCATGGTGATGTCGTACGCATTGCGCATGCGCAATGCGCATGGTGAGGTCGGCGATACACCTAAAGGGTGTACCGACATCATCCTGCCCGGATATGACGCTATTTGCACCATACCAGCTATTACGCCCATACAGCAGGGCGAGGAGGACTTAGATTTGTTATCACGCCCATCAGGGTGTGATAATGAGCGGCTCAGGCAGTCTTAGGAGCACACAGGGAATGCCCTGTGTGACTTATTCAGGGAGCAGAAGTCACACTTTCAGTAAGTAAAAAGGCTAAATTTCATCTTTTATAGGGAGCATTTCCAACACAAGAGGAATGTTGAAAATTATTTGTGAGGGTGCAGGGACAGGTATTCAGAGGATTGGGGGTGATTATGAGGGGTCAGGTTCCCTTTAAAGTGATCCTAAACCCAGAAACTGACCCCCCTTATCTTTAGACCTGTCCCTGCACCCCCTCTTATCATTTCTAGCCATCCCTTTTGCAGAAAAAATCACTTTTGTAAAGTAAGAGAAAAGGTTATAATACTTTGTCCTGTGTGAGTTCTCAGTTTCTGTGTGAGCCGCAATAGGAGGCGCCTGTCTGCTGCTGCCTGGTAATTATGCACGCCCCTCTCTGCATCTGGCCGCGTCATGAAAGGGGGCGGGGCTCCAACATGACGCTATTTAGCCCCGCCCCTTTCATGACGAGGCCAGGCTCTTAGAAGAAGAGAGGGGCGTGCATAATTACCAGGCGGCAGCAGACAGGCGCCTCCTATTGCGGCTCACACAGAAACGGAGAACTCACACAGGACAAAGTATTATAACCTTTTCTCTTACTTTACAAAAGCGATTTTTTCTGCAAAAGGGATGGCTAGAAATGATAAGAGGGGGTGCAGGGACAGGTCTAAAGATAAGGGGGGGTCAGTTTCTGGGTTTAGGATCACTTTAATATTAAAACTACAAACTGAAACATAGTGGTTAGTACTTACTTGCAAAACGACAAAAGCGTCACAGGTGCCCAAGGATTTTAGATGTGCTTTGGTAAAGAAGGCTAGTTTATATGGACCCCTACCAATTTGAAGCAAAATTAGCACAATAGCCAAAAAAGTTATATCTGGCAGGAATAGAAAAAGTTCCGAACAGTGCGAGCATGTCCAAAGCACAGAAAGAGTGAGACAGCACAATAGCTTATTTTTGTGGTGGGATGTGGGACATGACTCTATTTACACCCTCAAAATCTATGCTGTCACAGTATGACTAAGGCCGGGGTCACAGTGGGGCACAGAATCTGATGCTTCTTTCATGTGAGAAAATCTGATGTTATATGCAAAAGATACTCGGCTCAAACTCCGCTGTGAGCATGAACCGAGTGTCATTCACTGTCCTCCAATTCTGTTGCACGCGAAAATCAGATCACAGATTCGAAGAAGATGGAGAGCTTAATTTCTCCATCTTCTCCATTGCCTGTCTTGGCATATATCAGACTGTACTCAGATCACATTCATGCAGTCCAATGTTCACAAGCACCCATAGAATTGCATAGTAGGTACCTGTGATCCAATTTGCAGAGGCAATCACAGTATGCAGCAATTACTTTCTAATGCTGACTTAGCATGAGCAAAAACATCACAGATCTGCCCTGTTCCATAGTATAAGACAAATAGACTTTTTGTGTTTTAGGAGCGCTCACACAGGAAGTTAAGAAGTTTTAAAAGATAACTTAGGTTTATTCACAACGCGATTCAATGGCGGAGCGCCATCTTCATCAGGTGAGGGTTACAATGAACAAAGGGAAATGCCTTTTATAGATACTAAGCAGTCCACAACCAATCACAATCAAATTGGCTGTGCTGAACATTTTAACCCTTATTACACTTGACCATTATGTGCTTTAGAAGCTATAGTATAATGCATTAAAATAATATGTAAAAAAGGGGAAAAAATAATAATAAAACATTGGCAGAAAAGAAAAGAAAAATAATAATAAACCATTGACAAAAAAATATATATAAAAAAATTTTCTGATACTATAGAATACAATACATATAAATTAAAAAATTTTCTTGAAAAAAACCTTAAAATTCCTTGAGGGAATTCTTACAACCTAAAATAGACAAAGCTACATATACAAATGTGCGCAAAAACATTTAAATTGTACACACGCCTACATATGTACATGTATTAATGCAACGTGTGCACAACACCCTGTGCATGCACACACAACCGAGCATAAGTCCGTCTTATATTCTTTATGTATACTTACTATTGGCATCTGACTATAAGGATTCGAAAATAAAAAGACATATAGAAATATTTATCTACTCTCAGATTGACCTTAAGAGCCAATAACTATGCGTTTATGTCACATAACCTGGGAATATAATTGCCCATATGGCAAATTATTTGGCCACATTTTCAATCGAGAGATATGAACCCTCTGGATACAATGTGCCCAGATTGTATATCCAGTAACTCTCTTTTTTGATAAGGGCATTATAGCGATCCTGTATAATAGTAGGGATCCAATGTATTATATGCAACCTTAAACTCCCAAAATCCCTCTGATGATAAAGGCAATAATGTTTGGAAATGCTATATTGCATAAAATCAATTTTGATGTTGTGACGGTGTTTGTTCATCCTTGCATGTACACACTGGATTGTGCATCCTACATACTGTAAATTGCAAGGACACGAAAGTAAATAAATCACATATGATGATTGGCAATCCAAATGAAATCTTAATTTAAAGGTTTGATTGGTGGTATGAGACTGAAAATCTGTAGCGCCTGATACAACCAATCTACAGCATAGACATCTCGCCAAATTACACATATAGCAACCTGGATTTTCCCCTGTTGTTATTTCTTCACTTTTTACTGCATTTTTCAATTCTATATTACTACGGGATACCATATTTTTCAAGTTTTTTATTTCTCCTATAAGTAATGAGAGGTTTATCAGGTATAAACTTATTCAAGATAGGGTCAGCTTTCAGGATAAACCAGTATTTCTCCATTAGTTTTTTAATTCCTAATCTAGATTAATTGAAGGTGGTGATCAACCTTACTTTATTTATTTTATCCTCACCGTTGGTTTGTTTTGCTGTAATTTTCCCCAAACATACATCTTGAGATAATACTCTCATTTTTGAGTATGCATTTGCAAGGATCCTGTTAGGGTAGCCCTTCTGTCTAAACCTCTGTTTTAAAATTCTCGATTCTTTAAGAAAATCTACATCATTAGAGCAGTTCTTCCTGATCCTCCAGTATTGTCCATAGGGTATATTTTTGATCCAGCTGGGAAGGTGTCCACTCTCAAACCTGCGAAAACTGTTAACATCTATAGGCTTAAAATGCGTGGATGTCGACAATCTCCCCAGCTGGTCAAGGACAATCTGGAGGTCAAGGAATTGAATTGTTGTATCTGACGTATTTACAGTTAGTTGTAAACCCCAGGGGTTAGTATTCAGTTCTTCTATAAATGTTATGGCTTCGGCCATTGAACCATTCCAGATTAAAAACAGGTCATCGATGTACCATCGAGAGAATTTTATCTGGCTCAAAAAAACGGGACCGCGCGATGAGGACGGACTCAAAACAACCCATGTATAGGTTGGCATAACTGGGTGCGAATCGCGTCCCCATCGCGCAGCCCCTGATCTGTTTATAGAAAATGCCTTCAAAGGTGAAAATGTTATTCTCCAAAATGAACTTAATGGCAGCTAAGATGAAAGACCGCTGTTCCTCGGGTAACAATTCATCAGATCTTAAATAATTTTCAATGGCCTGTATCCCTAGATCATGTGGGATATTACTATATAGAGATGTTACATCCATTGTAATTAGAAGGCACTTGGTAAACGGAGGGGCATTCTTTAGAAGTCTAATCAACTCCGATGAGTCTTTTAGATAAGAATCTAAGCTGATAACATATTTTTGGAAAACAAATCTATATAATGGCTCAAATTGGCTGTTATTGACTGAATTCCCGAAATAATAGGGCGTCCCGGGGGATTGTTTGGATCCTTATGTAATTTTGGTAAAAAGTAGAAAAAAGGACCCCTGTACCTGGGAATATCAAGGAATCTTCTTTCCTCCTTATTCAAAATTCCCGTTTCCCAGGCTCCCTAAATCAACTCATTGTACTTAAGGAATATTAGCACCGAGGGATCAGAATCCAATTTAAGATAATATTCACAATCACCTAGGATTCTTATACCCTCTTTTATGTACCAGTCTCTGTCCATTATTACAACCTTCCCCCCCCCCTTTATCCGCATTCTTAATCACTATACTTGTATTTGTTCTTAAAGAGGTAATCGCTTCTCTTTTTTCAAGGGTTAAGTTGTCAGATTTTTTGTAATGTGAGAAAGAACGTAGTTCCTTCAACATTACTTGCTGGAACGTCTCAATGTGGGGGCCTTTGTGATGTAGAGGATAGAAGCTTTTATTTCTTTCTTTAACTTGTACATGTTGATAACCGGGGACTGTGGTGAGGATTTCCATGTCTTGAGGGTTAGTTGTTATATTCTCTCTTATTTCAATCGGTCTGGCCCTTCTTTCAAGTGCAAAATGTCTTTTGATCGTTATTTTTCTAATAAATTCATTAAGATCTAAATATAACTCAAAGGTATCCAATTTGGCGTTTGGGCAAAATGTTAAACCCTTTCCGAGTAATGACGTCTCCCCTATCGTGAGTTTATGTTTCGAACGATTAAATATCCACGTTTTTTGAAAAATAGGAACCTCATTTGATGGATCTATTGGTGTTTTGCCTTTGTTTTTTTCAGATTCTGTAGATCTTCCTTTTCTTTGTTTGGATTGTTTTCCTCCTCCTCCCCCTCTACACCCACGTTTAGTCTTTTTCTTTTTGGATGTGGTCCCGGGGCCAACCGAAAAAAATGTGTTATTTTTGAATCTTTTAAACTAACCGATCTTTTATCTTTTTTTAAATTATTTAATTTTCCAGAATTAATGTTAGTTAGTATATCTTTATTCCCTACCTGCTCCAATATCGGATGAATTAGTTCCACCGTGGAACATACGCTTATTGGCGGGGGAGGGTGTTCGAAGCAAGTTATATTTATATTTGACCCAACCTCATCTGTAGATTTAGTGGGGCTCGATTTTTCACAATCAGAGGAATCAGGGATGAGCAAGTCCGTTGATGGAACATGCTCAGGTGACGGGATTAAGGGTATGGCCAATGGCTCCAGGATGATTGGACCATCAATCCCTTGTGCCGCTGTCAAATTGCCAACCAAGAGAAAGAAATAGCTTTCAGTAGCTTTCCAATATGATCTTGATCCCTGTTCACATAATGCAATAGTACAAGTCAGCCATTCTTCGTTTTTCTTTTAAAGGCATGAAGTGCTGGTGTGCAGCAGATCTTCGCTTAGTAAGTATTCTTATATTTTCATGCTAGCACCCACCACTAGAGGTGTGCGCCCATATTGATAGTAAATATAGTCTTTTTTGGATGCAGCACCCTCCCCCACCCAGTAGCTGCTATGAGAATCTACACACAGTCCTGAACACTTCCCTTATAAGCAGGATTTTAATTGCACATAGGGCAATATCCCATACACATATCCAGACTGCAGACATGAGGTTTTAGACAGGACCCAGTAGAGTGAAAAAACCTTGGTAGCGGTTACTGGGCTTTTCAATGTCATGGCCATCACATTAAACCAATTTTTCACATTTAACCCTAGATAGCTTTCAGTAGCTTTCCAATATGATCTTGGTCCCTGTTCACATAATGCAATAGTACATGTCATCCATTTTTGGTTTTTCTTTTAAAAGCATGAAGTGCTGGTGTGCAGCAGATCTTCGCTTAGTAAGTATTCTTATATTTTCGTTGCTGTAACTGACCTGAGGTGAACCTAACTATAACTCCAGCCCACTCACAGCAGTCAGTTGGCTTCTGGCTTTTGACACTGGAGCGGGACTTACGCCAATTCTAACAGTTCTCGACATCAGGAGCATAAGTCTCGCTCCAGCGGCAAAAGCCAACGTGGACTTTACTCATTGATTATAATAAAGTTGGGGTTTGAAACCACTCTTGTTTCCCCTCACCAGGTCTCCCCACAGTTTAATCATGTGCACATACATTTTTATTAACCTTTTCACAGAATAAGATAGGGCACAAGCCCTTCTTGTGAGCTGGATTCACTTTCTCGCAGCTGCGGCTGATGTAAAAGCTAGCACTACACTCTAGCACTGCTCTGGAAATACGCAGAATTTATATGAATACTTCAATATTAGCTCCTGAACACACAGCAGATATGCAGCAGTGTTCACACAGTGCATATTTGTTGCATATTTATGGAGTATTTTGTACTGATGACATGGGGCTCTGCTGTCAGGTCACCAGCACAAGTACAGCAGACAGGTATGGGCTTCAACCCACCCCCAGCTGCCTAGATTTACCTGGCTGGAAACCAAAAATATAGGGGAGCATTTTTTAAATTATTTCTTGAAATAGTAAAAAAAGGCAATGTGGGGATTTGCTATATTTTTGGTTGCCAGCCACTAGGCTGCTGGTGGCTGGAATCCTCAGCATGGGGAGGACAAAGCATTCTGGGCCCCCCATGCTGCAAATTGCAACCTGAGCTGACCCAGAAAACAGTGCATTCACAGAAGCGCCATTTTCTGGTGCTGTACCCGTCTTCCAGCTTCCCTGTGGGGTTAGCAGACTAGGTAATAAAGGGATTAGTGCCAGCTGAATAGTGCCAGCTGGCACTAAGCTCGAGGTTCATAATGTCGGGCCAATGTTAGACCAGTCCATTAGGAACCTCAAAGTAAATAGTAAGTAATACACCAGACAGAGAAAAATCCCAATTTTATTGGGAAAAATAACACAAGCATCATTCTCAGCTTTATTACTCCCTCAAAAACCCTCAACTGACTAATTTCGGGCTACCACTGTGAGCGGGGTGACGTCACAGTCAGGTTCACCTGAGTTCACCTACAGCACTGAACCTTAAGGTTAGGTGTTGTTACCAGCCAACGAGTCTTCCCGTGAGCGTTTTGGCCCTAAATAGGGAAAGTTTAGGGTCATTTTAAATTTCAAACTCTATTCCCAAACAAAGCTGTGTTTGTTAATTTGATTCTAGTGATGGGCGAGTCCTAAATTACTCAGAATCGCTTGACTCTAGCGAGTCCGAGCCCAGGACTCGCTACTCGTTGCGAGTCTAGCGAGTCCAATGTTAATGAATGGGGAAGCGAGTAATAGCGAGTAATGTGCGATTTACAAATCGCAAATGTGTCTCGGAAAGCGCTCGCATTGCCGTTTTGGAAACCCCACTCGCAACAGTTTTTTTGCTGCTGTGTTCGAGGCCAAACTCGCATGTGTTTGTCTTATTTGCAGATAGGAGAGCAGCAACGCACTGGTCTGCCACAGAGAAAATAAAGCTGAAGGGGTTATTATGACCCAAAATCTATCAGGTGCAAAAAAATAAGAAATAGTACCTCAGCTAAGGGTACTTTCACACTAGCGTTTATTTGAAATCGCGGCAGATGCGGTGAAAAAAACGCATCTGCCACGATTACCGCATACCGGCTGCACTTGCGGCATGGTTGCGGCACAGTTGCGGCAAGCCCCTTACAATGTATAGGAGGGCTTGCGGCAGGTGTGGCAAGTGCGGTTTTGGCACTTGCGGCAGGTGCGGCCGCGAAAAAAAACGCTGTCAGCCACGTTTTTTTCGCGGCCGCACCTGCCGCAAGTGCCAAAACCGCATATGCCGCCCCTGCCGCAAGCCCGCCTATACATTGTATGGGGCTTACCGCAACTGTGCCGCAACCGTGCCACAAGTGCAGCCGGTATGCGGTAATCGCGGCAGATGCGGTTTTTTCACCGCATCTGCCGTGATTTCAAATAAACGCTAGTGTGAAAGAACCCTAAGCCTCTGACTTCAGCTATTAGGAAACCTGAGTGAGTAAGCTAAGCTATGAGGTCGGTCCTGTGTGCACTGTAAGGCTGCTCCTCCCTGCCTTCCTGCCTGCCTACAGTCCTCTACACAGTACTCCTCTGTCCTCCTGGTAGCTCTCAGAAGAGCTGTTTGGGTTAAATATAAGGAATCTTGAAGTTTCCCTTCACTGACTGACTCTCCTATGATCTGCTCCAGCATCTACCTCACCCTGCACTAGGCTCAGATCGTCACAGTAATGTGGAGGAAATGGCGGTGGCAAGGCTTATATACAGCCTCGCCTCTCATACATGACATAGGCATCACGATGGACAGAAGCCAATCATAGTCCTGCCACAACCAACATGGCTGTGGCATTACTGAATATGATTGGCTAACATGCTTGTCCATCTTCACAAGTTTTCTGACCTAACACACTAGGCTGTCTCAGAAGCTTTGTCGGAACATAACAGATTCTGTATTCGCGAGTCCCGAATACAGTATACAGGACTCGGATTCGTAGACTCGCTCAGACTCGCTCAGACTCGCTGCTGACAGCGGGTATCCGTGAAGCGGTGCGATTGTTTAAACGATTTGGGGAGATTCAAGCTACATAGCGATGTGATATAGCGAGTTTAGCGAGTGAGAAAAAGTAAACTCTGACAAAACTAGGATTGCCATTGACTTGCATTGGACTCGTTACTGTGCGAGTAATCGCTGGGAAACTCACAGAGTACCGAGTCCTGCGAGTCCCTTACTACTCGCCGAGTAACGAGTCCTAGCGAGTAGACTCGCCCATCCCTATTTGATTCCAAAAAGCTCGGCTTTCCGATTGCAAACCGAATCTGCAATATTTGCGCCGAATTTGAAATTGGCAAATATGCTCGGGGAAAGTTCACTCGGCTCTTTCAGCACCTCTGGCATTCAGACTTGGCCATATAACTAGAGATGAGCAGATCGATCTGTTGAGGATCGAATTCAAGTTGAAATTCCTGAAAATTGCGATTTCAAGGAAGTTTAAACATTTTGAGATTGATTTGTAGTTTATGTAAAAAATCAAATCTTGTTCAGCACCATTTCCCACACTGCTGAAGCATCAGAGAACATACTGACATCATTTGGCATAGCTGTGCAAGAATTCCATGCAACTATGGAATCTTATAATATTGATTTTCATACTTTTTAGAGCGGTAGTCAGTATCTGGCCCATTAAAAATCAGTTGTTCCAGAGGAGCACAGTTTGCATGACAGAATCGTTTTATCATCTCCATAGTCACTGGATAAGGCCACGTTGGCACATTCAGTATTTGGTCAGTATTTTACATCAGTATGTAAGCCAAAATAAGGTATAATAGAAACAATGTGCTCCAGTTCTGCATTTTCCACACACTGCTGACTTTGGCTTATAAATATAAATTTAGTCGCAAAATGTATGTAAAGCACTATGGAATTAATAGCACTATATAAATGAATAAACATTATATTATATATAACATAATGAGGTAAAACAATGACTAAATACTGAAAGTGTGAGTGTGGCCTGAGTGTCTCCCTTCTGCAGAGTGTAAGATGTTACGCTCAGCAGAGTCCTCTTTCTTCTGTAGGATGCAAGGTCTTATGGTCAGTTGGGTCCTCTTTCTCTCTCTTAGGCTGAAGGCACATCATCCGACATGATCCCAGTGCCTCGCACGAGTGCAATGCGAGAAAAACTCGCATTGCACTAGGACAAGTGGTTTTCTATCATGTCGGGCACACTGGTGCGCATTTTAAGCATTGAACTCGCAAAGCGAGTTTCAGTCGCGGCATGCTGCGACTGCATGCGAGTTGAACGCATGAAATAGATCCCGGCTGTGATCTCTGTGACAGCCGGGACCTGTGTGCGGCTTCACACGCCGCGCTGCTGGCGTTGGGAGCGGATGCCCTCCCCCTCCTCAGGCCTTCCCCTTCTCAAGATGGCCCCCACCTGTCACTGCCCCCCACGCCCGATGCCGGGACCTGATTGCGGCTTCACCCGCCGCGATGCCCTACCCCTCCCCTCCTCAGGCCTCCCCCTCCTCTGGATGGCCCCCACCTCCCATGTCGGGTCTGTTTGCGGCTTCAGCCGCCGCGCTGCTAGCGGCGGGGGAGGATGCCCGCTCCCTCCTCCCCCCGATCCCCGCCCCCTCGATCCCCGCCCCCTCGATCCCCGCCCCCTCCTCACCTCCCCGTGTCCGATCTCACCGCTCCTCGATCCCCGTGTCCGATCCCGCCGGTGTAGCCGCCGCTCTGCCTCCTCTCCTCGCTGGAACGCCCCTCCTCCAGTGCTGCTCCGCCCTGAGGTAAGTACCATATGTATGAATGAATGAATCAATCAATGATTGAGTGAGTGGGTTAGTGGGTGTGTGAATGCGTGCGTTAGTGGGTGTGTGGATGCGTGGGTTAGTGGGTGCGTGGGTGTGTGGATGCGTGGGTGTGTGGGTGCGTGGATGTGTGGGTTAGTGGATGCGTGTGTTAGTGGATGCGTGGGTTAGTGGATGCATGGGTGCGTGGGTGTGTGGATGCGTGGGTTAGTGGATGCGTGGGTGTGTGGATGCGTGGGTTAGTGGGTGCGTGGGTGTGTGGATGCGTGGGTTAGTGGATGCATGGGTGTGTGGGTGTGTGGATGCGTGGGTTAGTGGATGTGTGGGTGCGTGGATGCGTGGGTGTGTGGATGCGTGGGTGTGTGGATGCGTGGGTGCGTGGATGCGTGGGTGCGTGGGTTAGTGGATGCGTGTGTTAGTGGATGCGTGTGTTAGTGGATGCGTGTGTTAGTGGATGCGTGTGTTAGTGGATGCGTGGGTTAGTGGATGCGTGGGTTAGCTGATGCGTGGGTGTGAGGATGTGTGTGGATGTGTGGGTGTGTGGGTTAGTGGATGTGTGGGTGCGTGGATGCGTGGATGCGTGGGTGCGTGGGTTAGTGGGTGCGTGGGTTAGTGGATGTGTGGATGCATGGGTGTATGGGTGTGTGGATGCGTGGGTGTGTGGATGCGTGGGTTTGTGGGTGCGTGGGTGTGAGGATGTGTGTGGGTGCATGGATGCGTGGGTGTGTGGATGCGTGGGTGTGTGAATGCGTGGGTGTGTGGATGCGTGGGGTGTGTGGGTGCGTGGGTGCGTGGGTGTGTGGGTGCGTGGGTTAGTGGATGCGTGGGTGTGTGGATGCATGGGTGTGTGGATGCATGGGTGTGTGGGTGTGTGGGTTAGTGGGTTAGTGGGTGCGTGGGTGTGAGGATGTGTGTGGATGTGTGGGTGCGTGGGTTAGTGGGTGCGTGGATGCGTGGGTTAGTGGGTGTGGGTTAGTGGATGTGTATGTTAGTGGATGTGTGGGTTAGTGGATGTGTGGGTGCGTGGATGTGTGGATGCGTGGGTTAGTGGGTGCGTAGATGTGTGCGTTAGTGGATGCGTGGGTTAGTGGATGTGTGGGTGTGTGGGTGCGTGGGTTAGTGGGTGTGTGGATGCGTGGGTTAGTGGATGCATGGGTGCGTGGGTTAGTGGATGTGTGGGTGTGGATGTGTGGGTGTATGGATGCATGGATGTGTGGATACATGGGTGTGTGGGTTAGTGGATGTGTGGGTACATGGATTAGTGGGTTAGTGGATGTGTGGATGCGTGGGTTAGTGGGTGCGTTGATGTGTGCGTTGGTGGGTGTGTGGATGTGTGGGTGCGTGCATGGATGGATGTGTGACTGCATGTGTGGGTGTGTGCACGAATGGATGTGTACATGCGTGGATGATGGGTGGATGGATGGATGCAACAAGGTATCAAGTGTCCTCTTCTAGTCTCAGGGATCATAGTCATGGTGTACTGTATGACAGATCATTTTCATACAGTGCACCATAACTCTGACCCCAGAGGCTGTATGAAGAGGACACTTGATCCCTTGCTGCAATCTCTGGAGCAGAGGCGATCGAGCATCGTGAGACCTTCGTTGTGGACTACGTCGGAGGCTATCGAGCGTCGTGGGACCTTCGTTATGGACTACGTCGGATCTTTCTAATAAAGATGGAGTCTGAATTTTGTTTGTTTTTTTTCCAAATAAAAAGATTTTTCTCTGTGTGTATTTATTGACTACTTACAAGAGATTCCTAATGGCGGGTCTAACATTGGCCCAATATTATGAATCTCGGGCTTAGTGCCAGCTGTCAATAAAAAGCTGGCATTAACCCCTTTATTACCCAGTTTGCCACCGGCACCAGGGCAACTGGAAGAGCATGGGTACAGCGCCAGAAAATGGCGCTTCAATAAATGCGCCATTTTCTGGGGCGGCTGCGGGCTTCAATTCGCAGCATTGGGGGCCCAGAATGCTTGGGCCTCTCCATGCTGCGGATTCCAGCCCCCGGCTGTCTAGTTGTACCTGGCTGGACCAAAAATGTGGCGGAGCCCCACGTAATTTTTTTTTCTAGAATTTGTTCTAGAAATAAAAAAATGGGCTTCGCTGTATTTTTGGTTGCCAGCCAGGTACAACGAGGCAGCTGGGGGTTGGTGGCAGTCCGTAGCTGCCAAGTTGTACCTGGCTGGACCAAAAATATGGCGAAGCCCCACGTCATTTTTTTTATTACTTCTACCAATAAACTGACATGGAGCTTTGCCATATTCTTGGTTGCCAGCCAGGTACAACTTGGCAGTTGGGGGGCTGCAATCCTCATCGTGGAGAGATCCAAATGTTGTGGGCCCCCCCACGCTGCAAATTGCAACCCACAGCCACCCCAGAAAATAGCGCATTCATTGGAGGTGCCATTTTCTGGTGCTGTACCCCAACTCTTCCAGTTGCCCTTGCGCTGGTGGCAATGCTGGTGGCACACAGGGGCTCTCCATACGCAACATGGTGTCCGCTAACAATTGTTAGCGGACACCATGTTGCGTATGGAGAGCCCCTGTGTGCCTAAACATTGAAGCTCCCCCAGAAGTGATCCCATTGACAAATGAGTGGCAGCATCTGGATTTGTTCCTTGGGGGAGTCTAGTTTCCAAAATGGGGTCACTTGTGGGGGACCTCCAATGTTGAGGCACACAGGGGCTCTCCATACGCGACATGGTGTCCGCTAACAATTGGAATTGTTAGCGGACACCATGTCGCGTATGGAGAGCCACTGTGTGCCTCAGCATTGGAGCTCCCCACAAGTGACCCCATTTTGGAAACTAGACCCCCCAAGGAACAAATCTAGATGCATAATGAGCACTTTGAAGCCCCAGGTGCTTCACAATTTGATCCGTAAAAAATATTTTTTTCATTTTTACGGATCAATTTGTGAAGCACCTGGGGCTTCAAAGTGCTCACTATGCATCTAGATTTGTTCCGTGGGGGGTCACTTGTGGGGGAGCTCCAATGCTGAGGTACACAGGGGCTCTCCAAACGTGACATGGTGTCCGCTAACAATTTGAATGGAAATCAGCTCAAATTGTTAGCGGACACCATGTCGCATTTGGTGAGCCCCTGTGTGCCTCAACATTGGAGCTCCCCCACAAGTGACCCCATTGACAAATGAGTGGCAGCAAATCAGTGCAGTTTTGACACCAGGAGAAGGGTGCTAGTTTGTCGGATCGCAGTAGGAATGAAAAAATCTCAAACGCACCCCACTAGCACCACACTAGCACCACACTAGCACCACACTAGCACCACACTCGCACTACTACACGCATCAAACTCGCATCAATATCGCGCTTCAAAAACGCGGCGTTTTGGAGGGATCAGTGTGCCTTCAGCCTTAGTCTCTCTCCTATTGAATGTAAGCTCATACAGTAAGTGGGGTCCTCTCTCTCTTTCTCCTGTAAGCTCTTATGGTCGGTGGGGTCATCTTTCTCTCTCTCCCTCTCTCCTAATGAGTGTAAGCTCTTGTGGTTAGTGGAGTCCTCTTTCTCTCTCCCTCTCTCCTATAGAGTGTAAGCTCTTATGCTCAGCAGAGCCCTCTTTCTCCTGTAGTGTGTAAGATCTAATGGTCAGTCTGGTTCTCTTTCTCCATCTCTCTCTTTCTCATATAGAATGTAAGCTCTTATACTTAGTGGAGTCCTCTTTCCCCTGTAGAATGTAAGCTCTTATGGACAGTGGGGTCTTCTTTCACTATTTCTCTCTATCTCCTATAGAATTTAAGCTATTACAGCCAGTGAGGTCTTCTCTCTCTCTTTATCCTGTAGAGTGTAAGCTCTTATGGTCAGTGGGGTCCTTTTTTCTTTCTCTTTCTCCTGTAGGGTGCAAGCTCTTACAGTCAACAGGGTTCAGTTATTCTTACCTGTAAAGCAGAGTCCTTTCTGACCTCTCCCCCAGTTGTATTTTGAAAGCAATTACAAACTTTTCAGTATTGAAATTCTCATAAATCAGAATCCAGCCCATTAGCTAAGGATTGGCAACTATTTGCTGGAATTACTCGAAATGAATTGCAAAACACATTTTAATTCTGGAAAGTCTGAAGTTTTTGGAAAATCCAAAGGAAATTTGATATTTCCTCAAATCAATTTACTTATAAGGACTCAGCACAAAACTTGTTCACTTATCTTCTTTGAGGCCAACTTAATAGACATTTCCTCAGCACTGTGACCTCATAGCATGCGCAGACCACTTTCTCATATAAGTCAATAGTTTATTTTCCAAATTAAGCTTTAGCAATACCCAAGGCACGATTTCTGGTAAGACCAAAACTGTGTAGAATAAATTATGCCTTTCTAGCTCACAACAATCAATTAGAGTTCATTCATTAAAGTGTAACTGCTGTTTAAATTTTCACTAATAATAATGTAGAGCAAGTGATTTTAATAAACTGTCTAAAATGACTTCATTAGAAAATTCTGGATGCAAACCATTCATAAACCTTCTATAAAGTGTCCCAACTGCACTGTCTGTGAGTGAAGCAGACACATGTTTATTATCAGTCACATCCGTCCTCACAGAATATGGGCATGTAACAATGTATCAGATTAGGTTGAGCTCACAGCACAGTTGCTAAGCAGCCTCAGAGTTCAGGATCAGATCAAACAGGTTTTTGCCAGAAAGATGTGTCACAATCTCTGTTAACCACTTGTCTGCTGGCTCTTCACAGCTCAGGAGCTCTATTCTCCCTTTCTCTGCTATCACATCACATTGCATTACTCCCTATGAGCTCCTGGCCATGCCCAAAGAGCCATAAAATGCTATTTGTAAAATAGTACAGAAAAATGTGAGAAAATACGTTATATGGCAGAAAAAAAACATTATCTTAGCTGCTATGTTACCCATGATTAACAACCTGTGCAGTATTTGGTTTTCAATGAAATTACATTTACATTTTAAGTCTCTGGCAAAAAAGCAGTTTTAATGGACAATTATACCTTTTTTTCTTTTTAACAATTTTGCTAAAACTTGACTTAGATCCCTTTCACATCTGGGTTTTATGAAAAATGCGGCAGTTGCGGTCAAAAAACCGCATCTGCCGCATTTACCACATAATTGGCCGCACTTGCGGCAAGCCCCATGCATTGTCTATGGGGCTTGCGGTAAGTGTGCGGCAGGTGCGGCAAGTGCGGTTCCGGTAGTTGTGGCAGTTGCGGCCGCAAAAAAAACGCAGTCAGCAGTGACTGCAGTGCCGTAACTAACGGAGCCGCACTTGTCGCACCTGCCGCACACTTACCGCAAGCCCCATACACAATGCATGGGGCTTGCTGCAAGTGTGCCGCAAGTACAGCCGTAAATGCAGCAGATGCGTTTTTTTTACCGCAACTGCTGCATTTTTCAAAAAACCCAGATGTGAAAGCAGCCTTAGGGCCCTTTCACATCAGCGTTTTTTGAAATTCGCGGCAGATGCGGTGAAAAAACCGCATCTTCCGCGTTTAACGCATAACCGCGATACTTGCGGCACACTTGCGGCAAGCCCCATGCAATGTCTATGGGGCTTGCGGTAAAGGGTGCGGCAGGTGCGGCAAGTGCGGTTTCGGCACTTGCGGCAGGTGCGGCCGCGAAAAAAACTGCTGACGGTTTTTTTTCGCGGCCGCACCTGCCGCAAGTGCCGAAACCGCACTTGCCGCACCTGCAGCACCCTTACCGCAAGCCCCATAGACATTGCATGGGGCTTGCCGCAAGTGTCGTGGTTATGCGTTAAACGCGGCAGATGCGGTTTTTTCACCGCATCTGCCGCGAATTTCAAAAAACGCTGATGTGAAAGGGCCCTTACATAAGTTGAAATGTTTACAGTTATTCCTTTGATTTTATAGTTTTCATGATTATGATGATTATACAGTATACCAAAAAGAAAAAAAAAAGTTACACAGCTTTATTATTCCAATTTTAAGCTGCAAAGTATAAAGATTTCAGTTAATTATAAAATGTGAATATAGCCTGAAACAACAATCTCACCAAAAAACTTTGGCAAGTGTGCAGGATTCCAGGCAGCATTGGAAGAAAACACATCTGCCAGACTACTTCACTGTGTTCAAACAAGCTACACTTGCCTTCAAATCAGCCCTCACCTGTGCTAAACAGACCTTCTTCACAAACCTTGTATGTTCCTTATCCTACAACTCCAAACAACAGCACATGTAAACTCTCTCCTCTGCCGACCACTGCCCCATTAGATCTCTCTCATCTCTGCTGAGAACTTTGCCACATACTTCAAAAATAAGATTGACCAAACAAGGTAAGCGTTTATTGTTCCACCACCCAACCACTCCATATACCAGACCTCTTCCCTTCCCTCATAACCTCCCTCTCCAACATCATTGAAGGAGAGCTTACTCATCTCCTCTACAAATCACACCTCACCACTTGTGCATTTAACCCCATGCCATCCCACATCCTCCCCAACCTCATAAACACATTTATCCCATCCCTAGCCCATCTCTTCAACCTGTCACTAACTTCTGATACCTTCCATTCTGCTTTCAAACATGCCACCATCACACCCATCCTCAAAAAGCCAAACCTTGACCCGACTGCTGTGCCCAGCTATCGCCCATATAATTGCTCCCATTTGCTTCCAAACTCCTTGAGCAGCATGACCATAATTTGAAATAACTGTCGGGAAAGCAAGTGGTGAGACTTCACTGCCGGCTTTTCTGCTCTGTTCTGTGCTCCCAGCTCCCTAATGCCCCATCATCGCTTCCCCCGCCACCTCCCCACCTGATCCTAAGTTAGGACCGGGCGAGGGGAGCAGATCCAGGGTGCGGGGAGGGGGCATCAGGGAGCGCAGCACAGAGTAGGAAAGCCGGCGGTGAAGTCTTCTTCTCACCGCCGGCTTCCCTGCCTGTTTCTTTTGCTCCCTGCTCCCAGTGCTGCACTCCCCCGTCCCTGTATTTGTTCCCCCCACCCAGTACTAATGTTAAAACATATTTTACATTAATTTTCAATGGTGTTCGACGTGTTCGACAAACATTCGATGAACAATCGACGAACACACAGCAAATTCGACAAATCAAATCAAATTCAAACACTGGGGTGGTGGCTCATCTCTACTCCTCTGTAGAATCCCTGCTAACACTCTTGCACTTCTCCAGTCTGTCCTCAACTCTGCTGCCTGACTAATCCACCTCTCTGCTCACTAGTCTCCTGTTTCTCCGCTCTGCAAATCCATCCACTGGCTCCCTAATCTCCAACGAATCCAGTTCAAACTACTGACACTGACCTACAAAGTTGTCAATAACCTGTCCCCTCCCTATATCTCCAAACCAATCTCCCAATATTTTTCCTCACATAATCTTCGATCCTTCCAAGACTTCCTCCTCTTCTCCACACTTATTTGTTCTCATCCAATTGCCTCTAAGACTTCTCCCGATTATAAACCATCCTCTGGAAATCTGCGCCCCAACAAGTCAGATTATCCACCACTCTCGGATCCTTCAGACAGAACATGAAAACCTATCTCTTAAGGAAAGCTTACAGCCTGCAATGACCACACTGCCACCTCACTACCACTGGAGCTGCTGCCTCAGCACCACCAGAGCTACCGCCTCACCACCACCCAACCTACTGTCTCCTCCCCATTGTCCTGTAGAATGTAAGCCCGCAAGGGCAGGGTCCTTTCTCTTTACTGTAAGCTACTGTATATCTAAAATTTCGTATGTAACCTGTTCTCTTGTACAGCACAATAGAATTAATGGTGTTATATAAATAAATAAATAAATAATAATAGCAGCCTATAGCCTATGTACTGCTAGCAATCAATCACTATGCAGATTTCATTTTATTGAAGAGGAGTTTTATGGGCAAAAAAGCCAGAATTTCTGCTAGACAGTGTCATACATTAAAATCTTGCAAATTAAACATAGTAATTACACTTTGCCGAATTTTCGTCGCTATATGTGCCAATAATTGGATAACTACGATGTGCATAAAGTGCCCGAAAAGGCGACAGAGGGTCTATACGGAACCATGCAAATAATTTTTTAATCAAATGCTCGAATAAGAAAAAACAGTTTTGACTTTTATCTTGGAAGTGCCAGCTCATCTTCATTTTCTACTGATACATATTCAGCTGTTGGTCATCAGTGGAGCAGCACACCTTATCTCCAGTGAAGAGATTGCTAAAATTAGAGTTGAGTTGAGTCCAGACTTCCAAAAACTTCTAGTTATACTTTATTTACATTTAAATTAGAAAAACTTTCAATTTCTTACTCAGGAAATAATTCATAGAGCAGAAAGTTGTGAGAATACCCGGTGTAAAAGATAGTAGTCACTTTGAAAAGGGAAGAAAAATAATCCATCAGTATTAATGGATGCTTACTATAAGTGTCATTGTGAAAGGTAGAATTTTTTTTTGCTGGAATATTTTTAATTTTTTTAATGAACAGCGCTCAGCATAAATGCCCCCTGAAAAGTAAGATTGTAATCAATATCTCTATTGATACAAGAACAATTTCCAAAATTTTGACAAGGCCGAGTGTCAAAAACATTTTTTCATTCATAACATGAAAGGAAAGTTAATAGTTAATTTTAATTGCAAAGTCTTCAGTTTTATTCAAATTAAATGCAAAAAATGAATATACTGCATGTCCAAAATTACTATATGTACAAGTTTTTAATATCTCCATAATTTGTTTCATGATTGCACACTTTATCTTTTTTCATTCTTCAAGAATAACCTCTTGCAGAGCCTGTATGCTGGATGGAGTGTGATGACTACTTGTTTCTTCAGAATTTTCCATAGGTGTTTCAGTTAAGCTCATATCAGTAGACATACTTGGCTAATAAATCACTTCCTCTCTGTACTTCTTCACAAATAAAACAATAATCTTCATTAGTACATGCATTTATAATAATTAATTTAGAAAAATGCATTCTGCCGACAGTGAAACATGGTGGGGGCAGTATCCTTATGTGCACCTACATGAGCACTGCGGGTGTCAGGGAGCTACATATCATTGATGGTATAATAAATTCACAGCTGTACTGGGCTATACTGAAAGATAAGAGGCTACTGTCTCTCTCAGGGTGAAGGCACACTGAGACTCGTGCGAGCGAAATGCGAGAAAAACTTGCATTGCACTCGAATCAATGTTAAAGAGGACCTGTCACCCCCTGGTGCATTGGAAACTAAATACAGCACTGAATGCAGCATGTCTGCTGCATTCAGGGAAGGGCTCCCCCATGTCTGTAGTCCCCCTGTAAGCTTTAAAAAAGACTTTAGAAAGCTTACAGCTAAGAGGTCGCTTGGGTGTGATCTTATGAAGCGGTCAAGGCTGCTGGCACAATCCTTCCTGCCTCCTCCTTGTGTATTCTACCCCTTCTATGTGTCTGCCACCACCTCCTCTTCTCCTGAGTCTGCCCTCCTCTTTTGCTCCTGACATCACAAACCCACAGGTCCTGGCCGTAGAGCTGCAGGATTGTCTACTAATTTACACTATGCATAAAACCACACATAAAACACACATAAAAAAACATAAAAACACTAAATGGTTTTTACCACACAGTTAATAGTTAAAGTGCTCCCCTGGGAAACAAAGAAAAAAAAAAGTTCCTTCTTCTCAAGCAGTCAATCTTTGCTTTCAGTTAATTTTAAGTTGCTATATTGACTCAGTTCACTCTTATCATATGCGGCTGTTTAAAAAATTCTGTTATAAATAATCCTCATAAATTACTAAGGTATACAGGTGGGCTCAGTTTGTCCAAAGCACATAAAATGATGCCCTTTATGAGCAGATGTTATAGCACTGTCCTTAGGGATGAGCGAGTACCTTAATATTCGTGCTCGCTATACTCGCAACGAGTAGGTACCGGTACTCGCTAGCAGCCAACTGATTGGTCAGTTTGCAAGGTCCTGACAGTACATCTAGGACCTTGCAAATTGGCCAATCAGGTGGCCGCTAGCGATCACGTGGTTGTGACGTGGCGCCATCTGATTGGCCAGATCGCTACCGGCCATCTGATTGGCTAGTAGTGACAGGTCCTTGTCCAGAGATCGGATGTCTTCTCTGCCGGTCCCGATGCAGGTGTCGGAAGGTGAGTATGTAATTTTATTATTTTTTAACTACTTTTAATCACTTTTAGGCTACTTTTGCAGTGTATCTATAGATACACTGCGAAAGTATTAGGACTACTCGCTACTCCCGAGTAAACATAAGTACTCGGAGTGTAGCGAGTAGCCCGAATACAGCTACTGTTCGGCGAATACCGAATAGTAGCAAGTATACTCGCTCATCCCTAACTGTCCTCCAATTGGATCTATATATATATAGAGATATAGCTGTAGTCAGCAGAAGGACTTTGAGATTGTACTCAGAAGGAGCAATATTAGAAGGTACCTGCAGTTTTAGAAAATGCTGTCAGATCCTTCCACATATTCCACTGTCAGGAATCTGGCCGTCCTGTCCGCTCATCTGTAGGTATGAGTATATCAACCAATGAACCTTATGCTCAGCGTTCACCCCAGCTCACGGCTCCGGTTATGTGCTTTGGACAAACTGAGCCCACCTGTATTCCTTAGTAGTTTATGAGGAATATTTATAACTGTATTTTTTTAAATAGCCGCATATGATAAGACTGAACTGAGTCAAAATAGCAACTTAAAATTAACTGAAAGCAAAGATTGACTGCTTGAAAAGTAGGAGCTTTTAGGATTAAAGCGCTAATTAAGTAAAAAGTTAATTGTTTTGATTACGAAGATTGCCTAATATCCTCTGACTTCTTTATGCATTGCGGTGCTGGACGTCCTTCCTTTTCTGTGGATAATCATAATGTGACTGTAGCTTTAATGTGATTTTAACTTGTTCTACCACCCTAGCCAATATTAGAAACCTTTTAAGGTTTTAGCTATATCGACTTCTAAATTTCTATTCAGCTTCTTCTCCGGACAATTTTTGAGAAATCCTAATGTTACTTATAGAAAAATTCCCTAAAGCAATGAGGATGTGATTTAATTAGTTTTTTTTTCAATCCTAAAAGGGTTAATTCCAAACAGGCTCTAGATAAATCATGCTTTAATATACCTTTTGGAGAGGTGGATTCCTAAGAGTAAAGTTTACTGTCAACACGGTATCAATAGTGCATATTGCTTCTTAGAGATAAGAACTCCTATCCTGTTTGTGAGATTACATTTTTACACATAGATAGGCATTTAGCTAGAATAGTTCCCTTGATGCATTTCAGTTTACAGTAGATCAGTTTGTGGCTCAGCATTTATGTGGGTCTTGGTTTCTGTATGCCGCAATATAAGAAGTGTAAAGTCTTACTAGAAACCAGGAATCTTTTTGCAACAGAACCATATTTTTTTTCAATTTATTTTAAAATTAAATTATGAAAATAATCTGTAGTGTACAGAACATTTTGTAATATTAAATGAAGAAATTAGATATGAACAGATCGATCTACAAACTATCAAGTTGGAGCTGAATTTCATGAAATTTGCAGTTTGACAATAATTAAATGAAAAACTTGCAACTTGAATTCTCACAATGCTAAAGCATCAAAAAATAGGCTAAGACTGTGGTCACACATGCCAATCCGTTTTTGCTTTGGGAACGTTTTTTGGGAAAAATTTTGTAATTTGTCCAAAAAAGGGTCCGTTAACGGATGGGGCACTTTCTGTGTCATTCCGTTTTTGAAGACCTCTTCCCAGGGTCCAAGAAACGTTGCTAGCAATGTTTTTGGGTGCTGGAAAAAAAAGACCGTTTTTTAAATGGCGCATTTTGGCACCATCCGTTAACGGTCCGTTTTTGACACAAAAAAAAAGAAGAAAAAAAAATTCAAAAAAACGTTTGGGAGCACAGGAGCCTCAAAAAGCACCCAAAAAAACCCCGGATTTGATAAAAGGAACACTGTGAAAAACGTTTTGGCATGTGTGACCACAGCCTAACATCACTTTGTATTACCTTTCGGCCTCACCATATTACGCTGTAGGTATGGCATCTACCAGGTTAAAAAGTATGATACAATGTTCGCCAGCACCTGGGTCACCAGAGTTCAGCGGTCCCCAGTGGAGCACTGTTTGTAAGGCATAATTTTTTCCATCTCCAGAGTCACTGGATAAGTCTCATCTGTAAAGTGTAAACTTTTAAGGTACCGTCACACGCCGCCATATCGCCGGCGAGATGGCTGGCAATTCCCGAATTCGGAGATGTGGAAACCACATCACATGTGCGTAGTGGCATGTGACTGGGCGATTTTACGGCGAGAAATCACTGGTGGAGCATTGCCTGATTGCCCTGCACTGCAGTGAAATCAGGCGATGTCCACCAGGCGATTTCTGCGCATAGTGGCATGTGACAGGGCGATAGCGATGTACACAGCAATCCTGAAATCAATCCCATAGACGTGCTTGGATGGTGTTTTTTTGCATCGCATCTGCGGTGATTGGTGGGTCATACTGCATTCCAATTGGCTGGCCGTGTCTGAGGCGCCTTATTTGATGACCTGTGTATTCACGCAAGGCTGACCAATGGGAACACACCACTATGGCCACATCGCTGCTACGATTGTGGCGTGTAACGCGGCGATGTGTGAAGGGAAGATCACTTGCAGTCTTCTGCAGGCGATTTCCGGGATGCAGGATCGCCGAAGATCGAACGCTAGATAGGTACGTTTGACAGCTCCACAGCAATGTGAAAAAAGTGCCCAAAATGTGCGCGCTCACGTGAAATCGCCGGCGATATGGAAGCCATATGGCGGCGTGTGACGGTACCTTTAGCGTATGTTAGAGAGGAGAGAGACACAGGAGAGAGTGCTCCTGGTGTTTTACCCAGTGGTCAAGTGGAGGATTAAAAAGTGATGACCACCCACCTGATGAGGTTATGCAGCTGGTATAACCCAGTGGCTGTAGCTCCTGGTGCTTGACATGCACCACATGCCGAATCCAACTTCCTGGTTTGGGGAGGAGGCCGGTCACATGGGTGATCACACAACTGTGACGTCACCGCAGGTCTTAGCCTACCCCTTTTTCACAGGTCCTGTTGATTAAGCTGCACTGCTCCCATGATCTGCACAGCAGCCAACTGCTCGCCCAGAGGGCGTTTAAAATAGCAAAGGAGGAATGAAGCAGCGGTTAGATGGGGCGCTTAGAAAGAGAGGCAGGACACAGATGGTTAAGAAATGTTACTTCCCTTTACTGAGGTCCTCACAACGCGTTTTGGCAGAAAACTCCACCTTCATCAGGTGATTTTATGGTATGTTGGCACGGGAGAATAGTTGTCCAGATTTTTGGAGACAAAAATCTGCACCTTCAGACAAAATACGCACCAAAAAAGGTGCCATGCAAATGATGTGCTTTGTGGTGCATATTTGGTGTGTGAAGGTGCTGATTTTTGTCCTGCATGTGTGATTTCATGTTAGTGACACCTCAGAAACAGAGCTTGTGCCCTATGTTAATTTATGTAAATGTGATTCAAATTTATTGTGAACATGTATATAAATTGAGGGAACCTGGTGACGGGCTGCATGATTGTGTAAAAACTACTACTTTATTATAAACACAGTTTGAAGTCCTGTCAGCTTTTGCAGCCAGAGCAGGGACTTCTCTGCCTCTTCTACACAATTGATGTAGGTGCACGTGCTATGCCTGTTTTCAAAGTGGCATAGATAGCGCAATCTTCACTGCTTCTGACAGTTCCGTACGTAGAGAAGTTTCAGAATAGGCATAGCACGTGCACCTACGTAAATTGCGTAGAAGAGGCAGAGAAGTCCCTGCTCTGGCTGCAAATGCTGACAGGACTTCAAACTGTGTTTGTAATAAAGTAGTAGTTTTTACACAATCATGCAGCCCCTCACCAGGTCCCCACATATTATGCACATGCTCCCAATACATTTTATTCACATTTACACAGATTAACATAGGGCACAGGATTAACATAGGGCAGCATATGTGCTACAGAAAAAAAGGCACCATGCAGACAGAAATGAGCAAAACCCATAGGCTTTGCTGGGAAAACACGCTGATGCATATTTGGTGTGGATCTGCTTCTTATATGGAGCACATACGCACCTAATACACGGCAAAATATGCATCATGCGAACGTGCCCTTAGGCTGTGTGACAGCACTGCGCAAGTGATGCAGAATTCTCTGCATCAAATCTACATCCACTTTTAGCATGTATTACACAGCAAAAGCATTGCACTTTTGCTAGGTAATACTTTCTTTTATGATGCAGAAAATTCTGCATCCATCCCACTGTCCTCGCCCTTTAGTACGCACTTACCTTGCATATTGGTAGGCACTTCCGGGTTTTGGCCACATCACACACCACATGGGTCACACACCCAAAAAAAAAACTGAAATATCACATGGTCATAAGTATTCAGAACCTTTGCTCAGTATTGAGTAGAAGCACCTTTTTTAGATAGTGTAGCCATGAGTTTTCTTGGGAATGATACAACAAGTTTTTCACACCTGGATTTGGGAATCCTCTGCCATTCCTCCATGCAGATCCTCTCCAGTTCCGTCAGGTTGAATAGGGAACGTTGGTGGACAGTCATTTTCAGGTCTCTCCAGAGATGCTCAATTGGGTTTAGGTCAGGGCTCTGTCCGGGTCAGTCAAGAATGGTCACAGAGTTGTTCTAAAGCCACTCCTTTTTTATTTTAGCTGTGTGCTTAGGGTCATTGTCTTGTTGGAAGGTGAACCTTCGCCAAGTCTGAGGTCCAGAGCACTCTGGAAGAGGTATTCATCAAGGATATTTCTGTACTTGGCCGCATTCATGTTTCCTTCAATTGCAACCAGTCATCCTATCCCTGCAGCTGAAAAACAACCCCATAGCATTATGCCACCATGTTTCACTGTTGGGACTGTATTGGGCAGCTGATGAGCAGTGCCTGGTGACTCGCCCAGGGTATGGGGACTCAGGTATGTGGCCCTCTGCTTCAGTAGGGATGTCACTGGTGGCCTGCCCTGACCCGTGGCCCTGGAGTCTTACTTAAAAGAAAAGGGATAGTTAGTTTTGGATTGAAGATAAAAGTTTATAGAGATTATCGTGACTCCACCTGCAGATCCTGGTGAAAGAACACCAGCGTTGCTTCAGTCCTCCGGAGGGTGATGGTACAGCAGCCGAGATTGTATAGCTGCCTGCAGGTGGAGCTGGCCTTCCGGGGCAGGGATGCCTTGTAGGGATAAAGGTGCAGATGATGGAGGTAGTAGTTGCAGGGCAGCAGTGAATAAGCACACGGAGACTGAGTCACTCTACCCGGGTACTTTACTAGAACAATGCAGATGGTGATATTGTTCACAGTGGCAAAACAGTCTTTATTCAGCCAGGTAGTCACAGTGGGCTGCAGAGTCTCTGGAAGTCTCCCGTGGTATGCCTTCTTGGATCTAACCCCATGACCTGCTGCTACTGCCTGTCCTGGGGTAGCCTGCTTAATACCAGGCCCGTTGAGGTGCTCTGATGATCCCAGCTTCCACTCTCTCTCTCTCTCTCTCTTGCTCTGGGATTTGACCCCGGTGGGTTAACCTGGTGAGACTGATCCCACCAGATAGGGTGTTGTGGTCGGTAAACATACCCATGACCTCCGGTGTTCTCGGTGCAGGGGCTGGACTCCCTAACCGTCTTCAGAACCAGTACTCCGGTGTATGTGGACCAGGGTTCCCTCCCTAAGTATGGACGCTCGGGGGGTCCCACTTTCAGTCTGGGCTGCCTGTTCTTCTTTCAGGTCCCCTCCCTGGAAGTCTCCTTTTCTCACTTGGAGGCTCCCTGTTTTCCATCTATCCCTCATTGCCATCTAGAACTCACTGTGTGTCCTCCCTCCTCCCCTTAACTCCCCCCCCCCAGGGTACGGGCCTAAAACCATCTATTCTTGGTGGGTGTGTGGAAGTGCTGGGTTGGGATCCTCCCACAGACATCTGCCTTCCACCGTGACAGGGGTTACCGCACACGAATTTATGGGTGCAGTACCCCAATTGTGACACCTGACCAGGTGGGGCACCACACTGGTTTTCTCCACACATACCGCTTAGAATTATCACCAAAAAGTTTTATCTTCATCTCACCAGCCCAGAGAATCTTATTTCTCATAGACTGGTAGTCCTTCGTGTGTTTTTTGCAAACTTTATGTGGGCTTTCATATGTCTTGCACTGAGCAGAGGCTTCTGTTGGGCAATTCTGCCATAAAGTTCATTCAACAAGCAAAGTAGGAGGTTTCAAGCCCTTTTGTAATAATTATATATATCAAAAATCACGTGTGCTATGTTTTTCAATATGAATTTATTAAAGTATTAAATACATATAAAGTTCATTACATAGCATATATAGGGGATATACATAATTTAGGTTTTTATTTATTTCATGTGTGATCAAAATTAATGTGAGATTGTGACCATTAAAATTTTCCCTGGTATAGGAAACATCCCTTCTAATTGGAATTGAGGTAGAGGACGGGAGTAGTTCGGTGCAGATTAATTCCCTATATGTATACTATGCATGTAAATTGTAGGTCATATCAGGTATTGAAGACAACCGTGTGGTATGTGTGTTACCTCCAGGGGGAGAGACCTGCGGAGCAATGCTGGATAATATCCTATGCAGAGATCCTGCGGTTCCTCTGCCCCTGGGGAACACAGCCCCAGCTAGCCTCATATAATTATACACATGCACAGTGTCTACATCAGGGGTGCAGATTTGATCCTCCTCCCACCTCCTCTAACACTTACCCATGTCCAAAGGGAGAATGAGTGTCCAGGTGCCCCCAGACGCGTTTCGCTATTGCTTTCTCAATGGGGTCCGTACTGCAAATGCCGGACGGCATCTGTTTATATTAACACTGTGCTCCTGCACGTGTATCCCATTTCCGCTCCGCCTCCACCACGCCGATCCGCGGCCAATCCCGAGGCTGGAGAGTCAGTGGCCACCTGATCTCATCCAGCCTATCAGGGATGCCTGCAAGGTCGCTGGGGTGTGGGAGCGGATGTTGTATCTAGGATTCCTCACCAATGGCATTGTACCCAGGGCGGAAGTGCCATTTCCACCAGAGAATCTTATTTCTCATAGACTGGTAGTCCTTCGTGTGTTTTTTGCAAACTTTATGTGGGCTTTCATATGTCTTGCACTGAGCAGAGGCTTCTGTTGGGCAATTCTGCCATAAAGGCCTGACTGATGGAGGCCTGCAGTGATAGTTGACTTTGTAAAACTTACTCCCATCTTCCTACAGGTACCTTTACACGCGGCAACTTTTCTAGGAATTTCACTGGCAACTTACTGGTTGCAGTGAAATCATGGAAAAGTTGCCGCGTGTAAAGATACCCTACTGCATCTCTGGAGCTCAGCCACAGTGATCTTGGGGATCTTCTTTACCTCTCTCACCAAGACTCTTCTCCCACGATTGCTTAGTTTGGCTGGACGGCCAGGTCTAGGAAGACTTCTAGTGGTCCAAAACTTCTTCCATTTAAGGATTATGGAGGCCAGTGTGCTCTTAGGAACCTTGAGTACTGGAGAAATTCTTTTGTAATCTTGACCAGATTTGTGCCTTACCACAGTTCTGTCTCTGAGCTCCTTGGGCAGTTCCTTTGACCTCATGATTTTCATTTGGTCTGACATGCACTGTGAGCTGTGAGGTCTTATATAGACAGGTGTGTGTCTTTCCAAATCAAGTCCTATCAATTTAATTAAACACAGCTTGACTCCAATGAAGGAGTAGAACCATCTCAAGAAGGATCACAAGGAAATTGACAGCATATGACTTAAACATGAGTGTCTGAGCAAAGGGTCTGAATACTTATGACCATTGTCATGATCTCCACATTGCCTGTGTTTGTTCTAGGTTTGTGGAGACTCAATCACCTGAATTTAGCTCAGTTAGTTAGGCCTCTATTTAGTCAAGCTTCCAGCTATGCTCAGTGTGAATTGTACACTTGCTTCTCTCTGTGTGGACTTAATCTTCCTGTGCTTTAAAACAGACCCTGCCTGACTTAGCCATCTTACCTGGACTTGACTCTCTGCTTGTGACCAGACTCTTCTCTCCGTTTGTACCTTTGTATTCTGTTTTTGTCTTTCTGGTTTCCTGACTTCGGCTTTGGAATTGGATTTCACTTCTGACCACCCCTTGTTGTACTGCGCCATTTGCTGGACCTGACTTCAGATAGTTTTGACCTCTCTTTATTTCCAGTAAGTAGTATTATTGTTATTTACTTTCCATTTATTTTTGTTTGTCTTCCGCTTCTTTGAGATAGTTGTTACTTGTGACCAGCGTCACAACCATGTCAGTTTTTCTTTTTTAATACATTTGCAAAAAACTCTACATTTCTTTTTTTTCCAGTTAAGATGGGTGCAGAGTGTACATTAATGAGAAAAAAATGAACCTTTTTGAATTTACCAAGTGGCTTACAATAAAACAAAGAGTTAAAAATTTAAAGAGGTCTGAATACTTTCCATACCAATTGTATGTTCCCTGTCTAAGGCCAGGTTCACATTTGCATTTGTGAACGCAGCGTTCCAAACGCAGTCAAATGCTAGCGCACTGCATTCCTATGTTTAAAATGGGAATGCCTGGTACCTGCGTTTGGCTGCTTTCGGTTGCAGTTGCATTCAGATGCGCATAATTTGACCGCCCTCCGAATGCAGCCTGTTGCATTTTTTGTGCGTTTACGGGCGATTGTTTTATCAGGAAGCGTCTGCAAGCGCACAAACAATCGATCTCAATGGATCCGCAGTGTCCTCCGCATGACAGCGCCGGAGAGCGCTGCAGATCTCATTGAAATCTCTCCCGGGAGGAGGAGATCTCCACCACTGATCTCCTCCTCCCGGCCGCCGCCAAGACTGCTGATTGGCTGGCCGGGCACTATACCGATGTGAACACATGCAGAGATTCTCCGCTGCATTCACATCAGTATGGCAGCATTTGCATAAGACATCTATTAGTGATTAAAAGCGGAAAAACTGCAGGAATCATATATATAGTAGCACAGTAAAAAAAATTTTGACCTGCCATCTGTCAGTACATATATTTTGACAATCTGATGCTGAATCATTTGAAAACTCACGAGCAGCAAATTGAATTAACACAAGCTCTATTCAGATAATGTTAAGCGCACCCTTTTGAGGTTATCTACTAGTGATGATCAACTCTATTAAAATCTTAATGTGTTGGGTTTGACAAATTATTTCCAAAAATGTGATATGCAGCAGATTGATTACCCATGGATCACTACTATTGCTAAGCCCAGTGGCCTAACTTCAGGCCAATGGGCCTCGATGTGAAATCTCCAATGGGACCCTCAATTATTGCAAATTTTTAATAGTATTAGTCTTTTTCTATAGGCCAAAGGTACTTTTGGGTCCCCCCTAGGCTGCAGGGCCCGGGTGCGATCGCAACCCCTGCACCTATTGTAGTTACGCCCCTGGCTAAGCCTTTACTTGCCCAGAAAAGATGTGGACACTCTGAAGAGTCCCTTGACTGTATTGAACTACTAAATAGCTCATTAGAGCAAAAACAGCCTTAGAAATGTCGATGTGCCGTCCCAATATAATGAATTGTAAACATGGGTAACCAACAGCCTATTTAACAACGCACAGCACTGACAAGATTTTTTCTAGCCTTTTTAAATTGTAAAAACGGTCCAAAAATAATCTCATTTGGGGGCAGATGGTTTTTCACAAGGGAAGTACAACAACTAATCTTGTTTGGAGAGTAGGAAGAGATTTTTTTTTGTTCACAAGATGCCCAAAAATGATTTCATATTTGTGATCAGTACACAGAAACACATTCGTTTTTAGGCAGAGAAGAAGATATGACAAGTTCTTAGGCTACCTTCACATTTGCGTTCCCCTCCGCAGCGTTCTGCGGAGGGGATCCGCAATGTGACCGCAGCACTGCAAGCCCCTATCTTTATAATAGGAGTGCACGGTGCTGCGCATGACCGTGCGCACCCATTCACTGCCATATGTGATCTGTGAGCAGGCGGATGCCTGTGCACAAATCACACAGTCTCGTCCGCACCACGAACGCGACATGTTGCATTTCTAGTGCGGACGAGATTGGGTGATTTGTGTGCAGGCATCCGCCTGCGCACAGATCACATATGGCAGTGAATGGGTGCGCACGGTCATGCGCAGCACCGTGCGCTCCCATTATAAAGATAGGGGCTTGCGGTGCTGCTGTCACATTGCGGATCCCCTCCGCAGAACGCAAATGTGAAGGTTGCCTAAATAAGCCAAACCAAAATTATCCCTATTGTAGGATTCAACAGAGGTTTGCCATTTGAATGCTATTTTCTAAGCATTAATGTTCACATTCCTGTATTCACACAATATCATGATCACTGTGCTTTTATTTTTACACTCCAAATTGCACCATGTCAATTTCTCTTGTGGGTTTTCTGTGTGATTTTCCCCATAGACTTGCATTAAATGCAGAAAATCGACAGGTAAAATGCACACAAGTGTTTTTGGTGCATTCATACCGTGGAAATATACAAGAAATGCATGTAATCAATACCAGGAAGTTTCATAAACAAAACAGCTTGACGCACCAAACTAAGACAAAATTGTAGCATCAAAAATGCATGCAAAAATACAATGAAAAAGAAAAGCAAGTAAACTAAGGTGTGGAGATGGTGCAGAATTCTGCAGCATCACAAACTCAACTGAACCTGATTGTGGGAACATACCCGTAGACTCTTTGTTTCTCTGTCCATCTCAACCCATTCAGTACCTGTTTATGGTCTCTAGGATGTCTCCTGCCTTCCTGCAGTTTCTAGTATCATTGCTATCTGTCCATAGTCTCCAGGATGTCTCTTGTCTGCCTGCAGTTTCTATATCTTAGCTAACTGTCTGCATTTCTGGGACATATTTTGTCTGTCTGCCATTTCCAGTACCTCAACTTCCTTTCTGCCTGCAGCTTCCAGTGCCTCTGCAAAACAGTGTCCTGTCTGCCTCCAGTCTTCAGTTTGTCAGCTATCTGTGTTCTTCTTGCCTCCCCCATCTGCTGCAATGACACTTGTGACCAGTGTTCCCACCCCAACCTTGGACTTGTGGGATCCCCATCACCAGGTGAACCTAACATATAAAGTAACAACAGGAATTAGAAAGTGGACAATGCCTGTTAAGTGCCTTGACACTAGTTGTAAAGTGCATCTAAAACTGATGTTTCTTAAATATTAGTGCTATTATAAAAAGCAGAGAAAATAAGGGCTCAGTATTGCTAATAAGGTTTGCTATATGGAATCTGAATTTCAAAAATGACAGTCACATTGACATGCAATTGGTAGAGTAAGCTCTGACATCACAAAAGAATATCTGTGCTACTTGAGAATGGGATTTTGAAAACCCTATATATGTGTATTGTACCGTACTTTGTTGCGGTCAGAGCCCAAAGTCATATCGATTATGTCCAAATGTGCAAATATGACCTTAGATTTTTTTCCCTATTATTCTGCTATACTGTATATGTTTTATAATATGCTACAATGTACATTCAATCAGTAAGCAATGTGTAATAATTCAAACTCGTTATAGCTGTTTAGAAAGGAAAATTGCCTCCTACACAAAGAACATTTAAGAGCGAAGTTCAAGATGCATTTAGCTATAAAGAAATAAGGTTTGCCGGTTGTGAAGTGTTCTTTTATATAGGCAAACTGTATATTACTGTAGATATAATAGTCGTGTAAGAATAAGTTTTCTTGCAAAATACAGCTTCCCTCCTTTGTTCTGTCTTCTTTGTTCCTTCCAAATATAAAAAAAAGTTGCTTCTTGCTGACAAAGAATATAATGTTATCTCATTAAGATTGCAACTTAACTCTTCACACAGACGGTAACAACTCGGCTAATTCTGCGGAGACTAATAAACTGAGCTCGAAATGAAAAGCAAAAACTGTGTTCCAAAGCATCAGCAATGGCCCCAAGCATGTGCTACATCGGGTTTGCATCTGTATTCTCTTATTTTCTTTCCCCTGGAGCCTATTCAATCATTCTAATAGCCAAAAAGGATTAAGAAAGAATATGTGTTTTGCCGGCATCTAAACTAAGATAACAAAAAAGCCATTGAAATTTATAATAGAAATGATTTTTTCATTTTAGAAAGAACTGAAAGTCTTTGTTGTGTTGGTGGAGTCGGCGTAGGACGTGCACAATTATTCACCCACATAGTCACTTCTACTAATTTCATTAGTATATGTTCTTTGCATTTATTATGTGGTAATTATAGGTCTGCTTCTAAAACAAAATGTAAATATTTTAATGATGGCATCGAGGGGGAAACTACTTAAGACAAAATCCTGCGCTGTGTTCAGAGTCTGATTTTTTTTTCACTCGGTCATTACTTATTTACCAGTTCACAAGCTACGCCGCCAAATCTATAGTACAAGTACAGACACCTACCGTCAGTGGAGACGTCCAGCTGGGAGGCGGCTATCACACCAGAAAATGGAGAGTTTTGCATACACATAACACAGTATTTATATCCAAGACTTTTTCTTTAATATTGCAAACAACACAATAATACTGAATAATTTACTCTGCAACACAGAGATTAACACTATGTAAATGGAACTTTTGAAAACAATGTGATATTAAAGTATTATTATGAAATGTTAACATTTTAAAGAAGACTATAACATGAAATATAGATTCCTAAAGTATAAATGTCATTTAATTGAAAATAAAGCAAACAACCCAATACTGCACTGGTTGTTAATGATGAGTCACATAGCAGCTAAGATAATTTTTTTTTGTGTTGTATGACTTATTTTCTTAACTTTTTGTGCTCTTTAAAAACTGCAGTTTTGGGCTGTGTGGGCATGGCAAGTGTCTGATAGCACCGTGTGGGCATGGCCAGCATAGGCCAGCACTGTGTGGGCATGGCTAGCATCTGTCAGCACTGTGTGGGCATGGCCAGTGTCTCCCAGCACTGTGTGGGCGTGCCCAGCACTTGCCAGCACTGTGTGGGCATGGGCAGCGACTGCTAGTACTGTGAGTTTATTTCAACAAAGTCTCTCACCCCCCATAGTTCATTGCTCTCACTTGGGAGCATGCATCTACTCTGTTCATTCACAGCTCCTGAGAACAGACTGAGGTGTAGAGCCAATCCCATGGAAATGCAGCTACACAGATGGGGGTCTTTCTAATAAAACTGCACACTAACACACTGACTTAACTGTCTCTCTGTCTGTGTATATATGCTATGGGGGTCATCACAGTGGAGGGCATAGTATCCAGAGTACAAGCAGAGAAGTGTTCATTGAGGTGTGTGGAGCAAACACCTGATAAGAGTCAGCAGTGTGATGTGGCAGCAGAAAAGGGTTAACAATGACTGAGTTTTAATAATTAATCTTAATTAACCTGACAATATACACCTAACAAGGTGGAAGAGGGGAATCTAGAGAAGACTGTAGTAGATTACATTTACAACATATTATAATTTAAAATGTTTTAATTATTTTAGAAATAACTCAACTTCAGAGTAAGACTAGGAGAAAAAAGGCAAAAAAGGATAATCATAAGTCAAAGGAGCCGGTAAGGTTAATATTAGAGCGAAGTCCCTAATAGGTAGAAATGGCAACACTGTAACTAAATTAAATATACCCACAGGTGGAACACCGTGAGGAGAACACGATTACCACCGGCCCCAGTTACCGGGAGAGGAATTCAAGTACAATCTTACTAATGTTTTTAAGCCACTGTTTTAAAATAATTTTGAATAAAAGGTTGACGATATTTTAGTATTGTCTAATTAAGACTAAGCGCTGAGCCCATCCCCATTTCTGAAATATCATGACTGAGTTGCAAAGGAGCCAGATGACAGACCTGGTGCAGAGGAGTTTACACTGAACCTGACGGAGCTTAGCCCTGTGCTGTAGTCTGAGGTGATCTGATACATTGTTTCCTCACCAGCTACAGTCAGGAGCTCGCACTGTGTAGGCCACACCCCCTCTTATATGGCCGTATTCATATTCAGTGTGAAGACGGATCTCACAGAGAATGATCTTTTCGCAGTGTAGTAGGGACAACTTGTGGAAGGTTTATGAATGGTTTCCTGACAGATTTCATTAATAAAGTATATTTGAAAATTTTTTATAATGATTTGCTATAGATTATTATTAAATAAAAATGTATACGGCAGTTACGCTTTAAACTCCATCCAGACCCCAAATAAACTGTAATTTTAGATCTTTGAATCTATCAGTTTAAATCTTTGAGGTATTTCTATAGCATCTTTTTCAGGTGGATTCCACATGGAACCACCTGAAAAAGCGCTAAAGAAACACCAATGGGATTGAACAAATGCTTAGCGATGTACGACTTGTGGTGTACATGTTCAGTCTTTTTTAACTTCTTTGCACTGCTTCAGACTTCCAAAGCGACAAAGTGATTAAAAGAAAAGACTCTCCAGTCTTCTGGCATTTTCATCTTCAAAACCACTCACTGTTAATACATAAATTAAAAAAAACTCCACCAACAAAGCAAGAGGCAACAAAGAAAACACAAAAAAGACTACAAGAAAAACAGTGCCAGCATTTTCCTAAAGAGACTTTTGCAGGAAAACCTCAGTTGGTATGTCAGGATCTAAAAGAAATTGTTTGCACATGTTCTTAAAGTCAAAAAAGGTTTGTATCTGTAATATGGGTGCATTTCTCCTCTTTTCGGAAACTAGCCTTATAAAAACCCCTGTCAGCAGCTTATACCCAATGATGAAAAAGATGAAATCCAAAATACCTGATCATATTTTGAATATAACATCACCATTTGATATCGCCAAAAATGATAGGTTTGAATGACTTTGATCTATTGTGCCTGACAAGCTAAACCACTATAAGTAGAACATAAACCAGTGGGTTTATAGATAAAGGCTATATTTAGAATTTGGAATTATTATATTAATTGGATTAGATTGCTTTAGAGTAACCCTAAAATATATGTGATAAATCGAGAGAAGTCTTCTTTATTGATTGAAGAACTTTCTTCAGAAACCCTGATGAAAACCAGCATTCTTTGAAATGCATTGGCTGTTTTTTGCCTAAATTAGGCTCTCGTACCTAACAGATAGTGATATCACTCACCATCCCTGTAAAATTGATTTGTTAGCAGAAATGCTACTTGCAAGAGTGCCCTGGAAGAAAGCCCAACTTCTGCACACAAGACCCCAAAGAAGACCTTAGTATCACATATGGGCTGTGCACAGGACTTTGCATTTTGCCTTTATTGACCTTGATCATTGGACCAATCAATGAAAACATCACCATCCCATTGACTCTGAAGGAGGACCAATCTATGTTATAGTAAATGTTGTCTTCAACACACATATATTAAGTTGCACATTCTGATTATATTCAGATAACATTAGTGCTGTGATACTTGTAGTCTTTTTTTAAAGAGACCTTATCAGCTAGTTTATGCTCCCCAGCTATCACTGTCTGCACCTGCAGCTTCATAATACTATTCTAAATATCCCTTTCTGAACTCAGTGTAATGTTCAAGGTGAAAAAAAAGCATTTATACACTTACATTTTCTGAGGCAGTGACTACACCTCAGAAGATGTAGTCACTCTTGCAGGTTTATAGTTAACTCACTGAACAATTCTCTGTATAAAGGACTTGTGTAATGTAACAATCATGTGACCATAGTGAGTGGAGCTAATCAAGAAAAATTATTATGTGCTATGGAGACTTGGCTCTGCCTTATAGACACATGATCGTGACATCACACAGGTCCTGCGGCATCTTCTGACATTCTGCAGAAATGTTAACTATTAACCTGCCGGAGTGATTACATCCTCTAAGGTGTCTACACACTGCCTCATTTACATAAGAAAATGTAAGTGTACAGTATAAATGCTTTTTTTCACCTTTAAAGAGGACCTGTCACCAAACCAGGGGGCGGGGCTGAACGGCAGTTCTGAAAAAAAAAAAAATCTGTTTAATGCTGCAGAAGAGGGAGAAAATGATTGGCAGCGGTGGGCAGATTAAACATGCAGGGAGTGTGAATCTGCCCTTCGGCTCCAGCCCCTAGCCACCTCCTTTCCGGCTGCAGGATGTAAGTTTTCTAAGTGTATAATCTCGGGGTACAGGGCTGCTCAAGTGCTGGGGGACCCCTTGCCTGGATGCAGAAGACATGCTGCATCCAGTGATGTAATTAGATCACCATGCCTGGTTTGGTGACAGGTCCTCTTTAACATTGCACTATGAGCTCAGATAGAAATGATTAGAATAGGACTATAAAGCATTAGGTGCAGACAGTGATAGCTGGGGGACATAAACGACCTGACAGGTTCACTTTAAATTTAATAGTATTCAATGGGACTCTACACTGAGATCATTTAAAACTGCCTGCAACTGGTTTAGTTAGGGCTCTTGCACACGAGTGCATAAATTGGATGAGTGCTATGCGAGAAAAAAATCACACTGTAGTCAGACCAATGTTATCCTATGGGACAATTCCGATCTGCAATTTGTACTCAGGTCTAATTAGACATAAGGACCCATTACACACTTCAATGCCTCAGCGATCCGACCAACGATCCGACATTACCTGGATAGGTTCAAGAATGTTCAATGATCGCTAGTGAGGTGTCACACGTACAGGTATCGTGAATGATGCAGCAACGATTCCACAACAAGTGAATAATACTTGCAGTCATTTGGTCGCCTATGTCCTTCAGTTCTGAATAGGCGAAGTAGTAAACGAGATCGTTATCATGGTGTCACATACGACAATGCAGCAGATCGAACATACGATCAGCGACTGATTTATGGTCCTGTTCATAAACCTGCGATCAACGATCTGCTGACTTATCGTTGGTCGTATATGTCACATGCAACGACGTTGTTATATCGTCGTGGCTCCGACCCAAAACCCGTGACGAACCAACGATATCGTTAACGATATTGTAGCGTGTAACAGGCCCTTTAGGCTAAGTTCAGACAATTTGGTTTTTGGTCATCAAAAAGCAAGAAATCCACGAGGTTGCTGTTTTCTTGACAGGAGGTTTGCTGCCTTTTTCCTGCAAATTTGCTGCATTTTTGGTGCGTTTTTACCGCGCTTGTGCTGTGTTTTTGCTGCGGATTGGTTCCTGCATTTTTACTGCAGATTTTACGATAGAAACTATTGCAAAAACGCAGAAAAGATTTGACATGCTCATTCTTTAAAAAAACACAGCAAAACCTGTGGGGTTTCCACTTTCTGCACCAAACTAAAACCAATCTGTGTGGACATTTTTTCCTGAAATCATATAGGTTTTGATGTTAACCAAAAACCCTGGAAAGGATTAGATTAGCATAAAAATCAGGAATATCTGCAGGTCAAAAATGCAGCAAAAACGCTGTGTGTGAACTAGGCCTGAGAAAAAAATTAGAGCATACTATGATTGTCAGCGAACCTCGGCTCACTGGCACCCATAGAAGTCTATGACATTCAAAAGCAGTTTGATATACGCCAATTCAGGCAATGGAGGAAATGGAGAAATTAATCTGTCCATCTTCTCCTCAACTATGATCTGATTCTTGCATGTGAGACAAACGTAGCAAAAAAGATGATACTTGGGTCACAATCGATGCAGACCATAAACCCGATCACATTAGCATACCGCACTTGAATGATTGGATGCTATACACAATATTCTTATACATATAATGCGATAAACACACATGGAAACATTTTAGATTTCTTTAAATCCCATCCATTTAGCTGTAAGACACAGTTTTTTTTTGTGCTAGAAAAATGCACAAAGTTAAAATTTGATAAAAACACATTGCAGGACCTTAAAGGGAATGTCACCAGGTTTTGGCTAGCCAATGAGAGAGCTGCATGATGATGTATGGGTAGAGAGCCTTATCCAGCAATGTATACACTTACTTGGCTGCTTGCTGCAGATTTGATGAAATCTTTGTTTCATCTGCACATCTAGGAACGTTACTTTATTAATCTTCTTTATTGAAATAAATAATTTTAAAAATTGTGTGTAATAGTTTTTATAGTTAAAAAGATACATATGGACAAAAATCCTTTATTTAAAATAAAACACAGAGATAAATCCTTTAATTTAAATAAAACATGCAGACATACCTCTTTTACCCATTTATTAGCTCCCAAAAATACACACCTCCAATGGTAAATCCACAGCACGATGTCCAGTGAAGCTTCCTCGGCTCTGCTACATTGCAGTAAGAGGTGAAATTACAGTGGTTATTCACTGCGAGGACCTCTCTCACACCGAGTCTCAACTGTGATAGCAATGGTGCATACCTCATTGATGTCACCTCTGGGAAAAAGAGGGTTGTCTGTGAGTTTTATTTCAAATAAAGGATTTTTCTAGGTGTTTTTTAACTATTTACTTAAAGAATTGGAAATCTGGTGTCTCATAGAGACCTGGTCATTACAAATCCATGGCTTGATGACAGCTGTCAATTCTCAGCCGTCGTTAACTCCTTCTATTACCCTGATTGCCACCACACCAGGATGATCAAAAAGGGCTGGGTAAAGTGCCAGGGTTTGGTGCTTCTAATGAATGTGCAAAATTCTAGTGTGGCTGCTGGCTGCTGTTCTTATCGGGAAGGCAATAAGCATGCGCCTCCTCCGAGGGTGAGAATATCAACTCCCAGCCCTGTGCTTTATGTTGGCTGAGTATAAGATTGGGAGGGAACCCACATTGTTGTTTGTTATTTATTTAAATAATTAAAAAATAACAGGGGAGTGTCCTCCCTATTTAGTACTCAGCCAATATAAAGTGCACAGCTGGAGGTTGCAGTCCACAACTTTCTGCTTTATTTGTGCTGAACATAAAAAATACGGGGGACACCTATGCATTTTTCCAATTATTTATTTATTTTTACATCTGTGTGTGTGTGTTTACAGCAACCATTCACAGATGCTGGCACTGAGGGTGTCTGACTTCAACCAATCACATAGGTGTGGCAGCGGCACAGAGGCTAGTTAAGGATGATTAAACTACTTAATCACTGTTTTTCTTAATTTTACAGCCCCCTATCCGAACCCATACCTGAACAGTAACACAGACTTCTAATGGAAATCCGTGTTTGGGGTCCATGCTCGTACACTTGGTGTCTGGTATGGACCCTTAACTTTACAATTCAAGCTCGCCCATAATTACAGGTGCCATCTCCATATGAAGCTAGTAATACAAAATCCATCATTCATAAAATGCAATGTTACAGCTGACCCTGCTCTCCCTTCACAATGAAAGCAATGATTTTTGCACATGTTTATGAGATGTCCATAACAGGCATGCACATATGGAGTTACTGAAACAATAGGAAGCCTAAAAAGTCTCCAATGGCTAGTGTGAAAATTGCACCTTTTTTGATATACTGTAGTTAATACAGATTGTGATATGGGAAAAAAATAACAGAGAAAATTGATTTACTCATACCTATGATAATTTTTCATATTGTTGTGTATGCAGTTTCACCGGTGTAGCCGACCCAATCTTTCACTTTTCCCTCTGGGGATCTTCTCGGAGGCTCTGTTATGGTAAGCTGATCATCTTTTTGTACTTTTTGTATTTTTTCACATCAAGTTTAAGGGTATGTGCACACAGTGCGTTTTTGCTGCGGTTTCTGCATGCAGAAAACCCTTGCTTTTATGGTAATGTATGCTAATTTGTTCCTGCGGTTTTGATTCCCAGCAAAACCAATGTGTTTCACAGAAACGCTGTGCCCACACATTGGTTTTGCAAGTGTCAAGAACTGTCAAATCCCTGCGTTTTTGGTGCGGATGGGAAAGAATTGACATGCTCTATTTTTCCTGAGTCTTTGCTGCAGTCAATGGAAAAAACGCAGGAAAAACGCAGCATCAAAAACGCACAAAAACATGCAAAAAACGCAGGACCTGAAATCAGCAAATCTCCTGGCAAAGACTCTAAGATCCTCAGGTTTTGCTGCGTTCAGGACTGCTCAAAAAACATCCTGTGGGCACATACCCTAAAGCCTCAGTCACACATAACATGATCATTAGCGAGATCGTTGTAACTGTGACGTTACAATGATCTCCCCAGCGATGTCGCTACGTGTGACAGCTAGCAGTAATCAGTCGCCTGCTGTGAGATCGCTGATCACTGTAGAGGGCCCAGGACCATTTTTTGGTCGTTGGTCTTCCTTACAGGTTGCTAACCATGGTAAACACCGGGTATCTATGCAGCGCGTGCTGCCTAGATACCCGGTGTTTATCATGGTTACCAGCACTAAGCAGGGAGGACGCTGGTAACTATGATAAACAGCGGGTATCTAGGCAGCGCGCACTGCCTGGATACCCGGTGCTTATCATAGTTACCAGCATCCTCCCTGCTTACAGGCTGAGCTAAGCAGGGAGGACGCTGGTAACATCTCTTCCAGCGATGTGGAGGTGGCTCCCAGGTCCCTGATCGCTGGGGAGATCTGCCTGTTTGACAGCGACCAGGTAATGACGCTCCAGCGATCCCAGCAGGTCGTTATCTCTGTCGGAATCGCTGGAGCGTCGTTGTGTGTGACGGGACCTTAACATACAACAAGGACAATACGAATACAGTATTTAAGTGATAACTGTATTTGTTTAAGAAAAAAAGAAAAAAGTTTCAAATGTGGTACAATTACAAACAGCAACTGATCAATTTGAAAACTCCATAGTACACAAAATTCTAAAGTTTTTGATTTTTCTCCTATTTGTATGCCCTGAACAATTTTTCTGCATAAACAAAGCCCACTTAAAATTACTATCACACTCAAGTGAATGAGCGAATGAACAATTGGCAGAACTCATCTGTTAATGGTTTTAATTAATCAGAAGAAGTGTACTTGCCAAAATGTCAGTCTAAATATGCTATGGGTTGTACTGTATCCCCGGAGGAGTTTTATTTGTTTCCTGCTACTTTGTTGTTACTGGTTAAAAAACGTCTTCAGAAATACTGAATACTGACAGTGTTTATCATAAACTAATCTGATTTTAATTGTTAAAATCAATCATCCTTATAGTAAAAGAGAGGCAAATGTATTTTAAACAAGAAGGTGTATTGATGAAATTATCATGACTGCCAAAGTAGGAAAATAATTTAAAAAAAAACACTTCAATCTCTACAACATTGGAAAATCTATATTTTTTGGATCATTGTCTTGTGTCTTGATTTTCTTTCAAACCAATTTAATGTTGGCTTCTGACCACTTGAAAGTGGTTTTACTACCAAATGAGCTGCAATATGCTTCACTGTGTACTATCTACTATATAATCTTCTAATGTTCTCTGTCTGTCATGGAACTCACGCACCAGCGCTCATTAGCTGCCGCTAGCAGCAGCAACCAATGAGCACCGCGTATGCAAAAAGCTGCACGCCTTCAAAATTAGAAGATTATACAGTAGCTGGAACCTGGCGACAGCGTTGCATAGCGTCGCTGTCGCCAGGCTACATGTATGGCCGCGGCGACCCCCGGCACCGATACCTGCCACCTCCCTCCTCACCTCCTCGCCTTCCTGCCTCACTCCTCGCCTCCCTGCCTCCGTCCTCGTCTCCCTGCCTCCCTGCCTCCCTCCTTGCCTTCCTGCCTCCCTCCTCGCCTCCCTGCCTCCCTGCCTCCCTCCTCGCCTTCCTGCCTCCCTCCACGTCTCCCACTCTTCTCGCCCGTCTTCTCCGTGTACAGCGGTCATGTGACAGGGCAGGCTGATGTGATGTCACACAGCTCGCCCTGTCACAAGTAGCTGTACACAGTGTGACGCTGCGGGTGAGAACCGAGGGGGGCGAGGGGCTCCCCCCTGCAGCCATCCTGCCTACCCCTGCAGCCATTCTACCCCCCCAGCACCATCCTGCCCCCCCACAGCCATCTTGCCCACCCCTGCAGCCATTCTGCCCCCCTTGGCACCATCCTGCCCCCCCACAGCCATCCAGCCCACCCCCGCAGCCATCCTGCCCCCCCTGTAGCCATCCTGCCCAACCCCGCAGCCATCCTGCCCGCCCCCGCAGCCATCCTGCCCCCTGGCATCCATCCTGCCCCGCACGCTCCATCCTGCCCACCCACTGGCTCCATCATGTCCCCCCTTGGCTCCATCCTGCCCCCCCAGCTCCATCCTGCCCCCCCAGCTCCATCCTGCTCCCTTTCCTAGCTCCATCCTGCCCCCAGCTCCATCCTGCCCCCCTTTCCAACTCCATCCTGCCCCCCAGCTCCATCCTGCCCCCCCAGCACCATCCTGCTCCATTTCCTAGCTCCATCCTGTCCCCCCGGCTCCATCCTGCCTTGCTCGATCCTTCCTGGCTCTCTCGCTCTATTCTGCCCCGCACGCTCCATCCTGCTCTGCACGCTCCATCCTGCCCCCCTTTCCGGCTCCATCCTGCCCCCCTTTCCGGCTCCATCCTGCCCCTCTCCCCGTCTCCATCCTGCCCCCCCCAGCTCCATCCTCCATACATGTGCTATAATGTACCGCCATATACCATAGCGCTGCTATACATGTACTATAATGTACCGCCACATACCATAGCGCTGCTATACATATACTGTAATGTTCCACCATATACTATAGTGCTGCATTACATGTACTGTAATGTACCGCCATATACTATAGCGCTGCTATACATGTGCTGTAACATACTGCCATATACTATAGTGCTGCTATACATGTACTGTAATGTACCCCCATATACTATAGAGCTGCTATACATGTACTATAATGTATCATCATATACCATAGTGCTGCTATACATGTACTGTAATGTACCGCCATATACTATAGTGCTGCTATGCATGTGCTGTAATGTACCGCCATATACTATAGCACTGCTATACATGTGGGGTAACATACTGCCATATACTATAGTGCTGCTATACATGTACTGTAATGTACCCCCATATACTATAGCGCTGCTATACATGTACTATAATGTATCGTCATATACTATAGTTCTGCTATACATGTACTGTAATGTACCGCCATATACTATAGTGCTGCTATACATGTGCTGTAATGTACCGCCATATACTATAGTGATGCTATACATGTGATTTAATGTACCGCCATATACCATAGCGCTGCTATACATGTACTGTAATGTACCGCCATATACAATAGTGCTGCTATATAACTGCTGTAATGTACCGCCATACACCATAGTGCTGCTATACATGTACTGTAATGTACTGCTACAGTATATACCATAGTGCTGCTATACATGTACTGAAATGTACCGCCATATACCATTGCGCTGCTATAAATGTGCTGTAATGTACCGCCGTATCCCATAGCCCTGCTATACATGTACTATAATGTACCCCCATATGCTATAGCGCTGCTATACATGTACTGTAATGTACCGCCATATACTATAGTGCTGCTATACACGTGTTGTAATGTACCGCCATATACCATAGCGCTGCTATACATGTGCTGTAATGTACCGCCATATACGATAGTGATGCTATACATGTGATTTAATGTACCGCCATATACTATAGCGCTGCTATACATGTACTGTAATGTACCACCATATACTATAGCGCTGCTATACATGTACTGTAATGTACTGCCATATACTATAGTGCTGCTATACAAGTGCTGTAATGTACCGCCATACACCATAGCGCTGATATACATGTACTGTAATGTACTGCCATATACCATAGCGCTGCTATACATGTACTGAAATGTACCGCCATATACCATTGCACTGCTTACATGTACTGTAATGTACCACCATATACCATTGCGCTGCTATACATGTACTGTAATGTACCGCCATATACTATAGTGCTGCTATACATGTGCTGTAATGTACCGCCATATACTATAGTGATGCTATACATGTGATTTAATGTACCGCCATACACCATAGCGCTGCTATACATGTACTGTAATGTACTGCCATATACCATAGCGCTGCTATACATGTACTGTAATGTACCGCCATATACCATAGCGCTGCTATACATGTACTGTAATGTACCGCCATATACCATAGTGCTGCTTACATGCTTATGTACATGCATTAATGTGCTATCATGTCTTAATGTACCGCCATATACATAGTGCTGCTATACATGTGCTGTAATGTACCGCCATATACATAGGATGCTATACATGTGACTGTAATGTACCGCCATATACCATAGCGCTGCTATACATGTACTGTAATGTACCGCCATATACCATAGTGCTGCTATACATGTACTGTAATGTACTGCCATATACTAACTTATCTGCATTGCATATAATGTGCTATAATGTACTATGCGCCATACTATAGCTGCTATACATTTAATGTACCGCCATATACATAGTGCTAACATGTACTGTAATGTACTGCTACAGTATATACCATAGTGCTGCTATACATGTACTGAAATGTACCGCCATATACCATTGCGCTGCTATAAATGTGCTGTAATGTACCGCCATATCCATAGCATGCTATACATGTACATATAATGTACCGCCATATACTATAGCGCTGCTATACATGTACTGTAATGTACCGCCATATACTATATTGCGTGCTATACACTGTTGTAATGTACCGCCATATACCATAGCGCTGCTATACATGTGCTGTAATGTACCGCCATATACTATAGTGATGCTATACATGTGATTTAATGTACCAGCCATATACTATAGCGCTGCTATACATGTACTGTAATGTACCACCAATACTATAGCGCTGCTATACATGTACTGTAATGTACCGCCATATACTATTGTCGCTGCTATACATGTGCTGTAATGTACCGCCATATACTATAGGCTGCTATACATGTCTGCGTAATGTACGCCATAACATAGCGCTGCTATACATGTACTGTAATAGATACCTGCGCATAATACCATATGTCGCTGCTATACATGTACTGTAATGTACCCATATACATAGTGCTGCTATACATGTGCTGTAATGTACTGCCATATACCATAGCGCTGCTATGCATGTACTATAATGTACCGCCATATACCATAGTGCTGCTATGCATGTACTGTAATGTACCGCCATATACCATAGCGCTGCTATACATGTACTGTAATGTACCGCCATATAACATAGCGCTGCTATACATGTGCTGTAATGTACCACCATATACCATAGTGCTGCTATACATGTGCTGTAATGTACCGCCATATACCATAGTGCTGCTATACATGTGCTGTAATGTACTGCCATATACTATAGTGCTGCTATACATGTGCTGTAATGTACCGCCATATACTATTGTGCTTCCATAAATGTACTGTAATGTACCGCCATACACTATAGTGCTGCTATACATGTGCTGTAATGTACCGCCATACGCTATAGTGCTGCTATAAATGTGCTGTAATGTACCGCCATATACTATAGTGCTGCTGTACATGTAATGTAATGTACCACCATATACCATAGCGCTGCTATATATATACAGTATATGTAGTTCACTCATGTTGACTGAACAAGTTCTGTCAGTCACAGGATGTCAACTACATACATATTCTAGAATACCCGATGTGTTAGAATCTAGCCACCATCTAGTGTAATATGAAAAAGATCCTTGCAGCACACAGCTACTACCAATGATGTACATAAGCTACTAGCTATATATATTTGAGGAAAAAGTTTAAAAACTTACGTTTTTTTCAAAAAACTCAAAAATCTCCAATTTTTTATTTAATTCTGAAGTTCTTGGTACATACATTGGCCAATGTCTGTTTGCTCATCAACTGCGACAAAGTGACTTCAGGGTCTGATGAGTCCTACGCTGATATCCCTATCCTCCTTGTCCGCTACCCCACTACTAAGTGGGCAGACACCATCTAGACCCTCCATCACCTGTAGGTAATGAGGGTGCACATTGCAGCATGGATCCTGCAACTCCATATGATAAATAACAAGAAAAAGAAAACTGCACAGCACTCAAAGACAAATGTGAACTGGTGCTAGCAAAGCTGCAGGGTTATATAATATGAAAAAGATCCTTGCAGCACACAGCTACTACCAATGATGTACATAAGCTACTAGCTATGTATATTTGAGGAAATATATATAGCTAGTAGCTTATGTACATCATTGGTAGTAGCTGTGTGCTGCAAGGATCTTTTTCATATTATATAACCCTGCAGCTTTGCTAGCACCAGTTCACATTTGTCTTTGAGTGCTGTGCAGTTTTCTTTTTCTTGTTATTTATCATATGGAGTTGCAGGATCCATGCTGCAATGTGCACTCTCATTACCTACAGGTGATGGAGGGTCTAGATGGTGTCTGCCCACTTAGTAGTGGGGTAGCGGACAAGGAGGATAGGGATATCAGCGTAGGACTCATCAGACCCTGAAGTCACTTTGTCGCAGTTGATGAGCAAACAGACATTGGCCAATGTATGTACCAAGAACTTCAGAATTAAATAAAAAATTGGAGATTTTTGAGTTTTTTGAAAAAAACGTAAGTTTTTAAACTTTTTCCTCAAATATATATAGCTAGTAGCTTATGTACATCATTGGTAGTAGCTGTGTGCTGCAAGGATCTTTTTCATATTAAATAACCCTGCAGCTTTGCTAGCACCAGTTCACATTTGTCTTTGAGTGCTGTGCAGTTTTCTTTTTCTTGTTATTCACCATCTAGTGTATCTATATCAGTTTACCTTCAGATCAGTCAAGTGAATGCAAAATGATTTATCCTTGACATAAAAGAGTAGTTAAATTTAAATGGTATTACAATTTCTCTCTCTCAAAGCTAATGCATCCAATAATTGTAATAAAAAATAGCAACAATACACTGGTTTAACGATGATATCACCAGAGGCAGTGTAACGCTCACTTAAGCTAGAAAACCACAATCTCTCAGTTACCGCATATCCACCTAGCTAGTTCCATACAGGCTAGTACTGTTATGGCGCAATCCCTAAAGGCACCTAGACAGATAGGAATATCCCTAACTGCGGGACTAGGAGATGACTGCTTGGGCCTGACTTCCTGACCAGTCATTGAGAGTTCATTTACAGTTTCATGTACCTCCTAAGGAGCCAGGGGAGAGGTTGTATGGCTCTACAATCACAACAGGGAAAACATACAGGGAGAAATCATACACCCATTATAATAGGAAGCAGGGACAATGTGCACATGAACGTTCCCTAAAGCTAGGTGTCCCTAGGCTAGCCCCTGTCCCCAACATTACCCCTATAGGTGGGTCTGCCAGGGTCTCATTCCTTGCAAAATTCCTGTATGAGATGTTCCCCCTTCCTCCAAGGGAGTGAAGGGGCAGGAGAGCAACAAAACACTCCTGGAATTCAGGCAGGGCAACAGGTATAAAGGATTCCAGGGAATTCTCAGACAATAGTTTTGTTCCTGCAAAAGATATTACACTTCTGTGACACAGGACCAAGCTCAACCACCATGGGCTGAATACAAATACTATATCCAGCATGGAGTGAGCTCAGAGGTGAGTCGATATTACAGGAGGGGAGGGTGATAACAAGCTACAGCTGAAAGGTTGAGAGAGGACTCAATTAGCAGTGAAAAGGTCCTTAACTTCTTCAGCAATGAAGAGCAAGCACATAGAACCCATATCATTTCTGGGCAGTATGGTGGCAGAGTGATTAGCACTGCAGCCTTGCAGTGTTGGGGTCCTGGGTTCAAATCTCACTATGGACGACTTCTGCAAGGAGTTTATATGCTCTCCCCATGTTTATGTGGGTTTCCTTTGGGTTCTCTGGTTTCATCCCACACTCCAAAGACATACTGATAGGTTGTTTAAATTGTGAGCCGAATTGGGGACAGTATAATAGATGTATGTAAAGTGCTAAAAAATTATTATCACTGTATAAGTGATTAAATAATGTTATATTACATGTTATTATCAGTTTCACAGAATGTCTGCGATTGACTAATCTCTGAGACCTTTTGACCTCAGATTCTCCAAAGCGACAACAGGATGCGGCACGCTCATGACATTAAAATACCAACTCTACTATTATTGGGCCTGGGAAGTATGAATTCAGTGAAATTAAATCTAGTGAAGGGATATTGCAGATAAATGCATGCTAAAAGGTTTCTCCACACATATCTTTTTTAAGAATTTGAGGTGTTTTAAGTGTAGGTGTTTAGCAGCATTTAGACTAGGTAACAATAATATATTTAGGGCAAGTGAACAAGTCCTGTTTAACTTTATTTACCTTAGCTTGGACCATACCTACATTCAGATAATTAAAAAGTTATTGATCTATTCTTACATAAGGTTATCAATTTTAGAACAGTGGGGATGTAACACCCAACATTCCCACTGATCAGCTGTTATTAACCCCAGTGCCCGGATTTAAAGATATTGAATGTAGCTGTAATGCGTAGCTCCATTTAATGTGCAGTGACTGCTGCCAGGTATGGTAGAACAGCTCTTATTTTTTTGAAATGAAGAACAACTGTGGTGCCCCGGAGTCCAGTAGCCGCAATAAAAGTTGGAGGTGAGGCAAAGCATCTACCAGGTAAACACACTTACAACACCATTCAGACTCCAGGCCAGAAGGGGGAGCTCCAAAGCCCAGGTTCAGTGCAGGTTCCCTATAAATTTTGGTCTGGGAGACAGGCCAGTTAGTTCAGTTCCAGGGAGGATTGTAGAAGACACCCTAGGGAGAGTAGCAGCGCTAGGCTCGTTCTAGGAGACTGACTGACCATGTGTTAGACCCGTGGTGAGGGTCTGAGGAAGCAAACTAGGTCTGGGGAGTGGAGCCAGCACCAGTTCACCCCAGGACCAAGTGAAGTACGGTCACCGGAGACCGAGGTCGTCAAGGATTCTACACCCAGCAACCAAACCCGGAGAGTGGGCAGTTGCAGGTTTCCTGCTCACACTAAAGACAGGAGACACAGCTGCAATACATAGCTCAGGAGGGGTAGTTAGAGGTCCAGACCAGAGAAGGGCTCGCGCCGCCTGTCATACGGCTTACACTGACAAGAGAGGGTCACAGCACAACGCTATGCAGCCAAGGCCCGCCTGAACCAACACAATAGGTAGGCCTCAGAACTCACCTGGCGTGCATAACCCCAACTCACATCCAAGCTCTGGATCACGAACAATGACTTGGGCAGTACTCGGTTACACCTACAATAACATAATTAAAAGTACAACGGACTGTTCTTTCCGTGTCTGTCCACTTCTTCGTATGCTGACTCCTGCAACCCCCACTGTACCCTAACACATAGACTATATACCGGCCCAGGGGATAACCAGCCCTGCCCGTGGAGGTCTTAACACCTCACTGCCCATTGTCATCATCCCCGGGACTGTGACAAACAGCAACGGCTCATATTGACCACAAACCACGGGTGGCGTCACATCCATGACAAACTCTTTCCCTTTTTCATTTTTTATTTTTCTCCACTTTTATTGACATTGCCTAGGGACACGGAATCGGTCCGTGGCCACCACCGTGTCATCCCCATACAACAGAGACTGAAGGGGACCGGTCCCGAGTACCCCATGGCCCTAGCGGGCGACTCACAAGCTCCGTTACACATTAAACCTACATACTCCATTCAATCTGCTTACATCTGGCAGCTGTCGATGCTTATAGCAGCAGATTAGTGAGAGTGCCCAATGTTGGACTAACACATATCTAATATTGATGACCTCTTATCAGCATAATACATCAATATCTTGTGACCAGATAACTTTTGTAAGCAGGCCGGATTGATAGGCGTGAGGAATGGTACTTTTCCCTATGGGCCTCCCACTTGTGGGGTGCATAGGCTGCCTGCTGCTCCAGCCACAGCCCTGCTTTAAATCTTTGCCGCCGAGCGGCCTTAGCATGCAGGGCCATGGTGTGAAGGAGGCAGGGCCATTTCCCCAAAGCAGGGCCTCTCTCACACCAATCAGGATGACAAGTGCTGATCCCAGGCCTTCCCATCATCTTCATTAAATTCCTGATCCCTCCCTGAGCTGATCATGTGAGCATTTGCGCTGGCGCAGGGCAGGCAGGGCAGCCTAGCATTGAGCGCATAGATGTGAAAAGGGCCTCTTTCTGTCTGTGTGTTTGACAGTGTCTGTCTATGTCTGTCTCTCTCTACACAACACTATACAGTATATACAGGTCCACACTACATGCTGTATTAGTGTGCCTGTATACTGTATGTATATAGTGTGGACTTGTATATAGAGTATAGTGCTGTGTATACAAGATAAACACCAGCACTCTCAGATGTGCATAGAGCCCGCAGTATGTAATGTGGTATACATCCCGCAGTGTATAATGTGCACAGAGCCAGCAGTGTGTAATGTACATGGAGTCTGCAGTGTGTAATGTGCACAGAGCTCGCAGTGTGTAATGTGTATACAGCCTGTAGTGTATAATGTGCACAGAGCCTGCAGTGTGTAATGTGCACAGAGCCCGCAGTGTGTAATGTGTAAACAGCCCGCAGTGTGTAATGTGCACAGAGCCTGATGTATGTCATGTGCACAGAGCCTGCAGTGTGTAATGTGCACCGAGCCCGCAGTGTGTAATATTCATAGAGCTCGCAGTGTCTAATGTGCACAGAGACGGCAGTGTGTAATGTGCACGGAGCCTGAAGTGTGAAATGTGCACAGAGCCTGAAGTGTGAAATGTGCAAAGAGCCCGTAGTGTGTAATGTGCACGGAGTCTGCAGTGTGTAATGTGCAGAGAGCCTGCAGTGTGTAATGTGCACAGAGCCCACAGTGTGTAATGTGTATACAGCCCGCAGTGTGTAATGTGCACAGAGCCCGCAGTGTGTAATGTGCACAGAGCCCGCAGTGTGTAATGTGCACAGAGCCCGCAGCGTGTAATGTGCACAGAGCCTGCACTGTGTAATGTGCACAGAGCCTGCAGTGTGCAATGTGTATACAGCCTGCAGTGTGTAATGTGCACAGAGCCCGCAGTGTGTAATGTGCACAGAGCCCGCGGTGTTTAATGTGTATACAGCCCGCCGTGTTTAATGTGCACAGAGCTCGCAGTGTGTAATGTGCACGCAGCCCGAAGTGTGAAATGTGCACAGAGCCCGCAGTGTGTAATGTGCATGGAGTCTGCAGTGTGTAATGTGCAAAGAACCTGCCGCATGTAATGTGCACAGAGCCCACAGTGTGTAATGTGCACAGAGTTCGCAGTGTGTAATGTGCAAAGAGTCCGCAGTGTGTAATATGCACAGAGCCCGCAGTGTGCAATGTGCACAGAGCCTGCTGTGTGTAATGTGCACCGAGCCCCCCGTGTGTAATGTGCACAGAGCCTGCAGTGTGTAATGTGCACAGAGCCCGCAGTGTGCAATGTGTATACAGCCCGCAGTGTGTAATGTGCATAGAGCCTGTGGCCTTTAATGTGTATACAGCCCGCAGTGTATAATGTGCACAGAGCCTGCAGTCTGTAATGTGCAGAGAGCCTGCAGTCTGTAATGTGGTATACATTCCGTAGTCTGTAATGGGCACAGAGCCTGCAGTCTGTAATGGGCACAGAGCCTGCAGTCTGTAATGTGCACAGAGCCTGCAGTTTGTAAGGTGCAGAGCCCACAGTGTGTAATGTACATGAAGTTCGCAGTGTGTAATGTGCACAAAGCCCACAGTGTGTAATGTACACAGAGCCCACAATGTGTAAGTTGCACAGAGCCCGCAGTGGGTAATGTGCACAGAGCCCACAGTGTAATATGTATACAGCCAGCAGTGTGTAATGTGCACAGTGCCCGCAGTGTGTAATGTGTACTGAGCCCGCAGCGTTTAATGTGTATACAGCCCCCAGTGTTTAATGTGCACAGAGCCCACGGTGTGTAATGTGCATACTAGAGATGAGCGGTGTTCGAATCAAATTGTTCGCCAATCTCAAATCCGAGCTGTTTTTGGCAATGTTCATCAAATTAGAACAATTTGCTCCAAATTCGGCAGTTCATGGTCATCTTCGATTTCAGTTCGATTTAATTTCCGCAAGGTATATGCATACATTGCGGAACTGAAATGAAGTAAAATCAAGGGTTAAAAATAGAAAAAAAATCAATACTCACGTCTCTAATCCATCCAGCAACGCTTCCAGCACTGTCTACCTGTCGGAGATGTGATTCCGGCAGCGTTTCCCGGTGAAATGATGAGTTGTCGCGAAAACTCATCATGTGACTGGAAACCGCTGCTGGGATTATGATGTCACCGCAGGTCCTACAGGCCCTCACTAGCAGTGAATAGTAGTGAAGATCTGTAGGACCTGCGGTGATGTCATAATCCCAGCAGCGGTATCGGGTCACATGACGAGTTATCGCGATAACTCGTCATGTGACCGCAGCTCCTCACTACTATTCACTACTAGGGAGGACCTGTAGGATCTGCGGTGACGTTATAATCTCGGCAGCGGTTTCCGGTCACAAGATTAGTTATCGCGAGAACTCGTCATTTCACTGGGAAACACTGCCGGGATCAAATCTCCAACAGGTAGGCAGTGCTGGAAGCGTCGCTGGATGGATTAGAGAGGTGATTTTTTAAATTTTTAACTCTTGATTTTACTTCATTTCAGTTCCGCAATGTATGTATGTACATAGTGGAACTGAAATTGACCACCACTCCAGTGTTTTAGTGTGTTCGAGGGTGTTCGACGAACAATCGACGAACACACCTCCCATTCGACGAATTAAATCGAACTAAAACACTATGGTGGTGGCTCAACACTAGTGTATACAGCCCGCAGTGTATAATGTGCACAGAGCCTGCAGTCTGTAATGTGCACAGAGCCTGCAGTCTGTAATGTGGTATACATTCCGCAGTCTGTAATGGACACAAAGCCTGCAGTCTGTAATGGTCACAGAGCCTGCAGTCTGTAATGTGCATAGAGCCTGCAGTGTGTAAGGTGCACAGAGCCCGCAGTGTTTAATGTACACAAAGTCTGCAGTGTGTAAGGTGCACAGAGCCCACAGTGTGTAAGGTGCACAGAGCCCGCAGTGTGTAAGGTGCACAGAGCCTGCAGTGTGTAATGTGCACAGAGCCTGCAGTCTGTAATGTGCACAGAGCCTGCAGTGTGTAAGGTGCACAGAGCCCGCAGGATGTAATGTACACAAAGTCGGCAGTGTGTAAGGTGCACAGAGCCCACAGTGTGTAATATGCACAGAGCCCACAGTGTGTAATGTGCAGAGCCTGCAGTGTGTAAGGTGCACAGAGCCCGTAGTGTGTAATGTGCACAGAGCCTGCAGTCTGTATTGTGCACAGAGCCTGCAGTGTGTAAGGTGCACAGAGCCCGCAGTGTGTAATGTACACAAAGTCTGCAGTGTGTAATGTGCACAAAGCCCGCAGTGTGTAAGGTGCACAAAGCCCGCACTGTGTAATGTGCACAGAGCCTGCAGTGTGTAAGGTGCACAGAGCCCGCAGTGTGTAAGGTGCACAAAGCCCGCACTGTGTAATGTGCACAAAGCCTGCAGTGTGTAAGGTGCACAGAGCCCGCAGTGTGTAATGTGCACAGAGCCCGCAGTGTGTAATGTGCACAGAGTCCGCAGTGTGTAATGTGCACAGAGCCAGCAGTGTGTAATGTGTATTCAGCCCACAGAGTGTAATGTGCACAGAGCCCGCAGTGTGTAATGTGCACAGAGCCTGTGGTGTTTAATGTGTATACAGCCCGCAGTGTTTAATGTGCACAGAGCCCACGGTGGGTAATGTGTATACAACCCACAGTTTATAATGTGCACAGAGCCTGCAGTCTGTAATGTGCACAGAGCCTGCAGTCTGTAATGTGTTATACATTCTGCAGTCTGTAATGGGCACAGAGCGTGCAGTCTGTAATGTGCACAGAGCCTGCAATGTTTAATGTGCACAGAGCCCGCAGTGTGTAATGTGCACAGAGCCCGCAGTGTGTAATGTGTAAACAGCCCGCAGTCTCTAATGTGCATACAGTGGGCAGTCTGTAATGTATATACAGCGGGCAGTCTGTGTTGTGTATATGGCCCACTGTCTGTAATGTGCAACATCAGAAAGTTTTCCTGCAGGCAGAGTTCGCGCTATGTTCTTCCCGGTGCCTCCATGGATTCTGTTCCTCTCTGCAGCCATCACTGGACTTTCTGCCTCCACCTTTCATCTTTCCCCATCTTTAGGATCTGGCTGAGTCTTGGCTATCTATATACCACAACCTCCTATCTATATAGCACATCCTCCTGGGTATGCTGAGTATAATGCTCCTGTCTACTGAGTGTAATCCTCAGTATCTGTATTATTCTGTATATATACACTGCACAGTACCACTTCTCCTGTCCTATATACTGGGTGTAAACCTCAGCATCTGTATTATTCTGTATATATACATTGCACAGTACCGATTCTCCTGTTCTGTATGCTGGGTGTAATCCTCAGTATCTGTATTATTCTGTATATATACACTGCACAGTACCTCTTTTTCTGTCCTGTATACTGGGTGTAATCCTCAGTATCTGTATTATTCTGTATATATACACTGCACAGTACCTCTTCTCCTGTTCTGTATGCTGGGTGTAATCCTTAGTATCTGTATAATTCTGTATATATACACTGCACAGTACCACTTCTCCTGTCCTGTATACTGGGTGTAATCCCCAGTATCTGTATAATTCTATATATATATACACTGCACAGTACCACTTCTCCTGGCTTGTTGTCAGAGAGGCAGTATTGGACTTTGATTTTCAGCATATAACTGTTGATTAATTTAATTATCCCCAACATGGAGTCATCACTTCTCTTTTGTATAGGTGATGACTTTCTCTTTGCTGTGGATCTGACCGCTTGGATCCCACAATCCTGAGAAATGTGGCTTTGTAGAGCACCATGTAAAGGGAGCTGTGGTTAATTATTCCCTCTGCTTTACCATTCACATATGGCTCTTCAAATAACTGCTTTGAGAAAGTGATGAGGCCACGACAAAGTAAAAACAAATTTCACTGATCGGAGCTGATGGGTGATATAGTATTTGGGCTGCTGGGGCTTGTTTTCCAGGGCTGCTTTTTGGTCCCAGTCCGGCCCTGTTTGTAAGTATACTAAGTGAAAAAGATGATTGGATCACTCTATGGGGAATCAAATTCAAAATATAAATTGACCAACCCCCAAAAATGACTGATGCTATTTTAGACACAGGTGGACTCTCTCTTAATACTAGGCAGCTATCATGCCTATGGTCTTGCACAGTCAATCATGGAGGGACTATCACAGCCAGTATAAAAGATATGGTCTAGCAAGCAGCGCTATTTTATGCTTTTAGTGCACTGCACTTGGAAAGAGTCCACATTGGGACAATACAGGCATTAGCGTTAGAGAACTTTTAGTTGCATCAATAGGGACAAGTATTGCAGGAAGATGTAGCAGTGATAGTGTAATTGATAAGTGTATTTAAATTACACACATTTCTCATCCTTTTTGCATCACAAAACTATAGAATCTCTCTCTCTCCTTCCACTAAAGTTACATTAATGATAAAAAAATGCATAATATCCGAAACTTCTGATCCATATCTATCCATTACATGTGTGCCCCTCATACTACTCCCTCTCCATCATCACCTCCCATTCTTTTTTTTTTCTTTATAAGTCCGTCATTTTTTTATACATCTATTATAATATTATCTGTTAACGTATTGAAGTCATATATTTAACTTTAATTTTAGTTTTATTCTAAAAACACAAATCCAATAAATATATTATTTTAAGCTTTTGCTGTAAAAAAAGCCATCATTTTCCATATAGATTGCATTTAACATTTTCCTACTCTGAAGTTTGTTTTACAGTGTACAAAATATATTCTGTAAGAATCAGTAGACACTTTTAGATGTGTTGTGAAAAGATCAACCTTGAAATCAGTTTAAAAACCGTATGCTACTGGGGTCTCTGTGAACAGAACATGATAGTCATAGTCCACACCAAAATATAGCTCAATTTGTCTTTCATTTATCTCCTTTAGCCCAGAACCACAAAATTGTGTTTCAATACCAAAGAAAACTGCAGCTTATATTCACTTCTGTAAAAACTGTTTCCTTAGTTGCATATCTCAAGTAATGGTACCTAAATGGTGAAGCTCACTTCAGTTTTAAAAGCACTACTCTAAATCAACTTAATTGTAACACTATAATTTAAAGCGTAACCGCCATTTAAATTTTTACTTAATAATAATGTAGAGAAAGTGATTTTAATAAACTTTCAAATATACTTCATTAGAAAATTGTAGTTGAAAACTATTCGTAAACCTTCCACAAGGTGTCCCTACTTGACTGTGTGCGAAGCAGACAAGTGTTCATTATAAGTCAAATCTGTCTTCACATGGCCACATAACCATATAAGGGAGGTGGCAGGACCTACACTGTGTGAGAGCTCCTGACTGCAGATGGTAAAGAAACAATGTATCAGATTGCAGCACAGTTGCTAAGCAATGTCAGAATGTCAGGATCAGTGTAAACTCCTCTTTCCTTGGCACAAGCTTCTGATTTGTCACCTGACTCCACGAAGCCCAGTCACGTTCTCTATTAACTCCTTCTCTGCTATCACATTGCACTGCTCACTATCAGCTGCTGGCCACGCCCACATAGCCATAAAATTAGGTTTTAAAAGAGTACAGAAAAATGTGAGAAAATAAGTCATATGGCACAAAAATACATTTTCTTAGCTGTTATGTGATATTAACAACCAGTTCAGTATTGGTGATTATTTCAATAAAATTACATTGTCATTTATACTTTAAATATAATATGCAGCATGTCAAAAATTAAAAAGTACCATTGTTTTCCAATCATGTTCATAGATATTAATTTTATTTTTTAAAGTTGATAAACTAAAAGATTTTTAAACTGACTGCCTAGAAGATCATTGTGCAGATAATGGGCAGGAGGCTATACATACCATTTTTTGAAAGACGCCGTAGATAAGATATGATAGGCAATCTGTAAAGCTGTATGAGAATATTTTCAAATTTAGTTATACTTGCTGACAAACCATATAAGCCTATCTATCACATTATGCATCAGCAAGACATAATATTACATAGTTTAAAGGGGTTGACCAGCCCTGAAGGCATTTTTCCTAACATATATTGGTTTCAGCTAAGCTTGTCAGTTCCAAAGGTCATCATTTACTGCAATTTACATACTTGTGAGAATGTGCTGACTAGATTCTCATCCACTTCTCTCAATGTTCTTTTTAAAAAAAAACACAGAATAATCTTATCGGCATGTGATGACAAGTATGAACATCCCATACTTAACCCTTTCCCAAACTTTGACATTGTACATCATGACAGTTGGTGCCTTCCCGACCTATGACATTGTACAACGTCATGGCTGTTACCGCATCACCGTTGCTGCAGTAACCACCATCAGGCCTTGGTGTTCAGTGATACTTATCACTGAACATCGGGGCTTGAGGTCAGGGGGGTGGATTCCCCGCCCCGTCCCGACGATCGCTATGATTGGAAGTTCAAAGATTGAACTGCCAATCACAGCAATCCTCTGTCTCCAGCTTTGGAAGGGGCTGTCATAGTGCACAATCACCATGACCCACACAGACTAAAAGAAGAGAACACTTGATCCCTTGTTGTAGTCTCTGGTGTCAGTGATGGTGCACTTTATGGCAATGATCTTCCATAAAATGCATCATCACTGTGAACCCAGAGACTACAACAAGGCATCAAGTCTCCTCTTGTTGTAGTCTGTGGGTTCACGGACTTTATACAGCAGAATATAAGAAGCTATATTCAAGCTGCCTATGCATACACTAGAAAGTGTTATTGTGGATCATACATGACAAGCATAGACAGTTTATAGACATAGGTAGGGTCTAGCTCCAGTGTGAAGCACAGATTGATTCATTATGATCTTGTGCTGTCCATCGCTGTAACTATAATGCAATGACTTAGCTTTTAGAATGTGGAATGTCATTTTTTACAAAAATGAGCCTCATGTTGAACTGTGACAAATTATTGGTTGTTAATACGAGATATATGTAAAATATCAGATAAATCTGATTATTCTCCTTCTGCATTGCCCTTTTTAGCTCACCTTGTCAACCGATCGCAATAAAATTTAATTTTAATTGCAATAAGGGGCGTCTGACCATTCTTTTGGTTTTGGTGTTGTTGTATACATTACGGTCTGTCCGTAGTCTGTAAATCGTGAAACGTTGGGCAGCAGTCTTGCCCACAAAATAAGTGTGTCAGATATGCTGGCTTTGATAAATTGCTTTTTTCTAATGAGTCTTTCCCTTTAAATTTTTCTTAGAATTAATTAGGACATCTATACCCTCGTGAACATCTCCATAAAAGCGATTGTTTTTATATTCACACAATGTACCAGTGGTTACAGGATGACATTTATAAGACTAAACATGTTTTGTTTTTACATTTTGATTAGTTTTGTTCCCTGACTGTAGCTCTCTCTTTATGATTTGGCCACCGTCTATGTTTTGCTAATTTACAAAATGAAAGTTTATCTAATTACCATTTCACATTTCATAAGATCTAAAAGTTTCAAAAGTATAATTGTCTCTATAGCAGCAAAACCATTTTGAGCACTTTCTCATTTGAATCGTTTCCCTTTTTATATCTCATAATTATTGAGAATTAATAAAAAACATAAAAGCAACAAAAAAATAACATGTTTGAATGAAAAACATGTAATTAGTTTTATGTTCCTAGCACATAATGCTATATCCTTCTCTATGGGAAAGGTTTTTATTATGTTATAGGAAGGTTTCAAACTCTGTTTCTGGAATGTCATTGGGCTTAGGCCGGCTTCAGACTGCGTTTGAGATCCGATCCGTAGCTGTCCGCTTGAAGCAGACAGCCGCGGACTGGATCAGCACACAGGACTGGGGGGCTATTATGCCCTCCGATCCTGTGTGCAGCCGCACGCAGTTCCTGCTGCTGATACGTGAGGACCGCGGCGCCGCGGTCCTGACCTGTCAGCGGCTGCAGCTGCGTGTGGCTGCACACAGGATTGGAGGGCATAATAGCCCCCCAGTCCTGTGTGCTGATCCAGTCCGCGGCTGTCTGCTTCAAGCGGACAGCTACGGATCGGATCTCAAACGCAGTCTGAAGCCGGCCTTAGAACTCTAAAATATGGTGTTATGGTTCCTTTACCAAATAAGTAGAAATGAGCAGATCGGTCCCTAATTTCCCCAAATTTGCAGTTTTATGCAAATTCAATTACTGATTTGGAAAAAAAAGCCTTGCTTAGCAACATTTACCACACTGCTGAAGTATCACAAAAGGGGTAACATCATTTTATTTCACCGTGTAGGCGCTTCCTCATAATGCCCTGTAGCTAAGACACCTAGCAGATTGGATATGGCAATACACAAAAGCCACTGTCACTTTTAAAGTATTGTAGAAGTGCACTTTCTCTGGATCGAAAGTAGGATAGCTTTGCTCCTTTTTCATGATGAAATATACAAAATTATATTGTGATACGGTGTTAGCCAGGAAAATCAATGTAAATACTCATGCCTCAAAAGTGACAAAAGTATTTTGGTAGTGATACCTTTATTGGCTAACCAGAAAAATTATATTTGCATGTTATCAGAGCCCAATGGCTTCTTCATCAGGCAAGATTACAAATGAGTTAGGTTGCTTTCACATTGCGATTATCTGCTTTCCGTGGCTGTCCGTTGTAAAACGGACAGCCACAAATCAGATTTGGCCCCATGTATCCCTATGTGCGACGGATCTAATCGGAATTGGCCTTATTGCCATCCGATTTGTCTCAGATCCGATTCTGTCCGATTTTTTCCGGTACCCAAAATCGGAGACTGCTCCAATTTTGGGCACAGCAGACCAAATCGACCATAATCAGAGCCGACATGATCGGCAGCAAATAACATGAGGCCTATGGAGTACGGGTACAGCTGATTGTTTCTCGGACCCGATTTTAGCCTACTGAGCATGCTCAGTACATTAAAACTGCCCTTTACCGTCTAATTTCACTTCCGCAATGTATATACATAACAATAAAAGTTTGTCTGCACACGTTGCAATTTGCATATGCAGCAATAAAGGCACCCATACTTGGTTGCACACCCTTTGACATTGATGACAGCCTCAATACATTTCTTGTAGCCATTTATAAGCTTCTTGCACTTCTCAGGTGGTATTTCCTCCCACACTTCCTTTGCAGTTTGTTCAAGCTCTGATGTTTGCAGGGTTCTTTTTTCCCAATGACAGATTTCAGCCCACACCAAAGATTTTCAATGGGATTGAGGTCAGGACTCATTGTTGGACATTTTAAAACAGTCCATTATATTGAATTGAATATGTGCTTTGGGTCATTGTCTTGTTGAAGGACCCATGAGCTTCAACTCAAATCAAGTTTTCTTACACTAGGTCATTTCGCTCTAAAATCTCTTGATAATTCTCTGATTCCTGTGAAACGGTAAAAGTCTCCAGTACCAGACGCAGTAAAGCAACCATATAGCATCATGGATATTTCACCATGCTAAGGGTGCTTTCACACCACGATTTTTGCATTTCCGATGCTGTCCGAAAAAAATCGGACCGATTTTCGAATCCTATGGATCCCTATGGGGATCGGACCGAATCGGATGTGCACTAAATGCCATCCGATTTGGTCCGATCCAATTCTGCCCGATTTTGGCCGATTTTTTTCAGGAGAAAAAAAATCGTTGCCTGCAACGATTTTTTCATCCGATTACAAAATCTGACAGAGTCGGATCGGACCAAATCGGATGGCATTTAGTGCACATCCGATCTGACCCGATCCCTAACATGGGGCCCTATGGAGAAAGGTCCGAGGAAACATCTATGTCTCCTCGGACCCCGTTTTACTGTACTGAGCATGCTCAGTACAGTAAAACTGCTCCTGGGAGCACAAGGGTTAAAAAGAAAAAAAAAAAAGTTTATTCTCACCTCTCCCCGAGCCCCCGCCGTCTTCCGCCATCTTCCTCTAGGCTCCCGGTGGCTCCCGCAGGCTGCCGGTGTCAGCAGAGGTGTACCTCTGCTGTTCAGGACCTGGTGAACCCGCGGTCACGTGACTGTGACATCACCGCAGGTCCTGTGTATAGCAGAGGTACACCTCTGCTGACACCGGCAGCTTGCGGGAGCCACCGGGAGCCTAGAGGAAGATGGCGGAAGACGGCGGGGGCTCGGGGAAAGGTGAGAATAAACTTTTTTTTTTTTTTTCTTTTTTTGCAGCCCGGCGCCGATTTTATGCCGGAATCGGGTGCCTATTTGGCACCCGATTCCAGGCATCAGAAGGGAGCCGATGCTGTCCGAATTATATCGGACAGCATCGGCTCCCTAAAAATCGTGGTGTGAACGCACTCTTAACTGTTGATAGGGTGTCCAAGCACTATACGACTACGGAAGGTACTCACTGCTGATATAATCATCAGTTATTTAATCAGGGTGACAAAGGCAGCAGAGATGGGAGAGGGTATACAGGATTGCGAGTGAGCAACGGCCATTCATTGTGAGCGGTGTCTGGAGTCTCTTATTTATTCAGCTTATTAGTAGGTGCTCTTTCCCTTATAAGCTACATTGCACCATCTGTAAATAAACTGTTATTTTGCCTTACCAAAAATGTCTAATTTTGTGTCATTTGTCCACAGAACATTTTCCGAGAAGGATTGTGGTTTATAAAGGTACTCTTTGGCAAAGATCAGTTGTTCCTTTTTAAGTCTTTTCTTCAGGGAATGGTTTCTTCCTTGGACTTCACCCATAAAGCTCTGCTTGGTTTAGTGTGCTATGTATGTACCATACATATTGAAACCATGACCATATTGAAACTGTTCCAGGTTGGCCTTTAGGTGTTTGGATGTTTGACGTGGTGTTTTTTTCATCAACTCACACCAGCTTTTGAAGATTTGAAGATGTCTCTTGTCAATTTTTCTCTTTTCCCCACGTCCAGAAAGGGTCTTCATGGTTCCATACTCAGGAAACATCTTAATAACGTTGCACACTGTTGAAACTGGGATGGCAAGGTCTTTGCAGATGGATTTAAATCCTTTGGAAGTCTTGTGTTTTCTAATAATATCAGTTCTGATGTCCTCAGACAGCTGTGCTTTGTAGTCTTCACCATTGTGACAAAGGAACAGCGCCTAACATGTGGCATTTTAAAACACTAAAGTCATTGGCTAATTCATGACACACAGGCACAGACAATTTGTAGGCGATTTACCACAGGCAAGTCAAAATGTGTTTCCATACTAATTAAATGTAAAGGGTGCCAATACCAGTGTCACAGCAAGTTTTAGGTTTTTCTTTTTTCCCTTCAGTTCTTTTAAATTGTTGTTCATCATTTGCTCTTCGTATTTAACACAAGTGTCCAATACAAAAAAGCTGTTTCACTTGATTCATTTTTTACAGAAGATATTCCATATCATGGATGCCAATAATGATGAGCAGGACTGTATTAACTCAAACTGGATAAGATAGATGCAGATTAACAAAGCTATAGAAAGCCATGATAAAATATAAATAATGTTTATCGGTAATACATAATTGATATACAGTGCTAAAATACAGCATATACTGTAAGTGCTAGAAGACAAGGGAAATGAAGCCACACCAATAAATGCATGATTTAGCAAAAATAATCTAATACAGGTGAATTATAATATCTCAGATAATAGGTAATTGAGGTATTTAAAGAGATAAGTTTAACAATGCCCCAATACCCCAATGGGCTAGATGATAAACCCCAATGGACTAGATGATAAAATCAAATATACATGACAGCTATTGCACAATACCCAGAGGACAATTTACTATTACTATTACTACTACGATGCTATTGCATCAGGAGGGCGGTGACTTCACAATGGGGGCAGGCTCTGTGGTGCCGGGCGCGGCTGCTTTCCTCCTACCCGTGCACTCTCCCCCCTGTCAGCTCCCTCTCTCCCCATTGTGCTGTCATTTCTCCTCTGTGCTGCAATGAGATTAAAATAATTGACATACTGCCTCAAATCTTTAAGGAAAAGATAAGCAGCATGTGTATGAAATTTCAGAAATCTCATTTGCTGAGACAGTGAAAAGTGACATGTGAGCATTCCCTTAAACACACTCATGATTTTCCAGGATTTACCCTGCTGGTTTGTTTCTGAGGGTCCTTTTTGAACCCTCAACAGTGCAATGACACTTTGCAGGCTCACACACTCTCACTATAGGATCCAACCCTTATTTTTTGATCCTCCCAAAGACTGTTCATAGAACTCATGAACTAAATGAGCATTTCATCTGGATCTTCCATAACCCATACAAGTATGATACCTCCTCCATGACCTACTATGGGTAGTTACAATTGCACAGAAGACCAAGCATATTTTATTTGCATTAACCCCAAACATCTGACCACATTACCCATTGTCTTTCATTTTTGAAGTGTGGTGCCCCACTGGTCAGTGCGCCACAGTATGGGTACTGCATCCATAGCTTAGTGTGCGGTATTCCTGCTATTGGGGAGTGTAACGTCAATCTGAGGCTTCTATCCTTGCATCCCTACACCTAGACTAGGGGACCAATCGGCAACCCGTTACTAGGGTACCCGGTCCCAGTGGGAGGAGAGTTAGGTTAGGGAGAAGCGAGAGACTAACAGGCGGATCAAGTCAAGCTTGATGAGCGAAGCAGGAGGAAACCCCCAGGGAGGGCACCCAGAAGGAGCAGCGACCCAGACAGAGAGAGGAGACCCAGTGCTGGACCTGCTACAGCCCGGTGGAATCCTAGTCCACAACGGAGAACCGACTCCGAGTCGTGGTGCAGGAGTCCTACCCTGAGCCGCCAACACCAGTAGGTCGTGGGCCAATATAATAGCCCCGACTCCCCCGTCCAGAACGTGCAGCCCCACCAGGAGCACCACACAGGGTTGAGCCCCTTAGAAGAGAAGAAGGGTACCTCACAGCACCTGACAGGCCTGGTAGACAAGCAGGCTGTGCAGGGCAGCGCAAGGAAGTAGGGAGGTGCAAGGAAAGTAACAGGACAGTGAAAGCAAAGCAGAAGATACTCTCTGGGAGCCTCAAAGAGATGTTATTCTCCTCAGTGACTACCCAGCCAGCTACCCGCTAAAGAACTGTGTAACTGTGAACCTGCATGCCGGCACAACCAGTTTCCAGTAAAGTACCTGTACAGAGCTGCTACGCCTCTGTGTTTCTTTCCTGATGAACTATTAAATAGCCTCCATCTTGACAACAGGTGCAGCGGCAACACTGCCCCGGGGTCCTGCTTCGCCTGCAGGGAGCTAATCCATCAAGCTGCAATACCACCATCCCTGCCAGACTGACAGCGGCTCTGGTGAACAGCACCAGAACTGCAGGTGGCGGCACGAGACATTTATTGTTTTTAATCCCTTTCATTTTTCCCCAATTTTCAGTTGACCACCAGGGCTACTGGTTCGGGCAGGCCACCAGTGACATCCTCCCATCTCCACGCCAAGGTTCCGAGCTCTCATAGACCCCTGGGTGAATCAAATTCTGGCATCACGAGCAGGATCCTGTGCTCGGTGTAAGCGGGTACTGTGTGTCTTACAAACTTTCTAAAAAAAGGCACTGAAAAGAACTGTTTTCGCCATTTTTAGCAAGTCCCAAAGTGGCGGGACAAAGACAAAGACTCTTTAGCCAACACCCTCAAAGAGCGGATAGGGTGCGGCGAGAACTCGAAAGAACAGAAAAGCAGTCTTGGTACCAGGAGTAATGGCAGCAACCCAGCTGGCTGATCTGTTGAAGGAGGTGGAGGAAGAGGTCCGTGCTGCAAGCGGGGATCCGAGGGCGGTCTCCCTCCTCACAAAGGAGGGAGATGCGACCTTCTGGAACGCCGTCTTCCAGGAGCTGAGAGCCAACCTCAATGAGATGGTAGACTGGGCCGTCCCAAGATGGAGTGCAGACGTGGCCCTGGAGCTGACCTGCAGAGCAATAGAGACAGACGTTGGAGGCTGAGGTGATGGACCAAGCCGTGTCGAACACCTGGCAACCCATTGGGACCCGCTCGGTAAACCACAGCCTGTAGCAACAGAGGAAGCTGGGGTGCAGACGGAAAACCCTGAGAGCTTGCCTAAAGACAGTGCCAACGTTGCCCAACGATCCAGAGGGAGCAGCTGCAGAGACAGAGGTCCCGGAGAACCCAAATCCGAGCCAGAGGTCATCGTGGAATCCGTCCAAGAGAAACAGGATGACCAGCCTAGCTCTGAGGATCCCAACACTGGCATCCCGGAGGACGACAGGCAGGAGACCGGAGCTCCCGGTTCCAGGACGATGTGGTGGAGTAGCTTCGAATCCCTGTTAGAGGACATCCAAGGAGATCAAACCGCCTATGCCAAGAGTCCACATGGAACTCCCATCCCTGTTTCCCCACCACCAAACTACATGCCCCAACTTGACCATGGTGACCAGGCGGCGCGACAACGCCACCGGGAGGAGTGGTGGGTTAGTGAGATGGTGAGCCGACATATCCGAGCAGAGGCCCGTCAACGACCCCCGCTACCCCCTGACCAACAAAAATCAGGTACTGTGACATTGTTTAACCTGGAAGTTGGGTATGGGTTTGTGCAGGAACCAGGCCTCTATGATGAGGTGTTTGTGGGACAAAAGGAGGTAGAGTCCAACCTGCAAAGGGGCCACCCAGATCGGAACTTGTATTGAGGTGACTGGGTGACGTACGAGTGATATGTGGGACTGTGAGGATGGTATGCTATTCGCGTCTCAAGTATCTAGGAACTTTATGGACACCCGGCTTGTACATAATTTGCATTGAATGAATAATGTGTTTCCCTTTTCTGCCTGTCAAGACTCATAAACATCCGTGAGAACTTTAACCCCTATATTCCATTATGTGTGCTTAAAGCGGCCCAGCGGTGACAAAAGACACTGTGGTGACGGACAATTACTGCTGGGTCTGTTCCGGCCCTGTTAGGCGGATGTTAAATTGTTTGATGATGATGAACCTACCATAAAGGGAAGAATACTACCTGTTATTATTGTTATTGTTTATAAAAATAAAAGAAAAAGCTCTGTACCTGGTAGGAGTAGGGACACTTGATGACAAGTGTGTTTCACCAAGGGGGATTGTGACACCCCACTGGTCAGTGCGCCACAGTAGGGGTACTGCACCCAGTACTGATTGTGCAGTATTCCTGTCATTGGGGAGTGTAACATCAACCTGAGGCTTCCATCCTGACATCCCTGCATCTAGACTAGGGGACCAATCGGCAACCCGTTACTAGGGTAACCAGTCCCGGTGGGAGGAGAGTTAGGGTTGGGAGAAGCGGGAAACTAACAGGTGGATCGACTCAAGCCTGAGGAGCGAAGCAGGGAGAAAGCCCTAAAGGGGACCCCCAGGAAGGGCGCCCAGAAGGAGCTGCGACCCAGTCAGAGAGAGGAGACCCAGTGCCGGACCTGCTACAGTCCGGGGAAATCCGAGCCCACAACGGAGAACCGACTCCGAGTCGTGGTGCAGTAGTCCAACTCTGAGGCACCAACACCAGTAGGTCGTGGGCCAATATAATAGCCCCGACTCACCCATTCAGAATGTGCAGCCCCACCAGGAGCACCAAACAGGGTTGACCCCTTAGAAGAGAAGAAGGGTACCTAATAGCACCCGATGGGCCTGGTAGACAAGCAGGCTGTGCGGGGCAGCACAAGGAAGTAAGGAGGTGCAAGGAAAGTAATGGGACTGTTAAAGCAAAGCAGAAGGTACTCTCTGGGAGCCTCAAAGAGATGTTATTCTCTTCAGTGACTACCCAGCCAGCTACCCGCTAAAGAACTGTGTAACTGTGAACCTGCATGCCGACACAACCAGTTTCCAGTATAGTATCTGTACAGAGCTGCTACGCCTCCGTATCTCTTTCCTCGTGAACTATTAGATAGCCACCATCTTGACAACAGGTGCAGCGGCAACACTGCCCCAGGGACCTGCTCCGCCTGCAGGGAACTAATCCAATAAGCTGCAATACCACCGTCCCTGGCGGACTGACAGCAGCGCTGGTGAACATCACCAGAACTGCAGGTGGCGTTACGAGACATAAAAACAATTTTATATGCTGCACAGAGAGAGAGAGAGGGTGGATCAAAACCAAACACGCCCTAAGGGCTAAAGAATATAGCCCCTACTAATTTTAATGCCTAATGAGTGAGTATAAAATTGTTTTGATCCACTTTCACAGGATGCTTTTAGGAGACAAAAGGAGTGTGACATTAGTGATATGATGCTGCAAGGACATGTTTTGGTAGCTTAGGTGGCTTTTTGGAGGTGACAGGATCCCTTTAACATTGTTGATATATACTTAGTTCTACTGCTCTGTTCAGCTCAATCCCATGCAGTTGAATATGCTAGACTCAGTATTTAGGATTAGAAGAAACCCCTCTTACCTCTTGACTACAGTACAGATAGGCCATCAGTGCAAAATCTCAGAAAGCCGCTGAAATCTCGGTCATTTGCCTTATTTTGACTTCACCAGTCTACTTCTCAGCTTTCACGTATCAAAGATCATCCATGTTTTGGTGTTTGAGAAGAATTACACGCTGTTATTTGAAAACTAACAATTTGCTAAAGTATGATACATGGGTAAAGCTTTGAGAATTTCCATCATCTTTATATCAATGGAGAGCTTTCCATACAGATACTAAAAGGATTAGGATCTTTCAGGCAATTTCATTTGCTTATAAAAATAAAGTATGGCATCAATCACAAAATAAAGAGTTTTTTTAGAATCTTTGAAGTAAATGTCTTTGCAAAATTGTATGTGAAATGTAAGGCAAATTGCAGGAAAATGATTACTCTCAGGGATTATTCTAATGTTTTTTGCTGCTGGAGGTAAAATATGACATATCACTCTCTCTATCATTTATTTAAATAGAAGTTACACAAAGTATGTTCTAGATATTTCAGTTAACTATCTTTGGTTCATTTCAATGACAGTGTTAAAGAGTGAAAGAGTGACTATTTTATTTTAAATAATTTTGACTAGCATAACAAATGATAACCTTGTGTAAAATGTGTTAATATACCGGAGCCAGCTATATATTGCTGTGACAACGTTGCTGCCAAGAGCTTAGGGGGTGCCATGTATGTCCCACCTGAATTTCATATATAGATACTAAATTTATGTGACAGCTCGGCGCTAACGTTATAACAATGGCGACAATAATTAATAATAAAAGAGTTGGTTTTTCTGAAATTTGATATAATTTATTACATATATGTGCTGTACAATTAATTTAGTTACAACGTTTAAAATATTATAAAAAAATATTAAAATCAAATATCTTTTGCGTGCAGTCTTTAAATGTAGAGGCTCTAGGTGCTCCTGTAGACACACAGGTGTCTGTTAATGTTTTCCAACAGGGGTCCTGGTGGTGCCTATAAATATATAATGTGTTGATGAAAGCTTGTGTTTAAAACCTGCAAACTCAAAAAAAAATAAAAAAATAAAATGAGCGTGTTTGATGCATGACTGTGATGCGAGTGCTTGTGCGTGTTTTAGGGTGTGTGTGGTGCGTGTGGTGAGTGTGGCTGGCTGTATGTATGTTAGTGTGCTGCGATCAGGGCCGGCCTTAGCCTAAATGGTGCCCTGTGCAAAACTGCCTTTTGGTGCCCCCATCCTATTGATTTTTGTACCCAGTTTCCCAGGATACAAATGGGAACAGGACGGCATTTTTTATATTCTAAAATAATTAATTTATTCACATATATTGTACAATAAACTCTTCCAATTTTGTGCCCAGGAATCTGCAACTCAAATTCATATTAATTCCACTATGTCTGAACTTACGCTAAAAGGGATAATGTAATTCTGTATATTTATACCGTATCCATGGATATTACATAATGGGTGGTACATGTGGATCTCACCAATAGGGCGATGTGTATCTGAAGAATGAGGCGCTGACGCTCTATGTGGAGATTGATGGGACTGTTCTGTCATCTCTTGGCTGAGAGCGGCGCTGTTCCTGGCTCTATTGATGGGATCAGCATCTACTATACGTTTCTCCCAAATCCTGTAGATCTGCCATAAATATACAAAACTAGAAATAGACCTGGTGCTATTGCATAGGGAGTGCGGTGAAATGAAAAGGAGCCATAGAAATAGCCACTGAATAGTGCAGTCTCCAGAAAGTACACTGCTGTTGCAGGATTTATATGTTGTATATGGTGGCTCATTGGTTAGCATTGTATATGGTGGTTCAGTGGTTAGCACTGTATATGGTGGTTCAGTGGTTAGCACTGTATATGGTGGTTCAGTGGTTAGCACTGTATATGGTGGTTCAGTGGTTAGCACTGTATATGGTGGCTCAGTGGTTAGCAATGTATGGTGGCTCAGTGGTTAGCGCTGTATGGTGGCTCAGTGGTTAGCACTGTATATGGTGTCTCAGTGGTTAGCACTGTATACGGTGGGTCACTGTTAGCACTGTATATGGTGGCTCAGTGCTTAGCACTGTACATGGTGGCTCAGTGCTTAGCACTGTATATGGTGGCTCAGTGCTTAGCACTGTATATGGTGGCTCAGTGGTTAGCACTGTATACGGTGGCTCAGTGGTTAGCACTGTATATGGTGGCTCACTGTTAGCATTGTATATGGTGGGTCAGTGGTTAGCACTGTATATGGTGGCTCAGTAGTTAGCTCTGTATATGGTGGCTCAGTGGTTAGCACTGTATATGGTGGCTCAATGGTTAGTACTGTATATGGTGGCTTAGTGATTAGCACTGTATACGGTGGCTCAGTGGTTAGCACTGTATACGGTGGCTCAGTGGTTAGCACTGTATACGGTGGCTCAGTGGTTAGCAATGTATGGTGGCTCAGTGGTTAGCGCTGTATGGTGGCTCAGTGGTTAGCACTGTATTGGTGGCTCAGTGGATAGCACAGTATATGGTGACTCGGTGGTTAGCACTGTATATGGTGGCTCAGTGGATAGCACAGTATATGGTGACTCAGTGGTTAGCACTGTATATGGTGGCTCAGTGGTTAGCACTGTATATGGTGACTCAGTGGTTAACACTGTATGTGGTGGCTCAGTGGTTAGCTCTGTATGGTGGCTCAGTGGTTAGCACTGTATATGGTGGCTCAGTGGTTAGCACTGTATATGGTGGCTCAGTGGTTAGCATTGTATATAGTGGCTCAGTGGTTAGCATTGTATATGGTGGCTCAGTGGTTAGCACTGTATATGGTGGCTCAGTGGGTAGCAGAGTATACGGTGGCTCAGAGGTTAGCACTGTATTGGTGGCTCAGTGGATAGCACAGTATATGGTGACTCAGTGGTTAGCACTGTATATGGTGGCTCAGTGGATAGCACAGTATATGGTGACTCAGTGGTTAGCACTGTATATGGTGGCTCAGTGGTTAGCACTGTATTTGGTGACTCAGTGGTTAGCACTGTATATGGTGGCTCAGTGGTTAGCACTGTATATGGTGGCTCAGTGGTTAGCACTGTATACGGTGGCTCAGTGGTTAGCACTGTATATGGTGGCTCAGTGGTTAGCACTGTATATGGTGGCTCAGTGGTTAGCACTGTATATGGTGGCTCAGTGGGTAGAGGAGTATACGGTGGCTCAGTGGTTAGCACTGTATTGGCGGCTCAGTGGATAGCACAGTATATGGTGACTCAGTGGTTAGCACTGTATATGGTGGCTCAGTGGGTAGCAGAGTATACGGTGGCTCAGTGGTTAGCACTGTATACGGTGGCTCAGTGGTTAGCACTGTATGTGGTGGGTCAGTGGTTAGCACTGTATAATGGCTCAGTGGATAGCACAGTATATGGTGGCTCAGTGGTTAGCACTGTATATGGTGGCTCAGTGGTTAGCACTGTATTTGGTGACTCAGTGGTTAGCACTGTATATGGAGGCTCAGTGTTTAGCACTGTATATGGTGGCTCAGTGGTTAGCATTATATACGGAAGCTCATTGGTTAACACTGTATACGGAGGCTCAGTGATTAGCACTGTACAGTGGCTCAGTGGTTAGCACTGTATGGTGGCTCAGTGGTTAGCATTGTGTGGTGGCTCAGTGGTTAGCACTGTGTGGTGGCTCAGTGGTTAGCCCTGTACGGTGGCTCAGTGGTTAGCACTGTACATGGTGGCTCAGTGGTTAGCACTGTACATGGTGGCTCAGTGGTTAGCACTGCATGGTGGATCAGTGGTTAGCACTGTATATGGTGGCTCAGTGGTTAGCACTGTATATGGTGGCTCAGTGGTTAGCACTGTATATCGTGGCTCAGTGGTTAGAACTGTATATGGTGACTCAGTGATTAGCACTGTATGGTGGCTCAGTGGTTAGCATTGTATACGGAAGCTCCTTGGTTAACACAGTATACGGAGGCTCAGTGGTTAGCACAGTATATGATGCCTCAGTGGTTAGCACAGTATATGGTGGCTCAGTCGTTAGCACTGTATACAGTGAAGGAGGAGGAGAGTCTGTATACTGATCACTATATACTATACATATATACACGTGTATGGGGAGGAGAGCCCTGATCACAGGAGCTGACAATCTTAGGACACAGGAATGATACAGAGCCTGTATACTGATCACTATATACTATATATATGTGTATGAGGAGGAGGAGAGCCCTGATCACAGGAGCTGACAATCTGACCACACAGGATGATAAAGAGCCTGTATACTGATCACTATATACTATATATACACTGTACAGGTGTATGAGGAGGAGGAGAGCCTGTATACTGATCACTATATACTATATATATACTGTACAGGTGTATGAGGAGGAGGAGAGCCTGTATACTGATCACTATAATACTATATATATACTGTACAGGTGTATGAGGAGGAGGAGAGCCCTGATCACAGGAGCTGACAATCTGACCACACAGGATGATAAAGAGCCTGTATACTGATCACTATATACTATATATACACTGTACAGGTGTATGAGGAGGAGGAGAGCCTGTATACTGATCACTATATACTATATATATATATACACTGTACAGGTGTATGAGGAGGAGAGCCCTGATCACAGGAGCTGATAATCTTAGGACACAGGAATGATAAAGAGCCTGTATACTGACTACTATATACTATATATACACTGTACAGGTGTATGAGGAGGAGGAGAGCCTGTATACTGAGGCAGCAGCCTGGACTCAGTAGTGACAGGAGATTAGGATCAGTGAGGCCTTCCTTCCTCTCACGGGTCGGTGCTGTGTGTGACTGAGAAACCTGATACTGCACAGAGCTCCCAGCACTAAAAGTTTCTTATCTCAGGGCCGACACCATACTGCAGGGCTGAAGATGGCAATTAGCAGTGACCTCCTCACCTCCATAGAAGAGTTCTTGGGTGAGGGGACGCTCCTCCGTTCTGCACTGGCTGGAGGCCAGGAGGAGACTTGATGGTTCTGGAGAGAAGAGGGGCGGTGTACTGCATGGTTCATCTTTGTTCTGCTGAGGTACACTGTGCTGTACACAGCACAACAGAATGAGTGCTTTCAATTTAAGATTTGGGCGCAGGAAGGAACAGCGAGGCCCCTGCAAATCACAGTGACTGCTGTCTCTCTGCAGCGCCCCCTGGAGCGTGGCGCCCTGTGCTGCCGCACAACTCGCACATGCCTAGGGCCGGCCCTGGCTGCGATTGTGAAGTGTGAGTGCGTGTGTGCTGCGTGATTGTGATGCTGTCCACGGTCCTGAAGGTCCGCAAACAGCATTTGTAAGGAAATTTAAACTCTGCGGCTGTCAAAGCCACAGAGTTTAAATTTCCTGCTTTGCCGGCACAGTAAGTAATCATCTTGTACCGCTGTGTCAGCGGAGCAAGATGATTACTAAGCACCCAGCTGCTGGGCACTTTCGTATATTTTGTGGGCTTAAATTGCATATGTAACATCCGTGCAGCATATGAGCACAGATGCTGCATTTGCTGTAATGAACCCCCGTAATAAAGGGCTAATAGGTGTCAAAGATGTTGGCACCATGTCTCTAGGGATTGTCCCCTCTACCTAAAGACATGGTGCCTAAAATCATTGGTAGTTCAGGGGTTAAATGGGGACATTTCCGAATAGCCGGAATTTGTCAGTGCTGTCCCTAGTCACCCGCTGTGTACCTTGGATACCAGCCTGTAAGCGGAGAAGGCTGGTAACCAGGGTATACATCTGGTAACTAGGCGCTGGGCACTGCCTAGATGCCTGCTGTTTACCATGGTTACCAGCTCCCAGTGCTTGCTGTGCAACTCTGGGAGGTCGTGCATCGTTGGTCTCCCGTTGTGACAGCGCCAATACTGGGCGCCCAGCGGGAGACCAATGATAGATTTATGGAAAGGACCATAAATCTACGATTAACGACTTATGGTTGATCGTTGATATGTTTCACACACAACGATGTTGTTTTGACATCGCTGCAACGTCACCAAAACAGTGACGTTGCAACGATATTGTTCACGATATCGTTGTGTGTAATGGGCCCTTTAGACAAGGTAACAAAACCAGCTGGCAGATTCCCTTTAAAAGAGAAGAACAATAGAGTATTGATGGCATCTATAGAAAGTCCAGGTGGCAGGTTCCAATTAATAGAACACAAACTACTTGAAAAAGCCAAAAGACACAAATTATTATGCCCTAAAAAGGTAGAATTGTGAAAATTGAATAATTCTTCCAAAAAAAACAAAGGATCCCAGAGAGGGAAGGGAATTTAATGTATACATTGCAAGTTTACATAATTGCTCTCAATTTAGTTTCAAAAATTATCACTTTTATGAAATTGAAATCTAAAGTTTTGTTAAAGGAGGAAGCAGGTCACTGTAAAATGCATACACAAGAAGGGTATCAACTTCTGGGGCAAATCCTGACTTATGGACTAATGACAAAGCAATATTGCATAATCAATACTGGAGTTTCTGTGTTTTAGTTTGTCCACCTACTCTTTGAGGACTGATTACAACCTTTTATTCTCTGGATAATCATTTCTTTATTGATCCCAAACAGCCAAAAAGGGGCTTCGTCAGATAACATAACTTTACCCCAGTTCTATGCAGTCCAATTCCTGTTTTTGCTGCAGAATTTCTGTATATCCTTGAGAGAGAAGAGGCTTGTTTGCAGCTATTCTTGACATCAGGCAAGATTCCAAAATCCTTTGTCTAAAGGCCCAGTTACACACACAGATAATTGTGCAGAGATTGTTCGCAGATCTCTGGTTGCAGTGAAATCATGGACACATTGTTCCATTTTGTGGCCGTGTACAAATGGAACAATGTGTCCATGATTTCACTGCAACCAGAGATCTGCAAACAATCTCTGCACAATTATCTATGTGTGTAACTGGGCCTTCACTGTGCATGCAGATATACCGGCATCTGTCTAATGCCATTAATGAATAACTTTCACAATGGTGTTAAATTAAACCTGTAGATGAATATTTTTTAGGAGACTTTCCTTGCACTTGCTAGACTTTTTTAGGCATCTAAAAGCTATCTACACGGCAATTGAGCCAAGCAAATAAATGGTGGATTTAGGGGCAATCTTACAAGCATCAATGTTCTTGATTTTATAGATACCGTATATACTCGCGTATAAGCCGAGTTTTTCAGCCCAAAAATTGGGCTGAAAAGTACCCCCCTCGGCTTATACGCGAGTCAGTGCTGTATACCGATGTATACATCGGTACATACCGATGTATACATCGGTATACAGCAGCCCCCGCATCCCCAGTAATGCAGGGCCCCCCCAGCGTCTCTCCGGTCACCTGTAAAGGAAACTATACTTATCACAGTGCCGCTGTCCCGCGCCCGCTGTCCGCGCCCGCTCGCAGCTGCCGACCGCGATCCTCCATCTTGCGTCTTCTTCCTGTTTCTGTGCTCGTCGCCGGCAATGACGTCATTCCCTGCGATGAGCACAGGAAACAGGAAGACGCAAGATGGAGGATCGCGGTCGGCAGCTGCGAGCGGGCGCGGACAGCGGGCGCGGACAGCGGCACTGTGATAAGTATAGTTTCCTTTACAGGTGACCGGAGAGACGCTGGGGGGGCCCTGCATTACTGGGGCTGCCTGTATACTACCGCTGGGGCTGCTATATACCTCTGGGGCCCTGTATACTACCACTGGGGCTGTATATACTACCACTGGGGCTGTATATAATACCACTGGGGCTGTATATACTACCACTGGGGCTGTATAAACCACTGGGGCTGTATATACTGCTGGGGCCCTGTATACTACCACTGGGGCTGTATATACTACCACTGGGGCTGTATATACCTCTGGGGCCCTGTATACTACCAGTGGGGCTGTATAAACCACTGGGGCTGTATATACTGCTGGGGCCCTGTATACTACCACTGGGGCTGTATATACTACCACTGGGGCTGTATATACTGCTGGGGCCCTGTATACTACCACTGGGGCTGTATAAACCACTGGGGCTGTATATACTGCTGGGGCCCTGTATACTACCACTGGGGCTGTATATACTACCACTGGGGCTGTATATAATACCACTGGGGCTGTATATACTACCACTGGGGCTGTATAAACCACTGGGGCTGTATATACTGCTGGGGCCCTGTATACTACCACTGGGCCTGTATATACTACCACTGGGGCTGTATATACCTCTGGGGCCCTGTATACTACCAGTGGGGCTGTATAAACCACTGGGGCTGTATATACTGCTGGGGCCCTGTATACTACCACTGGGGCTGTATATACTACCACTGGGGCTGTATATACTGCTGGGGCCCTGTATACTACCACTGGGGCTGTATAAACCACTGGGGCTGTATATACTGCTGGGGCCCTGTATACTACCACTGGGGCTGTATATACTACCACTGGGGCTGTATATACTACTAGGGCTGCGTCTATACTACCACTGGGGCTGTATATACCACTGGGGCTGTATATACTACTGGGGCTGCGTGTATACTACCACTGGGGCTGCTGTATCTACCTCTGGGACTGGTGTATACCACACTGCTGGGGGCTGTATACTTGTGCTAGGGTCCACCCTCGGCTTATACACGAGTCAATAGATTTTCCCAGGTTTTGGGGGCAAAAGTAGGGGGGTCGGCTTATACACGGGTCGGCTTATACACGAGTATATACGGTATTTAAGAGCAAAGAATGATAACTTAGGCTATGTTCACACACATAAGGTTGTGGTGGTAAGGCTGGTTTCTCACTGCAGTTTTTTCCCTGATCAGGTTCCATCAGGTTTGTGTGCCAAAACCAGGAGTGTCTCCAAAACTCAGAACAGGTGTCAATCTTTCAATTATAGTTTTTCTCTGCAAGTTCCTCTCCTGGTTTTGGCACACAAACCAGATGGAACCTGATCAGGGAAAAAACAGCAGTGTGAAACCAGCCTAACGCCTGCATTTTTGCTGTGAGTTTGCTGTGGTTTTTGCATGGATTATCAGGCTTTTGCTGCGTTTTGGTGTGCTGTGTTTTTTGCCCATAGAACACTACAAAAATGCAGAAAAGTATTGACATGATCATTCTTTCCAAAATGCAGCAAAACCTGTGCAGGTTTTCATTTCTGCAAGGAAATTAAACGAATGTGCGTGGGCAAAGTTTCTGTGAAACACATAGGTTTTGCTGTGAAACCAAAATGCAGGCACATATTAGCATAGTTTAGCATAAAACCATGGTAAAAACTGAGCAGCCAAAACATAGAATAAACACGGTGTGTGAACATCACCTTGGTTTTTCCTCGCAGTTAACCATAGTTAAAAGAAAAATACAACAGTTTCACCAGTGGCCTATTATCAAAAATATTATTATTAGCCAAAGATTCAAGCATTTCAATAAAAAAATTAGTCCCCAAATGTAGTCATCTCCTGTCCTCAATGCTGAAAATACAGGCAGATACCTACCCAGCATACAATACCATCAATAATGCAGGATATCAGGATAAAATGGTAAGAAATCAGCGCTGCTGCCAATTAATCCAATTCAAAGTAATCGTTTGTAGCACATGGTGGTTTAATCTACATGTTTCAAATCTCCTTCATCAGGATAAATACAGGGTCTATACTTCCTGATGAAGAAGTGGGGATACGCTCCGAAATGTGTAGAATAAACCACCATGTGCTACAAACGATTACTTTGAATTGGATTATTTAGCGGCAGCGAGGATTTGGAACCATTTTTCCCAATATCCTGCATAATGGACTTGCTTTGGTGCAGGTGCTTTCTGCAGCAGCTGCCTCAATCGCTTTCATTTGGTTGTGGGTCACAACCACCCAAGGTGAGCACCATATCACTTACCTGCTAGAGATGAGCGAGTACTAAAATGCTCGGGTGCTCGATGCTCAGGCTGAGCATCCCTAGATACTCGTGTACTTGGCCCGAGCACAATGCCCAATGTAAGTCAATTAGTGACAGGCTCCGTCCACAGACTTCCGGTTATAAAACGAGTGTTTCTGGGAAAGAGCGGGAGGGTGGGCTTTTTCAAATTGTGGCAGCATACAACACCTTGCTGTGCCCCCCCAGAGTGACCATAACAATTAATCTGCTCTCTGAGAGGTGCCAGATCACTGTGTGCACTGAAGGGAGCTACGTATTTGTGTCAGATCGATAATTATTAGCGAGGAGTCCTAGCATCTCGGCGGTACTCTATGCTTGCCGAGCATCCCGAGTATCGGGATACTCGTGCGAGTAACGAGTAGCGCTGAGCATGCTCACTCATCCCTATTCCCTGCTAATCCTTCCTCTCCTTGGGTAAGACTCTATTGTGCTTTTCTTTTCCACAGTTTACTGCTAATTCCATCAATGGAGCATCTGATTGGTTCAGACTTTATTTTGTTGCAAAAAAAGCAAGACTACATACACAGAGGATCTGTGGTTAGTTCTCCCAGATGTTTGGAACAACAGTTCATCAACTTCCTTGCTGAGTTCTTTCAATAATTGTGTACAAATGTGCATAGAAGAATTGATGCTATTTTGAAAGCAAAGAGCTGTCACTCCAGATATTGATTTGATCTAGATTTCTCTCTTGGTCATTCTTTTTGCATTTTCTTGAATTGATAAAAATAAATTATTCAAGTTTCTTTTTATTAAATCATTTGTACTTTGCAGCATTTTTTCCACAACTGCTTAAAATAATAATAGCATATTCCTGCATGTCTGCTAAAAAGCTTAAAAAACAGATTGCTGCCACAGTTGTATTGAACAGACAAGCCTAAAACTGTCAATAAGCTGTCATTTCTAGTGAACATAATACCGCTCTACCTCTATTAATAAAAATTACCATATCCTGCTGCTAGACTCTGTAGTTAGAGCACGCAATAGAGACAGCTGCAATCTTCCCTTTTCTTTCCAACGAAAGTTATAAATATTGTTACCATTTCGGTGGACTGTAAAGACAAGAAAGGTCAGCTTTGTAAGGAAACCAATCAAAAGAGTCAGTGACCTATAACAGTTCTGAGGTGGGCAAGTTTGACATACATCTCGTTTATCTGCTGTATTAATCTTCGGGAGATCTGGCTCTGGTAAAGTATAGCAAAAAGGTTAATAATTCAGATAATCCACATTTAGATATATTTGCATAAGAGTTTTGTTAAAAGCTTTTTGCTACATTCAACCATGGTATATAAGATGTAGTTACAGGAAAGTATCTATAGTGATGCTGAACATCGTCCTTGTAATAAAAAAATCATGACGAGATTTTTATAAACACATTTTTATTCTGTTGACACAAAAAAAATCAGGATTAGTACAACTAGAAATAGAGCTAAATTAAAGGGCTAATACTATCATCAACAGTATGTTATATGCACGGGGTCTCAAACTGCATACTGTACCTATGTATGTGCAGAAGGCTTGGTGAAAATATCTGGAATTAACATATGTAATTTTTTATGCTACTTTTTTAAATCAAAAATTAGATAGTATACAAAAAAATCAGGAAAGGGAAAAAAGTAAACCTTTTTTATATTTCCTTTTGTCTTAGATTTATTCCTGGCTTTTGCTCCAAACATTACCACCAAAACTTCTTGTGTGATTTCAGTCATTTATGGCATATCGATTCTGGGTTCCATACTATGTCAAATTCCCTTAGCATTTAACAGTTACCAATCAAATTACCAACTGTCAAATGCTATGGAAATCCAGAAAACCTGCACTATGTGCAGCCTCGAGGCCTGAAGTTTCAGATCAATTATATCCTATAATATAATCGCCTTATCATGTTTGTCTGTCTCTCTGTAACGGAAATCCCGGGTTGCTGATTGGTTGCCGCTGAGCGGGTTATCTCCTGCCGCACGGAGCTCAGCAGCGATCGCAGCAGAAGTACCCCGACCACCATATTGGAACATTCAAGCTATGGGTATTGCGATATGGCTGCTGGGATTCAAATTCCCCGCCAAACCGCGTGCCGCTTTGCTGATTGGTCGCCACCAGCCGCTGCGACCAATCAGCGAAGCTGGATTTAAAACACGCACCAAGACCGTTGATTGATCGCCGCTGAGCGCGGCGACCAATCAGTGCTCTTGGCGCGTCATTTAAATCCCACTCCGCTGAGCTGTGGCGACCAGCCAGCAAAGTGGTGGCCATATTGGACAACCCAGAACTTGAGTGTTCCAATATGGTGGTCGGGATACTACAAGTTGCGAGCAGCCGGGAGATGACCGTCATCTCGCAGCGGTAGTACCCCGACCACCATATTGGAACACCCAAGCTATGGGTATTCTGTTATGGCCACCGGGCCGCTTTGCTGATTGGTCGCCTCTCTCAGCGCTCTTGACGCGTGATATGAATCCCGCGCCACCGATCGCTGGTCGCTTTGCTGATTGGTCGCCGCCAGCAGCGGCGACCAATCAGCGAAGTATGTTTTAAAGCACGAGCCAAGAGTGCTGATTGGTCGCCGTTGAGAGCGGCAACCAACCAGCGAATTGGCGCATCAGCGCTTTTGGCGCGTGATATGAGTCTCGTGCTACTGGCTGAGCACGGCGACCAATCAGCGGCACAGGATTAATATTTTCATTAAAAAATATCCTATAGATTATAAATCTTCATTAATAAACTACATACATATTCTAGAATACCTGATGGGTTTGAATTGGGCCACCATCTAGTATGCTATAATTGTCTTATAGGTTTGGGTTCCAGTGGTAGAGCCCCATCATTGTCCACTGGCTTAGATAGGCGCCATCAACCCCTATCAGTGTGTAGAGTGAAGGGTGGGTAGGTGTGGATGCCTCCATTTCTATATCAACTCTATTTCTATAATTCTCATAGAAATTTGGGGAGAGGATTGAGCCATGCATGGCTATTCTTATCAAGAAAAGAAGTCAGGGAATTTGACAGAGTATGGAACCCAGAATTGATATGCCATAAATGATTGAAATCACACGAGACGTTTTTGTGGTAATGTTTGGAGCAAAAGCAAAGAATCGATCTTAGAGAAAGGAAATATAAAAAATGTTTACTTTTTTTCCCTTTCTTGATTTTTTTGTATACTATCCAATTTTTGATTTAAATAATCCTGTCCTTCTGAATCTGGGAGCGCTCGTCATCATACTGGATATACTACTCAAAAATATGTCAATTCCGGACATTTTCTCCAAACCTTCTGCACATACATAAGTACAGTGCTTTGAAAAAGTATAATGGTCTGGACTGTGACTGAGCCAATCAAACACTTTAATGATCATCATCTAAACCATCCCATTGTAGCTCTGGCAATATGATTAGGATTATTGTCCTTGAGAGAGTTGAACCTATGCCCCAGCATCCATTCTTTTGCAGACTCTAGTAGATTTTCCTCCTGGATTGCCTGTATTTAGCTTCATCCATCTTCCCACAAACTCTGATCAGCTTCCTTTTCCTTGTTGAGGAAAAACCTCCCTATAGCATGACACTGCCACCACCATGTTTGATGGTGGGGATGGTGTTTTCAGGATGATGTTCAGTATTAGTTTTTCAACACACATAGCATTTTGAATGTAGAACTAAAAGTACAACTTTGATTTCATCTAATCAGAGCACCTTTTTCCACATTCCATTTAGGAGACACTTTTAGCTATTTTTGAGCCATCTAAGCCAATGGTGATAGTTTGGAGCCATAAATCCTTTTTGGCAGGATTTCTTTGAAATATTTATCTGAGCATAAACAATTGATGCTAATCCTTTAGGATAGTTCATCTGTATCAGTATAAGTAGGGGGCCAAGCAATCAGATGATCTAAGGAGACACAGAACTCCAGCAACTATTTCATCCCCTACATCATTTTAATGATATATAGCTCCATACTTTCACATGTGGTTTTACCTGTTATTGCAGCTAATTCATTGCAGCTTCATTTGAAATATCATGTGCCTTAAGCTAGGTGATCAGTGACGGTGCCAAAAGCATTGGCCATCAATTTTGTACGTAAAACCCCTTGAAGCATACATTATTATTATTATTATTATTATTTATTTATATAGCGCCATTGGGTTCCATGGCGCTTTACATGAGGATGAGGGAGACAAGAACAAGTACACTAAATCTAGGCGATCAGGACGTACAGGTACAGGAGGGGCAGGGACCCTGTCCACGAGGGCTCACAGTCTATGAGGGGTGGGTTAGGATACAGTAGGATGGGGGAATGTCAGGTATGGGGCGTTCGCCTGGGTCTCATGACAGGTTGTAGGCTTGACGGAACAGGTGAGTCTTCAGGTGACACTTGAAGTTACTCAGGGTAGGAGAGTGTCTGACGTGTTCGGGTAGGGAGTTCCAGAGTAAGGCAGATGCCCGGGAGAAGTCCTGAACTCGGTTGTGTGAAGAGGTGATGAGGGGGGAGCAGAGGAGGAGTTCTTGGGAGGAGCGGAGGTTGCGTGAGGGTAGGTATCGGGAGACCAGGTCGGAGATGTATGGTGGGGCCAGGTTGTGTATGGCTTTGTACGTCATGGTTAGTGTTTTGAATTGGGATCTCTTGGAGACGGGGAGCCAGTGAAGGGCTTGGCAGAGGGGGGAGACAGGGGAGTAGCGGGAGGACATATAGATGAGTCGGGCAGCGGAGTTGAGGATAGACTGGAGAGGTGTGAGGGAGTTAGCCGGGAGGCCATTGAGAAGGAGGTTGCAGTAGTCAAGGCGGGAGATAATAAGAGCATGGATGAGTGTTTTAGCGGTGTCGTGGGTGAGGAAGGAGCGGATCCGTGAGATGTTCTTGAGCTGGAGCCGGAGGGATGTGGTGAGGGCCTCGATGTGGGGTTTGAAGGATAGGGAGGAGTCGAGGATTACCCCGAGGCACTTGGCTTGGGGGACTGGGGAGAGGGCGCAGTCGTTGATGCAGATGGATAGATTGGGAGGTGGGGTGGAATTTCTTGGGGGGAAGACTATGAATTCAGTTTTGTCCATGTTGAGTTTAAGGAATTATTAATTATTATTAATTTTTTATTGTACAGACATTGCAGAAAAATATACAACACAGGAATGCAAGGGACTGCTAATCATAATGGTATGCACTGCGCACCGATACGATTAGCTTCTGTCTCTGAGCAGTATAGCAGGGAGACTTGATCTCCCTGCTCTACCCGCTGCCTCCTATGCACAGTGATTTTGCCTGTGCATGAACAAGGGGGCAGAGTCTCAGGGTGATGATGTCATCACTCTGGGACTCTGCTGTCTGTGCGTACGCTGGCAGCTCAGTGATTATCCCGATCTGGACACTAAAGGATTGACATTGAGGTGAGCAGAGTGCTTTTTTTTACGCAGAACTGTGACCCAGGATGGGGGACATATATATATATATATATATATATATATATATATATATATATATATATATAGGGCCCTTCATGTGTATATATATATATATATATATATATATATATGGGGCCCATGTACATGAGCTAGGGGCCCAGCCTGCATGGGTATAAATATTCTTTACCAAAAATTTAAAAAATTTATAACTTTGGGAAAGGGGGGAAATAATAATTGGGGGGTGGGGGAACATTCATTTTAGGGGTTGACCCCCGGGAAAGGGGGTACTAACCGGGTTTTGGGAAGGGGTGGCCAAATTCCCCAGCCCCAATTTATCCTAATAAGGGGTCATTTTAAAATTTTGGGGGCCAGGATTTGGGTGAAATTATAACCAGGGGGGCCCAAAAAATGGGCAAAGAATCCAGTTGGGGCCCCTAAAATCGGAGGGCCCCAGGAAAAACATTGTCAGGAATTGGGGGCCATTAAAAGGGGCCCAAAAAAAGGGGCCCAGGGGGGGTTTTTTTTTTAATTAAAATTTAAAAAGTAAAAGAGCCCTTACACCCCAAAGAAATTTTTTAGGGAAAATTTTAGGGAAAGGGGGGTTCAGGATCCCAAATTTGGGTTCAGGGGCCCCCGCTCTGTTTACCTGCTTTTGGGGGCCCCTTCTAATTTGTGGCCGGGGGAACATTTTTACCAAGTGTCTGCCCCATTGGGGTTTTTTTAGGAAACTGGGGCCCCCCATACTTTAAATTTTAGGCCGGGGGTTAAAACCCCTTTCCTTTTTGGAATAGGGAAAAATATAGGTTTCGGGGTGTCTGGGGGGGAAACCTAAAGACATTTTTTAAATTGTTTTAGCCATTTTAACCCCATTCTTTGGTTATAAAGGACAGGCCCCCCGGGGGCTTTTACTTTTCCCCCAAAAAAGGTGGACATATTTGCATTATTGGTCCTTTCCAGTTAGAAAAACCCAAATGTAAAATTTTTTGGGAAAAACTTGAATAAGGGTTAATTTTTTGTAGGGACTTTTTACCTGGTGGGAACCCCCTTGAAGGCTTATTACCCCCCTGGGGGTAAAACCTTTGTGGGTTGTTTTATTAGGGGGCCCCGGGGTGACTTAAATTTTGGGGGGCACAGTGGTTAATTTTTATGTGGGGGGCATAGGGGTGCTTTATTTTTGGGGGGGCAAGTGGTTAATTATTATGTGGGGGCACATTGGTGAATTAATTTAGGGAAAAGGCAAAAGGGAGGCATTTTTTTGGGGGGGGCCCAAAATGGTGACTTTATTTTGGGGGGGGAGAAAGGGGGTTTCCCGGGGGGTTTGACTTGGGGTGCTTTTAAAAAATGAGCACACGGTGGCATTTGAGGGGGAGCCTTTTGATTTGGGAATTTAATGGGGTGGGGACGGTGGGTAAATTTATTTGGGGGCCACAGGGAGTTTGAAATTATTTTTTCCGGGGAACAAAATGGGAACTTTAAACCGGTGGGAACATGGGATTAATCGTGGGGAAAATTAAATTAAAATTAAAGGGACCGGGTTGGGGACATTTTTTTTTGGGTGGGGGGCAAAAGTTTTTGGAATTTGGGGGGGAAAAAGTGGGGCCCATTTTTAATTTTAAAAAAAGGGTATAACGGGGGGGCTCAAAACTGGGGTTTGCCAAAATTTTTACAGTTGCCCGCACCCCTTAATTTCTTGTTTTATTAAAAAAAATTTAAAAGTGGATTTTGGGGAAAAAAAAAGGATCTGGTTTATTTAGGGGGTGAAAAATTGAAAAGAAACCCCTGCCCTTTTTCCTAAATAAAAAAATAAAATTTGTAGACTTGTTTCCCCAATAGGTTGGCCATTTTTTTAATTTTTGGAAATTTCTGGCATCTTTCTTTTTAAATTTGGTTTTCCATTTTTCCCGGGGGGTTTCCCCTTGTCATTAAGCCCCTGGGGAAGTTGTGGTTGTGGGGGGGTAGGGTTTTTGAGGGGGGTTGCCAATCCAAGGGGTCGGGCCTGGGGGTGTTGGGTCTCTGATGCCCCCAAAGGTGGGTATGAAAAGGTTTAAAACCCCCTTTTATCTTTTCCCCCTTTTTTCTGCCCAATGTTACGGGTTTTGGGGCCGGGGGGGTTATTTTAACTTGCCCTTTTGGGGGGTTTTTTGGGGTTTTTGGAACTATTGTCCCAAAATTTCCTCAACCTTAAGTTTTTTTTAGGGTTGGGGATAATTTTGGTGGTGTAAATTTCCAAAAGGGAAGGGAGCAGGGAAAAATTAAATGGGGGACCCTGGGGGCCCCAAAATTTAACAAATATAAAACAGGTAACAGGCCTTTTCCCCAAGGTAGGGACCCAAAAATTTTTTAAAATTGGGGAACCGGGGGGTTAAAATTTCGTTAACAAATGAAGAGTGGGGCCAAAAACAAGGGACTGGAAAATTTCTGTGGTTTGGGAAGCGGGTTTTTCCCCCCCCTTTTAAATTTTCCTTTTTCCCCCTTAAATTTGATGGGGCCCAAAATTTTTTTAAAACCTAGAACCAGGGTTTTTAATTTTTTCAAAACGGGGGAAAAAAAAACCCCCTCCAACTTAATGGGAAAAATTTTGGTGGCAATTTGGAGGGGTTGAAGGGGAAATCCCGGTTACTTTTAATCCACAAAATTAAACTAAAATCCCATTTTAAAAAAATTATGTTAGAAACAAAAAATTGTTTTTTTCAAAAACCATGCCAATTATTTGCCATTGATTTTTTTTTCTAATGTCCCACTAAATAAAATTTAAAATCTAAAAATTTGTATTTTTTTGGGAAAAGGATAAAAAATTCACCAAAATAATTTGATTTTTCCTGCCGGGGCACCAGCTGTGGTTTTCCGTTATTTGTTAGCAATTTTCTTTTTTTTTATTTAAAAAAGCCCCCATTATAAAATTTTTCCTTTTTTTCCTTTAATTTGGAAAAAACCAAAAAAGGAAACCATTTTAACCCAAGCCCTTTGATAATTGTTTTAAAATTTACTCGGGAAAATTTTAAAACGTAAAAACTCAAAAATTTAAAAAAGGGCCCTTTTTTTATTAAAATTTAAATACTCCCTTAAAAGGGGGTTTCCAGGCAACCCTTTTTGAATATTTTAAAAATTTTAAAGATTTAAGTTTTAAATAATTACAGGGGATTTTTTAAAATCACCAGGGCAAAAATTTCCTTTGAATTCCCCCCTCTTCCCTTTAGGTGGCCATTCCTTTTAAATTACCGAAATATTTTTTATTAGGGGCCGGGGTCTTTTATTTTCCCACCCGAAACCATGGGGACCTTTTGGCCAGGCTTTGAGGGGCCCCCGGGGGACTTTTCCGGGGGGGTTCCAGACCCAGTTTTTCCGTTGCCCAAAATTAAAACCCCCTTTTAAAACTTTCGGGGTAGAACAAAGGGAAAAAATTGCCAAAAGCCACCTGGGGACTACAGGGGATAAAGGAAAAGGGGCAGCCTTGTGGTGAATGCCCCCCACAGCGGGGGGGGGGGGGGGGGGCCAAAATAACAGGGGGTTAAGGCCAGGGTGCGGATTCATGGGGTTGAATTTAACTGAAAAACAGGGGGGGTTTGGTTTTTTTACTTTTACGGACCCTTTCGGGGTAAGTAAAGCAATTTTTGGGGTGGTCCCTTTGGTTAAAAAGGGGGAAATTCCTCACCAGGGAGGCGGGGCCTTGTGCAGGCCCCCTGTGTCCGGTTTGCCCTTGTAGCAAGGGGCTGGCCCTCTGGCCTTTGAGGGCCCAGTTTTTGGCCCCTATGGGCAGGTCAGACTAAAACCCTTTTCCCGGAGTTTTGGCATTTTACTGCCCACCTTTCCCGGGTTTTCCCCACACTGCCCCCAAGGCCTTTAAGGCCAGGAGCGGGGTAACACTGCCTCCCAGTTTTGGTGCGGGGTGAAACCCAAACAAAACTGGACCCTTGTCCGGATTCGGGCATCCCTCGGGAAGTTGAACCCAATAAAGGGTTTTAACCCATGCCTCCCACCTTTTCGGGAATAAGTTCGGTCCCCCTCAGGTGCAAGTGAGTTATCAAAGTGAAAACGGCTTAAGACGGAGGGAATTGCCCCTTTTTACAGCCTTGTAGACTTGAATTCGCCTAGACCTAAGGACGGTTTTTGGCAGTCTAGACGGGCCCTTTAAGCCCTAAGAAAAACACTACTAACCCTCCTTAAGCCGGGAATTTTGGGGAAAGCCCACCTGAACGGGTTTAGGCTTCCCTTTTGGGCTAAAGCCAGAAGGAGGGGCTGGGTTACCTTTGGGTTTGGGTACACGGGTTCTTCCAAACATTGCCCTACCCCCTTTTTAAAGGAGGCAAGGCCATTGGGGAAAAAAAAAGACCTTTTGGGTGCCATATAAGGGAACACAGGCCCCTTTTTAAAAATTAAGGGCACAGTTGGGGGGTTAAAATTTAATAAAGGGGGACCATAGTGGGACATTAAAAAGGGGGGACCAACGGGTTTGATTTTAAGGGGGGCCCCAATTTGTAAGCGGGGGCCGGGGGTGGTTTATTCCCGGGGGCACATGGTCTTAATTGGGGCATAAAAAAAAAAGGGCCCTTTTTTTTTGGGAATGCGCGGTTTCTAATTGGCCCCGGCCACGGCCTTCAGCAAACGGGGCGGGAAATTTGCCCCTTTTGGGGTGTTTGGTGCGGGGCTAAAAGAGAAATTGCCAAAGGATTTTTTTTTTTAACCAACGGGGTGGCTTGGGAGTTTTCAAAGTCGTCCTTTTTTGGGACGCCAGAATGGGGCAAAAAGAGGCCAGGAATACGGGAACATGACCTGGCGGAAATTTAAAAAATTAAAGGGCAAGTTTGGGGAAATTTTTCTTTTGGGGGCCAAATTAGCATACAAATTTTTTTGGGTACAATTGTGGGGCTTTTTTTCCCCCTGTAAAAAAGGGGTTAGCCCATTTAACCCCCAAAAACCTCCTTTTTTTTCCCCTTTTTTTGTTCAACGAGCCCGGGGCCCCGGGGTACCCCGGGGGTTTAATTTAAATCCCTGCTAAATGCTAACAAAAATAAAATTTGAATTTTTCATTTCCCGGGCCTGTGGAAAATTGAACTAAAGGCTTTGAATTTTGGGTCCCTATTCCCCCCCCCGAAAAATTCCCACCCAATGGGGTAAACCCTTTTCCCCCGCAGGGGGGCACTTTATTTTAATTTTAATATACACTTATCCCCCAGTAAAATGTGGACTGAACTCCCTTAATTTTTTTATGGAATGTTTTGACAAAAAAATTGGGCCTTTTTTTTAATTTTTTTAAAAAATTTTTAAAAATACGCACTAATGGGCGAAGTTTTTTGAGGCGATTTTGAAAATTTGCGTTTTGGCGTTTTTTTGGGGGGGTTTGTTACCCCGGGGGGTTCCCCATTTTTGCTTTTGGGGGGATTTTGTTTCCCTTTTTGGGGGGGGTTGCTTTGGGTTGGCCTTTAAAGGGGGTTTTGTTTTTCCTTAAATTTGGGTTTTTTCCTTTTTGTTTTTTGGGGTTATATGAATGTTAATTCCTTTTAGAAAAAATTGCATTTCCTTTTAATGGGGTTTATGTTTTTTCCCGGGGGGGGGGTTTTTGTTGGTTTTCCCCTTTGTTTTGGCTTTTTGGTTGTTATTTGGTTTAATTCATTTTTAAAGGCAAAAATGTTTGGGCTTAACCTTAAAAGCTTTTAAACTTTTAAATTGCATTGTTTAAACTTTAATGCTTAAAAATTTTAATTACCCCATTAAATACAAAATAATGCGGGATATGTTTTAGCTTTTGCTTTGTCATTAATCCCCTTTCTTAAAAAACAAAACTTTTAATGGTAAAAAAAAATTTCTTCCCCTTTAAATTAGAAAAATGGCAAAAGGGGTTTGGTATATTAATCCTTAAAATTTCCCCTTAAAATCCCTAAAGCTTTTATTAGGTTACCTTAAAAATTTTTGGCTTTAATGCATTTTTCCCAATTTCATTTTACTTTTTTCCCTTTAAATGTTAAAAAGGGCCAAAATTTGGGTAAATAGAAGGCATTTAAAATTTCCCCTAAAATACCCTTAAATACGCTTTTGGTAGCTTAATTCCAAATTTTTGTTTATTGCATTAATGAAATTAATACAAAATTTAAAACTTTAATACTTTTTAAACATAAGCAATAAAAAAATTAACCAAAAAACTTTATAAATAGATAGCAAAACAAAAAAGGGTTTTTAAAAAATTTTAAAATTTTTTTAAAAAATTTTCAAATTATTTGCCATAAAATGTTTTTTGGGTCTAAATGATTTAAAAGGCAATAAATTAAAAATCGAAAATTTGATTTTTTTGGCAAAGATAAAAAATTTTAATTTGGAAACCAAAAATTTTTACCATTTATAAATTTATTGTTAAAACCATGTTTGAAATTAAAAGCTTAATTAGGAAATTATCAATTTTTACTTTTTTTTTTTTTTTTTTTTATTAAAAATTTAAAATGTTTTTTAAATTTTTTAAAGTTGAAATTTTTTTAAAATTTTTAAATTTTTAATAAAAAAAAGGTAAAATTTTTTCCATTTAATTATAAATTTTGGGAAAAATTTTTTTTTAAATTTTTAAATTTAAAATTAAAATTTTTATTTTTAATTAATTTTTTAATTTTTTTAAATTTTTAAAATATTTTTTTTTTATTTTTAAATTTTATTTTATATACCCACCTTTGGTCCCAAACTTAAAAAAAAAATTTGGGCTTAAAATTTTAATTTTTATTAATTATTTTTTTTGAAATTTAAAATTTTTTTTTTTTTTAAAATTTTTTAATTTTTTTTATAAAAATTTTATTTAAGGTTAAATTTTTTTCCCCTGGGGCTTTTTTCCCTTAAATTTTAAATTCTTTTAAAATTTTTAATTTTTGGGGGAAAATTTAATTTTTTTTTTTTTTTTTAAATTTTTTTAAATTAAAAAATTTTTTTAATTATTTTTTAATTTGTGGGTTCCCTTTCCCCGGAGCGCTGGAAAGGGGCCGAATTTGGGCTTTTTTTTTTAATTTGTTTTTTTTTTATTTAATTTTTTATATTTTTTATTTTTTTTTTTTTTAATTTTTTTTTATAAATTTTTAAACCCATTGAAATAAATTTTTTTTTTAAGTTTTTTTAAATTTTTTTTTTTTATTCCCAAAAACTTTAAGTAAATTATTTTTTTTAAAGAACGGGAAACCTTTCTACAGCCGAATTTTTTTTTATAAATTTTTAGGGGAAATTTAAAAATAATCTTAAATTTTTTTTTTTTAAATTTTAAAAATTTTTTTAATTTTGAATTGGAATTTAAAATTTTTTTTAAAACAGGGGGAAAGAGGGGCCCCGCCTTAACCCCTTTAGACAAATTAGGTTTTCCCGGCCATTTTTTAGGGCCCCCCCCACCTTTTCAGGGAAAAAATGGGGACACAAAACCGGCAACCTTTAGGCGGGCGGGGGGAAATTTCTTTGTTGGCGGGACCAGCTTAGAAATTGAGCCACTCCATGAGAATTTTAGCGGTGTGGTCCCAATTTTCGGGGCCGAAAATAAAACCCAGTCCGGCATAAAAAAGGCAACCGGTAACTGAAGGAAAATTGGGGGTAAAAAGGGCCAAGTAAAATTTTGTTCACTCTCACTTTAAAAAAATTAAATTCTTAAAAAAAAATAATTTAAAAATAATTAAAAAAATAAAAAAAAATTTAAAAAAAGATAAATTTAAATAAAATAAAAATTGAAAAAAAAAAGGGATTGAAGTTTGCCTCAACTTGCCCCTTTAAAAAATAAATTTTAAAAAATAAAAAAAAATTTTGTAAAAAAAAAAAAGTAAAGGTGGTCCGTTGGACAAAAGGGCTTTTATACGGGAAATGAAAAAAGGGCCCTCTGACTAAATTGGGTAAAGGGTTTTTGAATTCGTACAATGAGAAGGAAGAAGGGAGTGGTGGTTAAAAAGTCCCGGAACCCCCGGCCGGAAAAAGGGGTTGGGGGGTGACAAAAAAGAAACCCCCGGGCGGGGAAAAGGGGTTTGGGCCCCAACAAGTTTTTGGGTATACAGGAGTAAATTGCGTAACAATAACTGACACCTTGGGGTTGGGGACGGGGGGTGCGGGGGGCTTTAAACCCCCCTGACTGCGGGGGCCTTGGAACCCAGGGAGTTAAGGGGGGGCATTGACTGGAGGGGGTTTTAAATCCAGAGTAAAGGGGTAACCGGCCAAAGGGGGCCGTGGGACGGGTGGGCCAATGCCGGCGGGGGGAAAAAGGGGGTAAACGGGGGTGTAACCTAGGGAAGGGGGCGGGGGAAAAATTCGGGGGCCTTATTAGGGGGGGGCGATTTAAGGGGAGGGTTTTTTAAACCGGGGCAAAGGGGCGTTTTTTCTCTTTTGGGGTGTGGGGGAAGGGGGGGGGGAAATGGGGATGGGTTTGGCGGTTGGGGGGTTTGAATTTGGGGGGGGCGTTACATGGGTTTGTTGTCGACAATTGGGGGTGGTTAGGCAGGTTTTAAATTTTGGGGAAACCTTTTGGGGGGGGCCACGGTGAAAATGGGGGGCGGGGGGGAAAAGGGGGGGGTTTGGGTGCGGTTGGACATTTTTGGGCTGGGCAGGTGGCAGGAATATTTCCCACCAAGCCGGGCCCCGCTGTGGGGGGAATTGTGGGACAATCTGGGGGGGGGGGGGCCCCGGGCTTTCACAGTATGCCGCACGGGGGGGCTGCCTAAAAGGGGGGTTCTGGCCGTGGGGGGAAATTTGGGTTAAAGGGGGGGCGCTACTTCCCGGGGAAATTTTGGGCGGTGCGGCGGGGTGGACCTTAAAAATTTAAAAGGGTTTTGGCGGTAAAAGGGGGGGACCCGGCCCCGCGGGGGTTGGGGCCCTTTGTTGGGGGAGCGGGGGCCCGGGACCAACAGGGGCAATTTTTTCCCACCAAGCGGCGCGGGTTTTCGGCATTCCCCCCCAAGCGGGCCAGGGGGAAACCAACCCCGGGGAAGTTAGGCCCCTTGGGGTGGGGAATTAACCCCGTCTCCCGGAAACATGGTCCCCAGGCCCCGGGGAAGAGCCCGGGTAACCGGTTCGGCTTTCTCCGGCTTGCCCGGGGGGAACCCCGGAAGGGGGGGTAAGGGTCAATCCCCGAAAGCGGGGCAATTGGCCCCACGTTCCAAAGGGGCCCAATAGCCCGGCACCGGGGGGGGCCGAAAACAAATTAGGGCAATTATATATAAATACTAGATGGGTGGCCCGATTCTAACGCATCGGGTATTCTAGAATATTATATGACATACTGTGACTGACAGAACTTGTCAGTCAACGTGAGTGAACGAATATATATAAGAAGCGTTACACTGCCTCTGGTGATATCATCGTTAAACCAGGGTATTGTTGCTATGTTTTATTACAATTATTGGATGCATTAGCTTTGAGAGAAGAAATTGTTAATACCATTTAAATTTAACTACTCTTTATGTTCAAGGATAAATTATTTTACATTCACTTGACTGATCTGAAGGTAAACTGATATAGATACACTAGATGGTGGCTAGATTCTAACACATCGGGTATTCTATGAATATGTATGTAGTTTGACATCCTGTGACTGACAGAACTTGTTCAGTCAACATGAGTGAACTACATATACTGTATATATATAGCAGTGCTATGGTATTATGGTGGTACATTACATTACATGTACAGCAGCACTATAGTATATGGCGGTACATTACAGTACATGTATAGCAGCGCTATAGTATATGGCGGTACATTACATTACATGTATAGCAGCACTATAGTATATGGCGGTACATTACAGTATGTGTATAGCAGCGCTATGGTATATGGCGGTACATTACAGTACATGTATAGCAGCACTATGGTATATGGCGATACTCCGCTCCCCGTGGCCCTCCGCTCCTCCACAGTAAAAGTAAAAAAAATTAGTGAAGGCTCACCTTCCTACTCCACCTCGGTCTTCTAGGTCCTACAGGCCTTTAGGACCTGTCGTTGCCTGGGAAACCGATCAGGATGGAGCAGGGGGGCAGGATGGTGACGGGGGGGGGGGGAGGGGGGGCAGGATGGTGAGGGGGGGGGGAGGGGGGGCAGGATTGTGTCGGGTGGCAGGATGGAGTGAGGGGGGCAGGATGGAGCCGGGGTGGCAGGATGGAGCCGGGGGAGCAGGATGGAGGCAGTGGGCAGGATGGAGCCGGGGGGAAGGGCAGGATGGAGGCGGAGGGGGTGCAGGATGGAGGTGGAGGGGGGGCAGGATGGAGGCGGGAGAGCAAGAACAGCAGGGGGCAGGATGGAGGTGGGGGGGCAGGATGGAGCTAACAGGGCAGGATGTAGGGAGCAGGGCAGGATGGAGGGAGCAGGGCAGGATGGAGCCAGCGAGGCAGGATGGAGCCGGAGGAGCAGGATGGTGGCGGGGGCGGGGCAGGATGGAGCAAAGCGGGGCAGGATGGAGCTGGAGGAGCAGGATGGTGGCTGGGGGGGCAGGATGGTGGCTGGGGGGCAGGATGGGGCGGGGGGCAGGATGGTGGCGAGCGGGGCAGGATGGAGCGAGTGGGGCAGGATGGAGCTGGAGGAGCAGGATGGTGGCTGGGGGGCAGGATGGTGGTGAGCGGGGCAGGATGGAGCAAGCGGGGCAGGAGGGAGCAAGCGGGGCAGGAGGGAGTAGAGGAGCAGGATGGAGCCGGAGGAGCAGGATGGTGGGGGTGGGGGGGTAGGATGGGGGGAGGGCAGGATGGTGGCGAGTGGGGCAGGATGGTGGCGAGTGGGGCAGGATGGAGCAAGCGAGGTAGGATGGTGGCGGGGGGGCAGGATGGAGCAAGCGGGGCAGGATGGTTTGCGAGGGGGGATGTGGGGCAGGATGGAGCGGGGGGGGCAGGATGAAGGGAGGGGGCAGGATGGAGCGAGCGGGGCAGGATGGAGCCGGGGGAGCAGGATGGATCTGGGGGGAGCAGGATGGTGGCGGGGGAGCAGGATGGTGGCGAGTGGAGCAGGATGGAGCGAGCGGGGCAGGATGGAGCCGGCGGGGCAGGATAGAGCTGGCGGGGCAGGATAGAGCTGGAGGGAGGGGGAAAGGATGGAGCAAGCAGGGCAGGATAAAGGAGCGGGACAGGATGGAGCTGGCGGGGCAGGATAGAGTGAGCAGGGCAGGATGGAGTCGCAGGCAGGATGGTGGCGGGGGTGCAGGATGGTGGCGGGGGTGGCAGGATGGAGCCGGTGAGGCAGGATGGTAGTGGGCGGGCAGGATGGCGCCGGTGGGGCAGGATGGAGCGGCAAGGCAGGATGGAGGTGGGGGGGCCGGATGGTGTCAGCGGGAAGGGGGGGGCAGGATGGTGCCGGCGGTGGGGGGCAGGATGTGAGGATACTCACCCGTCCGCCGGCTCGCTACACCTCCGTCTTGTAACTCCCATGACAGGACCTGTCGTTGCCTGGGAAACCGATCAGCTGATCGGTTTCCCAGGCAACGACAGGTCCTCAAGCCCTTTAGGACCTAGAAGACGGACGTGGTGCAAGGCCGCGGACGGGTGAGTATCCTTACTAAGGATTTTTTAATTTTTATTATGAACATGGAGGAGTGGGGACACCGGGGAGAAGGGAGAAAACTTTTCCAGATGGATGGTGACCATGGAGGCCATTTTGAAGTTGTCCATTTTGTATACAGCTTTATTTTTTTTCAATGGAAAGAGGGTCATGTGACAAATCAAACTTATTGAGAATTTCATAAGAAAAACAATGGTGTGCTTGGTTTTAACATAACTTTATTATTTCCTGAGCTATTTACAAGTTTATGACCACCTATAAAATGTGTTCAAAGTGCTGCTCATTGTGTTGGATCTTATGAGTCATAAAATCAAAATGATCAGGCAGTGACATGACATGGAATTTTATAAGCTAACATTCTACATTCTATTGTGGCATCACAATGGAGGGGGCATGGCTATGTGAAGTAGGCATGGCTATGTGTAGTGGGGCATGGTTATTTGGAGTGGGTGTGGTCACATGGAGTTGGCATGGTCACATGGAGTGGGCGTGGACATGTGGAGTGGGCGGGGCTTGTTATATACACACACTCATACACTCAAATTTTATATAAAATATATATATATATATATATATATATAATAATATAATTATATATATAATTTCCTGGCTGTAGTGCTAGATGTTGCCCGGGATAGAAACTAACCGTTTTTAGCTATAAGTAAAATGGGTTAACAAAATATTTTTTTGCAGAAAAAGTCGAATCACGTCATTTCCGGTCAGGTGACGTCAGTACACCTACGCTGCTGTGTATTGCTTCAAGCACTGCATGCGCAATGCGGTGCTTGAAGCCTAAAGAGTGGCATGGGTGTACTGACGTCACCCGATCCCGAAATGACGCAATTCGCGTCATTACAGCTCGGGCAGCGCCATGCAGAGCAGGGAGAGCCCCTGAATACAACATGAATAGAAGATCATGCCCATTAGGGCGTGATCTTATGACAAAATAGCACATTCAAAAAACACCCTAAGGGTACCTTTACACGCCGCTACTGGCGGGTGGATACAACCAGCTACAGGCTACAAATGTAGCTTGTAGCGGCGAAATACCCGTAGTAGCGGCGTGTAAAGACGGTAGGAGGCACCCGGCAACAGATACATCTGTTTCCGAGCACTGCCCGGAAACAGGTGGCTACACAGGCGATTGTAGCGAGCTGTATCGGCGTGTAAAGAAGCAACAGAAGGGATGTGTCGACACCAGGCAATGTACCTGGTATGTAGCTGGGGCGTGACACAGGCTCCGGGATACCGCCCCCCTTCAGCGATCATTGGTGGAAGCTCCTGTGTTACGATTGGTTGTCGCTGCATAGGGAGGCATATTTAAGGAGCTGACCAGTCACACTACACAATTGCTCGAGCGTCATGTATTAAACAGCCTCCTGCGATGCCTGGCCAATCATGGGTTTCTTGCTTTGTCCTATCAGCGTACGGACGTCTCGTAATCCACAATTGTGGCACGCCTATGTGCTGTCCCTGCTGCACCAGGTCCGCCCATATTAGCTTGTTGTAGTGGTGTGTAAATGAGGTAAGATGAGCTACAGATGGCTACTTGAGACACCCGGCGATGTATCTAGCTATAGATGTAGCGTAGCGTAGCGCACCTTGTGGCGGCGTGTAAAGGTGGTGCGTTTCCCGTTTGTAACCGTTTGGGCGTGCTCGTGCACGTGAAGTAGCGGGTTGTATCCATCCTGTTGTAGCGGCGTGTAAAGGTACCTTAAGGGCTAAAGAATATAGCCGCTGCTAATTAACACCACTAATGAGTAAGTTATAAAACGTTTTTCTGCACTTTCACAGGATGCTTTTCAGAGAGAAAAGGAGTGTGAGATTAGTGATGGGATGCTGCAGGGACATGATTTTGAAGCTTAGGTGGCGTTTTGGAGGTGATAGGATTAGAGATGAGCGATGTTCGATTCGAATAGTTCGCCATCTCAAATTCGAGTTGATTTTGGCGCTATTCGAGTCATTCGCCGAATTCGAACAATTTGGTTCAAATTCGGCAAATATCGAACATGTTCGATTTTGGTTCGAAAATGCGGCAGATGCGGTCAGAAAACCGCATCTGCCCATTGTGAGCCAAAATAAACATTACCGAACTCAAATAAAGTGTTAAAAATTAAAAAATAATGTATGCTCACCTGTCCGCGGTCCACCGAAGCCTCCGGTATGGTCCTGTGTCTTCCAGGACCTGTGGTGACGTCAGTTCTCGCGGGAACTCCGGTCACATGACCGGAGTTCCGCGAGAACGTGACGTCACCACAGGTCCTGGAAGCACCGGACCTTGCCGGAAAGCTTAAAATAGATATTTTTATGTTTCGGACCCTTTCTTTAAGTAACTTTTACTTAAAGAAAGGGTCCGAATCATAAAAATATCTATTTTACGCTTTCGGCAAGGTCCTATCTATGCCTTCCGGACCTGTATGGTGACGTCACGGTTCATCGCGGGAATCGATTCGGTTCACGAATGCCGAAGGAGTTCAGCGACGACGCGAGAACTGAAAGTCACCACAGGTCCTGGAAGACACAGGACCATACCGGAGGCTTCGGTGGACCGCGGACAGGTGAGTATACATTATTTTTTTATTATTTACACTTTATTTGACTTTATTTCACTTCCACAATGTATGTATATACATTGTGGAAGTGAAACAGCCCCACAAGCCCGTTTTTTTTCGTGTTCCGGGATGTTCGACGGTGACGGTGAACATTCGGCGAATCGAATCGAACACGAACACCGGGGTGGCGGCTCATCTCTAGATAGGATCCCTTTAAGTGAAGAAACTGCTTCAAGCTAGTGACAATATTAAGGTGAGTGTTTGGAATTAAAGAGCATCTCTGCTGAGCCTCTACTTCTACAATTCCCATGAAGTAGAGTTTAAGAAATTGAGGTTCTATTTCTTGTAATGGAAGCAGTGAGCCAATTGAGTGGTAAATCTGTCCTTGAACTTTGAACATGGACATAAATCCAGTTGTAAAATGTTCTCTTCTTGCTCCAAGTGATGTCTTTTGGAAGCAAGAGTTGTACGTTCTGATGTTGTCCAAGAAATGTTTTTGATGTTACAGAGACCACAACCATTTTTACTATGTTAGGCTACCTTTACACTACGATTTTGAAGGGAGCCGATGCTGTCCGATAAATTCGGACAGCATCGGCTCCCTTCTGATGCCTGGAATCGGATGCCAAATAGGCATCAGATTCCGGCATTAAATCGTAGCCTCCAGTCTGGAAAAAAAAAAAAGTTCATGCTCACCTATCCCGAGCCCCCGTCGTCTCCGCCGTCTCCTGCCGGCTCCCGCCGGCTCCCGGTGTCCTCGCGCTGTCTGCAGAGGTCTTCTACTGCAGTACAGGACCTGCCGTGATGTCACAGTCAGTGACCGCAGGTTACACCATGGTAACCTACGGTCACGTTACTGTGACATCACGGCAGGTCCTGTACTGCAGTAGAAGAGCTCTGCAGACAGCGCGAGGACACCGGGAACCTGCGGGAGACGGCAGGAGAAGGCAGGAGACAGTGGGAGACGGCGGGGGCTCGGGGATAGGTGAGCATGAACTTTTTTTTTTTAACCCCTGCTGGAGCAGTTTGGAGCAGTTTTACTGTACTGAGCATGCTCAGTACAGTAAAATCGGGTCCGAGGAGACATCAGATGTTTCCTCGGACCCTGCTCCATAGGGCCCCATGATAAATTGATCGGACCAAATCGGATGTGCACTAAATGGCATCCGATTTGGTCTGATCTGATTTTGCCGATTTTTTTTATCGGCGCAAAAATCGAAGCATGCTCCGATTTTTGGCCGATAAAAAAAATCGGACAGAATCGGATCGGACCAAATCGGATGCCATTTAGTGCACATCCGATTTGGTCCGATGCCCATAGGGCTGCATGGGGCCAAATTCGGATCCGATGCTGTCCGATTTTTATCGGACAGCATCGGAAATTCAAATATCGTAGTGTGAAACCAGCCTTAACTATTGGATTATCCTGATAGTTGATGTCTGAGTGGCAGCAAAAGGCAGAGTGTTTTAAATTCCAACCTTTTCCAGTGTCCTGGTGGAAGCAATTCTAATTCTCATACTGGCAAGTCAGCCTTCTCTCTGCTGAGATGTTCCAGTGGCCCTTGAGGAAGCAGGTCTTGTTCTCTTGTATGTAAGTCTTGCTTCTCTCTTCTGAGATCTTTCAAAAGCTCTTCAGGAAGCAACTCTTGCTCTCATGTCTGGCAGCCTTGCTTCCCTTCTTCAGATCAGTCTTTGAGCCATAATATGGCTTTTCTCTTAGTGCCTGACGACAATCGTCCAATCAAATTCCTTTACTCAAGCAGTATTATTGTCTGTAATTGACAAGTATCTAAAACCTCGCACAATTAGTATACAGCTAAGGTCATGTGACTTACATCAGCCTCTACACCAACGTAGGCTAAGTGTCAACACTAAAATCACATTAACTCACCCATAAGCTATCTTATACTAAAGGCTCAGTCTCACATAACAACGCATCAGCGATCCCGATAACAATGTGCAGAGATCGCTGGTGCGTTATTTACACATCGCTGGTAAGATGTAAAACAGGTATCTCATCAGCGATGTGAAAACGACGCACTAGCGATCCAGAATTATCTGAGGTCTGTGTGAATTTTTTCTCCATAGCGTAGCATTGAGATCGTTGTTTATTATCTGTCAAATACAACGGTGTACTGTTCCCAGCGGGAGCACAACGACGCATGAATGACCCAGAGCAGTGTGTAACGATCAATGATTTCACAGCAGGGGCCAGATCGTTGGTGCGTGTCACACAGAATGAGATCGCTATTGGGATCGCTGTTGCGTCACGAAATCCGTGACGCAACAGCGGTCTCGTTAACAATGTCGTTCTGTGTGACAGGGCCTTTAGAATCTATAAAATTCAAGAATGCACACATAGGGTGATATCTTCTTTGAAGAAGGACAAAAGGTTATACAAAGAGGCTGCTCACCTGATGTAGTTGTGAAAACCCACAACTGGCAATGATCGCTCAGATACAAGTAGCTGCTGCAGGACCGTACTCTCACAGATCCCTGTGGTGTAATCAGCTCCCAGGACACAGTACCTCGAGGTCCGCGCTGCCACTTTAGAAAAGGAACAAAAGAAGCCAGTACAAGGGATGTCCCTGATGAAGGAGTTGGGAGATAACTCTGAAACGCGTTGGATAATAAAGAAGAATCGTTGATCCAGACATTCCCTTGTACTGGCTTCTTTTGTTCCTTTTCTGAAGTGGCAGCGCGGACCTCGAGGTACTGTGTCCTGGAGGGCCTTTAGAATGTCTTTTGTTGTTTGTTAATGACCTGTGGCAAAATAGAAGCTGAGCTGTGATTAGTTGCTATATGCCACCTGCGAAATATCCAGGCCAACTGTAAAAACAGCCAAGGCAGTATATCCTCGTCTATCTCAACGAATTAGAATATCATCAAAAAGTTTTTTTTGTTGATTCAATACAAAAAGGGAAACACATATATTATATAAAGTTATTACAAACTTAGTGATCTATTTCAAGTGTTTATTTCTGTAAATATGATGATCATGGCTTGCAGCCAATGAAAACCCAAAAGTCATTGTCTCAGAAAATTAAAGTATTACCTCACACATACAAACAGTAAGTGACAATTTTTTTAAAATTTCCCCTCAAAGCATAGTCTATGATGTTCCCTGAGTCAATTGAGGTGACTGTGCAAACCTTTGCAATTGTAAATGTGATGGCGCAGATTCCTTTAGCGGACATACATACAGATACACTCAGCTTTATACAGTTAGGGCAGAAATATTTGGACAGTGACACAAGTTTTGTTATTTTAGCTGTTTACAAAAACATGTTCAGAAATACAATTATATATATAATATGGGCTGAAAGTGCACACTCCCAGCTGCAATATGAGAGTTTCCACATTCAAATCGGAGAAAGGGTTTAGGAATCATAGCTCTGTAATGCATAGCCTCCTCTTTTTCAAGGGACCAAAAGTAATAGGACAATGGACTCTAAGGGCTGCAATTAACTCTGAAGGCGTCTCCCTCGTTAACCTGTAATCAATGAAGTAGTTAAAAGGTCAGGGGTGGATTCCAGGTGTGTGGTTTTGCATTTGGAAGCTGTTGCTGTGAGCAGACAACATCCCGGTCAAAGGAACTCTTAATTGAGGTGAAGCAGAACATCCTGAGGCTGAAAAAAAAGAAAAAATCCATCAGAGAGATAGCAGACATGCTTGGAGTAGCAAAATCAACAGTTGGGTACAGCTCAGTTCTGGAAAAGTATTCTATGGACAGATGAGACAAAGATCAACCTGTACCAGAATGATGGGAAGAAAAAAGTTTGGAGAAGAAAGGGAACGGCACATGATCCAAGGCACACCACATCCTCTGTAAAACATGGTGGAGGCAACGTGATGGCATGGGCATGCATGGCTTTCAATGGCACTGGGTCACTTGTGTTTATTGATGACATAACAGCAGACAAGAGTAGTCGGATGAATTCTGAAGTGTACCGGGATATACTTTCAGCCCAGATTCAGCCAAATGCTGCAAAGTTGATTGGACGGCGCTTCATAGTACAGATGGACAGTGTCCCCAAGCATACAGCCAAAGCTACCCAGGAGTTCATGAGTGCAAAAAAGTGGAACATTCTGCAATGGCCAAGTCAATCTCCAGATCTAAACCCAATTGAGCATGCATTTCACTTGCTCAAATCCTGACTTAAGACGGAAAGACCCACAAACAAGCAAGACCTGAAGGCTGCGGCTGTAAAGGCCTTGCAAAGCATTAAGAAGGAGGAAACCCAGCGTTTGGTGATGTCCATGGGTTCCAGACTTAAGGCAGTGATTGCCTCCAAAGGATTCGCAACAAAATATTGAAAATAAAAATATTTTGTTTGGGTTATGTTTATTTGTCCAATTACTTTTGACCTCCTAAAATGTGGAGTGTTTGTAAAGAAATGTGTACAATTCCTACATTTTCTATCAGATATTTTTGTTCAACCCTTCAAATTAAACGTTACAATCTCCACTTGAATTCTGTTGTAGAGGTTTCATTTCAAATCCAATGTGGTGGCATGCAGAGCCCAACTCGCGAAAATTGTGTCACTGTCCAAATATTTCTGCCCCTAACTGTATAATACTAGCTGTAGCAACCGGTGCTGCCTGGAATAGTAACTAACTGTTCTTAGATATAACAAAATAGAATGGTTTAACAATAAATTATTTTGCACATAAAAGTCACAAAGTAAATAGTAAATTATTATTAAAAATTAAAAATAAAGTAATAGAAGCATTTTTACATTATATATTCAACGCCACAGCTATGCAACACAAATTAACTAAATGATCACCTTAGTAATGTGAAGCACTTTATCTATATTTCCCACTCCCACACGAGGTCCTCGCCCTATCTCCTCTCTGTTGGGGTCCCTCAAGACTCTGTCCTGGGCCCCTCCTTTTTTCAATCTATACCCTTGGTCTAGGATAACTCACAAAGTCCTATGACTTCCAGTATCACCTGTACACTGACAACACTCAGATCTACCTCTCTGGCTCAGACATCACTTCTCTGAGGTCCAGAATCCCAGAGTGTCTATCAGCCATACCCTCCGTCTTTTCGCGCTTCCTAAAACTCAATGTAGACAAAACCGAACTCATCATCTTTCCTCCATCTCACACACCTTCATTATCAGATCTATCTATTACAATAAATGACATCACACTTTGCCCTGTACCTGAAGTCCATTGCCTCGGAGTAACCATTGACTATGCCCAGTCCTTCAAACTGCAAATCCAAGCCCTTGCCACCCCCTGCTGCCTCCAACTCAAAAATATTTCCAGAATCCGTCCCTTCCTCAACCTTCAATCTACTAAACTACTAGTGCATGCCCTCATAATCTCCCACCTCGACTACTGCAACCTCCTCTGTGGCCTCTCTGCTAACACTCTTGCACCTCTCCAATCTGTCCTTAACTCTGCTGCCTGACTAATCCACATCTCTCCTCGCTATGCCTCCACTTCTCCCCTCTGCAAATCCATCCACTGACTCCCAATTCACCAACGTATCAAATTCAAACTACTAATACTGACATACAAAGCCGTCCACCAGGGGCGTAACTACAATAGGTGCAGGGGTTCCAACCGCACCCGGGCCCTGCAGCCTAGGGGGCCCCAGAAGTCCCTTTGGCTTATAGAAAAAGACTAATACTATTAAAGATTCGCAACAATTGTGGGCCCCGTTGGAGCCTCTGCATCGGGGCCCCTGGGCCTGAAGTTACGTCACTTCCGTCCACAATCTGTCCCCCTAATAACTATGAACTAATCTCCCAATATCATGCAACTCATAATCTTCGATCCTCCCAAGACCTCCTTCTATCCTCCACACTTGTACGTTCCTCATCTAACCTCATGCAAGACTTTGCCCGAGCATCCCCCATTCTATGGAATTCTGCACCCCAAAACGCCTGACTGTACCCACACACTCGGAACCATCAAGCGGAACCTGAAAATCCATCTCTTCAGAACAGCCTACAGCCTGCAATGACCACGGCGCCACCTCACCACCACTGGACCTGGCACTCCACCACCACTGGACCTGGCGTTCCACCACCATCGGACCCGGTGATCCACCACAACTTGGTGCTCCACCACCACCAGAGCAGACCCAACCTACTGTCTCTTTCTACATTGCCCTGTAGAATGTAAGCCTGCAAGGGCAGAGTCCTCTCTCCCCTCTCTACCATTCTGTCACTGTTAGTTTGTTCATTGTATTTTTAACTTGTTTGTATGTAACTCTTTCTCATCTACAGCACCATAGAATCAATGGTGCTCTATATATAAATACTAATAATAATAGTAACAATAATAATCTGCAACTCTTTATTCAAGAGCCTTTTGATAAACAACTTTTTTTCATTTTTCCTTCCAGTGCAAAAACAAACAGATTTTTAGCATTTCCAACTCTTGAACAGACCATGTAAAGTTGACCATGAGAAAAGCATGCAGATTGCAAATCAATTCCTGCTACTTTCAAGGACAGTTGCTGAGCCTTGTTAATGGACTTTACATATGCCAGTCGAACTGGAAACCGGAGGCATTAAAAATCAAAAGGTAAATTAGATGGAATGAGTGTAATGGTTGGAATTGTTGGAATGAAAACAACCTCTCCTTGGCACATCCTGTCAAAATGGTTGTTTCAATAGCATGTGGAAACAGGTTCTTAATAGTGATGAGCGAGTATGCTCTGCGCTGCTCGGTACTCGCACGAGTATCACTGTACTCGGGCTACTCGGCGAGCACCGAGTAATCTCGCGATACTCGTGCTGTGCTCGTGGTCCTCATCCCTGCATGTTGGCGCTCTTTAGAGAGCCAGCCCACAGGCAGAGATTGGCTGGCAGACCACTGCAATGCCACAGCCCTGTTAGTTGTGGCATTGCAGGGATTGGCCGGCCTGCAAAGTGTGACCGAGCCTTTATAAGACCCGGCCGCGCTGTGCTCTGCACACAGCCATCCAGACAGTGAGTGTAGGGAGAGTTTCTGCTGCTGCTTAGGGACAGATTTGCGGCCCTCATAGGTAGATCCGGAGCAGGGCTGCAAACTGCTGCTGACCACAACAGTCCTTCTCAGGACTAATCTAGGAGGATATAGGCAGGGTGATCCAGATCTGTATCCAAGCTTTTCTGTGACCATAACAGTCACCAGACTGTTGTACTTACTAGCTTGATACAGGTTAGGGACTAAAATCCTTCTCTCCTGTGACCATAACAGTCACCAGACTGTTGTACTTACTACCTTGATACAGGTTAGTGACTAAAATCCTACTCTCCTGTGGCCATTACAGTCACCAGACTGTTGTACTTACTACCTTGATACAGGTTAGGGACTAAAATCCTACTCTCCTGTGACCATTACAGTCACCAGACTGTTGTACTTACTACCTTGATACAGGTTAGGGACTAAAATCCTACTCTCCTGTGACCATTACAGTCACCAGACTGTTGTACTTACTACCTTGATACAGGTTAAGGACTAAAATCCTTCTCTCCTGTGACCATAACAGTCACCAGACTGTTGTACTTACTACCTTGATACAGGTTAGGGACTAAAATCCTACTCTCCTGTGACCATTACAGTCACCAGACTGTTGTACTTACTACCTTGATACAGGTTAGGGACTAAAATCCTTCTCTCCTGTGACCATAACAGTCACCAGACTGTTGTACTTACTACCTTGATACAGGTTAGGGACTAAAATCCTACTCTCCTGTGATCTGAACAGTGACCAGACTGTTGTACTTACTATCTTTATACAGGTTAGGGTCTAAAATCCAAATCTCCTGTGACCCGAACAGTCACCAGACTGTTGTCGCTGTATACAGGCAAAATGCGCAAGGGCGCTGGCAAGGAACAAGGAAGTGAACGTGATGGTGGTGCAGGCAGAGGCCGAGGTCGTGTGCAAGCACTAATTTCGCAACAACAAAGGGGCACATCTACTCGCTCACACGTCTTGTCCCAAATTATTGGGGCCCGCTGCAGTACACACGCTCTTGAACCAAGACCAGTGTCAACAGGTTGTTACTTGGATAGCGGATAATGCTTCAAGTCAGATTGGCACCTCCACAAACACCCTGTCTTCCACACGGTCAAGTGTCAGTACCCGTGATACTGCACCGCACATTTCCCAACCTGATCCTCCTTCCTACCACCAGGCCAAGTACACGTCCACGGACATTACTGATCCCACACTTGGACACTCGGAAGTCCAGAAGTGTGTACCCATGGGTGAGTGAGGTACATGGCAAATTGCCATAACAAAATTTAAATTCCGCTGTCATTTGTGTGTGGTGTGGTGAAGTCTGGCCCAATTCAACCCTTCTTTATCTTGATCAGAGTCAGCCTGTCAGCATTTTCAGTTGACAGGCGGGTGCGTTTATCAGTAATGATTCCACCTGCGGCACTGAAAACACGCTCTGACAAAACGCTAGCGGCAGGGCAGGCCAGGACTTCCAAGGCATAGAGAGCCAATTCATGCCACGTGTCCAGCTTGGAAACCCAATAATTGTAAGGCACAGAGGAATCTCGCAGTACAGTTGTTCGATCTGCAAGGTACTCCTTCAGCATCTGGCCAAACTTAGCATTTCTTGTGGCACTTCCCCGCACCTCACGGGCTGTGGTACGTGAGGGGCTGAGAAAACTGTCCCACATCGTAAAGACTGTTCCCCTACCTCTGGCGGATTGGACTTGTGCCCCTCTTGGCCGTACGCCTGGGTTGTCCACCGATTCCTGACCTATGCCGCTAGCGTTTTGTGAGGGGAATGCTTTGCCTACTTCCGTTACTATGGCCTTCTGGAACTGCTGCATTTTGGATGACCTCTCCGCCTCAGGAATGAGAGACATGAAGTTCTCCTTGTAGCGTGGGTCTAAGAGTGTTGTGCCAACCAGTACTGATTGTCGGCCAAGATGTTCTGAATGCGAGGGTCACGAGCCAGGCAGCTTACCATAAAGTCAGCTATGGGCCCAGACTCTTAACAGCCATCACTTCAGTATCCTGACCAACATGATGACTGAACATGTTGTCCTCCTCATCTCCCTGTCCTCTGACCAGCCACGCTGAATCGAGGGTATGACTGGTGTGCATGTCATATCCTCAATTTGGCCAGAGAGTTGCTCCATGTCTTCATCCTCCCCTCCTCGTCAAAGTCCTCCACTGCACGTTGTGATGACATGAGGCTGGGCTGTGTGTTATCACCCACACCCACTACAGTTTCTTGCTCCAAGTCATCGCGCTCCGCCTGCAATGCATCATCTTTGTTTTTCAGCAGAGACCGTTTTAGAAGGCAGAGTAGTGGTAAGATGACGCTTATAATGGCGTCATCGCCTCTCACCATCTTGGTGAAGTCCTCAAAGTTTTGGAGGACGGTACATAGGTCGGACATCCATCTCCACTCCAGAGGTGTTATGTGTGGAGTTTGACCCATTTCCCGACGGCTTAGGTGATGCAGGTAGTCAACAACTGCCCTCTTCTGCTCACATATCCTGAACAACATGTGCAGAGTTGAATTCCAACGCGTGGGGACATCACACACCATCTGTGGGCCGGAAGACGCAAACGGCGCTGAAAGCCGGCAAGGCCGGCTGAAGCAGCAGATGACTTGCGAAAATGCGCAGACAGGCGGCGAACTTTTACCAGCAGATCAGACAGCTCTGGGTATGATGTAAGAAACCGCTGAACCACCAGGTTGAGCACATGGGACACGCATGGAACATGCGTCAGCTGGCCTCGCCTCAAAGCTGTCACCAGGTTCTGGCCATTGTCACACACGACCTTTCCTGGCTTTAGGTTCAGAGGTGTCAGCCAGTGATCTGCCTGCTGTTTCAGAGCTGTCCACATCTCTTCTGCATTGTGCGGTTTGTGACCTATGCAGACTTGCTTCAGCACAGCCTGTTGCCGCTTCGCAGAGGCAGTGCTGCAGTGCTTCCAGCTTGTGACTGGTGTGGAGGGTACAGTGGATGAGGATGCGCAGGAGGAGGAGGAGGAGGCTGAGGAGCATGACAGAGCTGTAGAGTGTCGGTGAAACCCTGACAGAGGTAGGGCCTCCAATCCTTGGTGTGGGAAGGACGTGTTCCGTCCCTCGCTCAGACTGGGTCCCAGCTTCCACAATATTAACCCAGTGTGCCGTCAAGGAGATGTAGCGGCCTTGCCCACAAGCACTTGTCCACGTGTCTGTGGTTAGGTGAACTTTGGCTGAAACAGCGTTGTTCCGGGCACGTGTGATGCTTTGGGACACGTGGTTATGCAATGCGGGGATGGCACATCTGGAGAAATAGTGGCGGCTGGGGACCGAGTAACGTGGGACAGCAACCGCCATCAGGTCGCGGAATGCTTCCGTCTCCACCAGCCGGAAAGGGAACATTTCTAGCACTATGAGTCGCGAAATGTGAGAATTTAGGACTGTGGCATGTGGGGCGTTGGCAGCGTATTTGCGCCTGCGTTCAAAGGTTTGCTGAATGGATAATTGAACGCTGCGCTGGGACAAGGACGTGCTTGATGGTGGTGTTATTTGTGCGAACAGGCAACTTCAGGTGTAGGGCCGGAGGCTTGTTCGCGGCCAGCATGGACAGGGGATTGGCTCGCACGCACAACACGCGAAGACATAGCAGTGACATCAGCAAGCACCGCTCCTCGACTCTGTTGTGCTTCCCACAAAGTCGGGTGCTTGGCTGACATGTGCCTGATCATGCTGGTGGTGGTCAGGCTGCTAGTTTTCGTACCTCTGCTGATGCTGGCATGGCTGGTGTTGCAAATGGCCTTTTTAGAGTCATCTGGAGCCAACTTAAAAAACTGCCAGACTCGGGAAGACCTAACATTTGCACAGGCACCTTGTGTCGTGTTGTTGTTCCGGGGAACGGTTGCCTGCCTTCTGCCTGCGGACACGACCCTGCTTCGTACTGCCTGTTGGGATGCTACGCCTCCCTCCCCCTGTGCACTGCTGTCCTCGCTCTGCATATCCTCCTGCCAGGTTGGGTCAGCTACTGAATCATCCACCACGTCGTCTTCCTCTTCCTTGGCTAATCGCTGGACTGCTCCTCCTTCTCCTCATGTGCCACCATGATGACCGTTACAATAGTTAGGCTGTTGTTTCAGGTATACCCCCAGTGGTAAATTTTTACGCCCATTCTTTTAGAATGGGCATTACAACGACAGGATACCCGCTCCTTTTCAATGGGAAAAATGTTTTGAGGCCCTCCTGCACGTCTCTATCCAGGGACAATGTGGAGCCTCCCAATTTTTGACTGCCCTGCCAAAGGGCTATACTACAATACACCCACTTCAGGTTTACAGGCCCTCCGGCACGTCTCTATCCAGGGACAATGTGGAGCCTCCCAATTTTTGGCTGCCCTGCCAAAGGGCTATACTACAATACACCCACTTCAGGTTTACAGGCCCTCCTGCACGTCTCTATCCTGGGACAATGTGGAGCCTCCCAATTTTTGGCTGCCCTGCCAAAGGGCTATACTACAATACACCCACTTCAGGTTTACAGGCCCTCATGCACGTCTCTATCCAGGGCATTGGTGAACCTCCCAATTTTAGACTGCCCTGGCAAAGGAAAATACTACAATAGACCCAGTTCCTTAAAATGGGCACATTATGTCAAGACAGGGCTTCATGTACGTCTCTTCTCAGGGTCATCAGAGTGCGCACAATGTTTTCACGTAAAATCTTTCATGTAATCACAAAAAGTAACATACACCAACTGTATCTCACTATTGGGTATGTGCCCTTAACATTTCCACCCTAAATATTCATTTTGGTGTCATTTTGGAAGGTTTTCTGGTGACTCCGTAAAATTGGCGTGAAACTCGGACAACATTGTTCACAGCTGTGACTTTTGAGTGAGAAATGCTTCCAGGGGTCTTCCCCATGGTGTTGCCATGTCATTTGAGCACTCTTCTGAGACTTTTGTGACATTTGTAGGGTTTCTACATGCTGCCGGCAGTCATTTCATAAAAATACTCGGGTCTCCCATAGGATAACATTGGGCTCGGTACTCGGGCCGAGTACACGAGTATCTCGGGATGCTCGGCCCGAGCTTCGAGCACCCGAGCATTTTAGTACTCGCTCATCACTAGTTCTTAATCAAGAACCTTGTTTCATTATACAGCTTTGGTGAATCTAAATTTTTCATCAATAGAATAAGTGCTCCAGGTTTTAGAAAGAGGTTATATGCATGAAGTCCTTGTGGTTGTGAGAAGTTGAAGAACTCAGTTGGGTAGGATAATGGTTGAACAGGGTCTTTCACTGTATCCACTGACTTGTGCGTCGTTCACACACCTATAAGGAGACTTAAAAATTGAAGATTGATCTTGTTGACACTATCATTTGTTGGAACTAGGGGTTGTGTGGTCTCCTGCTGTATACCAGGGCTGTACGTAGCCCAGGGCTGTAGCAGGTTCTGGGGGCTATATGTAGGCTCCTAGTTTAATACAGGGGGCTATATTTGGGCTCTTGCTGAAATACAGAGACCAATGTGTTAGCTCCTTGTGTAACACAGGGGCTATGTGGGGCACAGGTTGCAATACAGGGGGCTATGTGTGGCCTCCTGCTTTATACTGGGGGCTATGTTGTGGGCTCCTGCTGTAATATAAGGGGCTATGCATGGCTTCCTGTTGTAATACAAGGGGCTATGTGTGGCCTCCTGCTGTATACTGCATGGTGTGGCCTCCTGCTGTAAACTGGAGGCTATGTACAGCCTTCTGCTGTATACTGATGGCTGTATGCAGCCTACTGCTGAATACTGGGGGTTGTGTATGGCCTTCTGCTGTATACTAGGGGCTGTGTGCAACCTCCTGCCGCATACTGCAGTGTGTGTGGCCTTCTGCTGTATACTGGGGTCTGTATGCGGCCTCCTGCTGTATACTGGGGGCTGTGTGCAGCCTCCTGGTGTATACTGGCAGCTAGGTCGTTAAGCATGCTACTATTGTTCTTCCTTTGCCTCTACGGACCTGTTCCTGGGTGCCAGTCATGTGACCTATCATATGATCTTTCAAAAGTTGATCATGTGACAGGTCACATAATTCTTGAAGTTGGGGGGCCCCTCACCTTCTAAACACCCTGGGTCTTGGCTACCCTTAATTTACCCCCCGCTCCTCACTGAGATCAGTTTTGTACTTTGTTCAAATCTCCAAGAAATTAAAAATTTTACAGGTTGTCAGAAGAATAGCAAACAGGTGTCTTAAACGCTTTGGGGTTTGTGTGGCTGTTGCTTCGCTGACAGTCCTGTCTCAGTGTGTAGCATTTTCCAGAAGTCCTTGTCTTCAGCAAACCTCCCTGAATGTTTCCCAGACATGCATAAGCTGTGTTATAGTAATAATGTCCTTTGTTGCCTAGAGCAGCCAATCAGAAGGTAAGCTGTGATTAGTTGCTATAGGCCATTTGATAAATATCCACGCCAACTGTCAAAACAGCCAAGACTGTATCTATTACCTCACATATACAAACAGTAAATAAGCCTTTTTTTTGACGATTTACTGTTGTAAAGTGCAGTGTTAAAATGTCCCCTCAAAACATAGTCTATGACGTTCCCTGAGTCAAATGAGGTGGCTGTGCAAAACTTCATGATTGTAAATGCAACTGTGATTCTTATAGTGGACACACATACATACATACATACATACATACATAAATACATATATACACATTTATATACATACTCTCAGCTTTATATATTAGTTTATGGTAATCACACAGTTGATGATGTAGTAAAGAGGGAACAGCTCCCCACGGGTGGAGCAGGGCCCCATGGCAGGTAGGACTGTCTGTTCAGGTGGTGGTAACCATTGGGGTGCAGAGAATAAGTAAGGGACACTGAAAAGTGCAGTTTTCTTTACCTTTTACTTCTTGGCAGATGGTAATGCAATCCGAAAGTACTAATTACAGATGATAGAGGGATTCCGAATAGCCTGGAAGCATTCAGGGTACATGTAGCCAGGTGAGGGTTGAAGGCCTTCCTACTGCGCTCCTTTTTTGGGTCCCTGCTGCCTGTAGCTATGCTGCGACCCTCTCCTGAATGTTCTTCTAACCTGTGTGGCAGACAGTGTGAGCCTATCATGGGCACTGCCTTTCCACTGGCAGCCCCAGGCTCTTGGTCTGCTATTGTGCCTCCGGGTGTTCGGTCTGGCTAGGGGGCTTGCAGCCTCTAGCCCACCAGATTCGGCTGTTGGGGCATACGGCACCCGCCCAGCCAAGGACTTTGGCATCCTTTTTGTCAGCGCACTGCTCCGGGATGAGCTCTGAACCAGCTCCAATTCCCCAGAGCCCTTGTCTCCACTCCTCTCTCTTCCCTCTCCTCAGACTAACTGCCTAACAGACTTAACTGACTCCTCCTCCCGACCAGAGAGAGCAGCCCCCTGAAGTCAGGTTATAGAGCTGCCCCTTCTGGCCTGGAGTAGGAATTGAGCTGCATGAGTGGCGCCCCTTTGGCTAGGCGCCACAGAGAGGTACTACACTTCACAAAAATGTGTTCCTCTGCAAGTTGTGGGTTTAGGGTTTAACCTATGGAGTCTCAAGTTACACACACACACACACACATAGGACTAGGCCACCTTAGTATATGGGACTGATTATTCAGTAGGTCCAAAAGAGGGTGGAGTCTATGTTAGTGGAAGAAAGAGTTGAGTGATGGTTAGTTCAGACAGTGCTGTGAAGGCAGCCAGATAGGACGTGCCTGGCAGGCTGCTAACAGGAGGGATTCCCATCTCTAAGAGGGGGCCCAGGACAGAAGGAAACAGACCAGAACCGATTGTAGCCAGCTGGTAATGTTTGGGGAACACCGGCAACACGGAAAGCCGAGGCGGTCAGCAATTTATCTCTGGCTGCAAACTGACGAGCTGCAGGCCCATAATCACCGGGTAGCCGTTAGCGCAACAAAGGTACCTTGCCCCTCAGTCCAAAGTAGGTCCAAGATCACAGGAGCATCGGCCCGGATTCCGGTGGCGGGAGGAGTTACCGCTCCCGTCCGTACCAGTAAAGGAAACCCGTGCTCCAGCGTGGGAGATCAGAGGACTGGCGGGAGAGCTCTGCAAGGGTGGTGAAAGACAGAGAAGATCAGATTAGACCCCGAAAGACTTGAGAAGGAACATCTGGAGACTCCATAGGGGGACCCTGAACCGGCAACAATCCTCATTTAAACCAGACTGTACCGTGTATTGTTTAACATCTGCCGGTACCCAGTAAAGTGGAGTTCCAGTTGAACTGGTCTCTGTCATTCTTCTTGCTGGTTCCAGGAGGGCTTCATCACTATCACCAGCATCTCATCAGAGGGTAAGAACAACAACAAATACTCCCCTCATCCCCCTCAACATCCTCCATCACTGCTGCCCTGAGGTAAAAGCTCCTCCTGTGTGAAGCTGGACCACACTGAGCAGCACCCATTATCACCTCAGCGGCCGGCCTGCAGCGCTGGTATCTATATTACTGGGATCCACAGGTGGCGTCGCGTACCACTGTAAATATTCCCTCACCACCATCTAACAAATGACAGCAAGGGCACGGAACTGGGAACCTGACCACCCGTGATTCCCCAGTTAAACCATCAAACTCAGGCCCGGTATCCGAGTACCCCTAGCCCTGGGCTCATCACATGCTGTGTATTACCTGACATGAGGACCTCCTCCTGCTCTCAGGCATGACATCACCCCTCTGAGGGAGGCAATGTCACCATGGCAACCAGACTCAGGGGTGCAACAGTAATCCCAATTGACCTAAAATTGGAAAAAGTTTATTAGGATTTAATGTCAGATAGTGAGAAAAACATGCATATGTGTCTTTTTATATAATGTATGTAAACATCTAGTTTCAACTATATATATATTATATATATATATATATATATATATATATATATATATACATTTATATACTAGATGGTGGCCCGATTGTAACGCATCGAGTATTCTAGAATACAGAAATAGGGATTGCATGGGGAAGGCTGAATAGGGAGGGACTTTGAGGACAGAGCGGCGGGTGGAGGAAGGCATGGCAGGGGGGAGGAGGATGGAGGGGCACAGGTAGGGGGAGGAAGGAGTGGCGGGGGGAGGAGGATGACAGAGCGGCAGGGGGGAGGAGGATGCAGGACGGAGCAGGTAGCGGCAGGGTGGGGGAGGATGGAGCGGCACAGGCAGGGGGAGGATGGAGTGGCAGGGGGAGGAGGGAGCACAGAGCAGCGGGGGGAGGAGGACAGAGGACGAAGAGTGGGGTGGGGGATGATGGAGCAAAAAGGCAGGGGGAGGACGGAGGATGGAGTGGCGGAAGTGAGGACAAAAGAAGGAGGAGGAAGCGGTGGGGTGTGGAAGGATAGAGCGGCACAGTCAGGGGAGGATGGAGCAGCAGAGGGAGGACGGAGCACAGAGAGGCGGGGGGATAGGACAGAGGACGAAGCTGCGGGGTGGGTGAGGATGGAGGATGGAGTGGGGGGGGACAAAGGAAGGAGGAGGAAGCGGTGGGGTGGGGGAGGATGGAGTGGCACAGGCAGGGGGAGGACGGAGTGGCAGGGGGAGGATGGAGCACAGAGCGGGGGGGGGAGGACAGAGGATGAAGCAGCGGGGTGGGGGAGGATGGAGCAGCACAGGCAGGGGGAGGATGGAGGATGGAGTGGCAGAGGGGAGGACAAAGGAAGGAGGAGGAAGCGGTGGGGTGGGGGAGATGGAGCTGCACAGACAGGGGACGGAGACAGAGCGTGGGGTGGAGGACAAGAAGCGGCAGTGGGGGACAAGATCACAGGCAGGGAGGACGGATGGAGGCGGAGTGAGGACAAAAGGAGGAGGGAAGCGGTGGGGTGGGGGAGATGGAGCAGCACTGGCAGGGAGGAGGAGTGAGGGAGACGGAGCACAGAGCAGCGGGGGGGAGGAGGACGGAGGACGAAGCAGCGGGGTGGGGAGGATGGAGCAAAACAGGCAGGGGGAGGATGGAGGATGGAGTGGCGGAGGGGAAGACAAAGGAAGGAGGAGGAAGCGGTGGGGTGGGGGAGGATGGAGCTGCATAGGCAGGGGGAGGACGGAGGATGGAGTGGCGGAGGTGAGGACAAAAAGAGAGGAGGGATGGTGGGGAGGATGGAGCGACAGGCAGGGGATGGACGAGTGGCAGGGAGGACAGAGCACAGAGCAGCAGGGGGGGAGGACGGAGGAGAAGCAGCGGGTGGAGGAGGATGGAGACAAACAGGCAGGGGAGGATGGAGGATGGCAGTGGCGGGGGGGACAAAGGAATGGAGGAGAACGGCGGGTGGGGAGATGGAGCTGGCACAGCAGGGGAGGACGGGATGGCGTGGGGAGGTGAGGACAAAGGAAGAGGAGGAAGCAGTGGGTGGGAGGAGGAAGCTGCACAGGCAGGGGGAGGACGAAAGGATGAAGTGGCGGAGGTGAGGACAAAAGAAGGAGGAGGAAGCAGTGGGGTGGGGGCAGGATGGAGCAGCACAGGCAGGGGAGGACGGAGCACAGAGCGGCGGGGGGGTGGAGACAGAGGACGAAACAGCAGGGGGGAGGACGAAGCTGCACAGGCAGGGGAGGACGAGGATGAGTGCAGAGTGAGACAAAAGAAGGAGGAGGAAGCGTGGGGTGGGGGAGGATGGACGCACAGCAAGGAGGAGGAGGGCATGGGGAGGACGGAGCACAGAGCAGCGGGGGAGGAGGATGGAGGACAAGCTGCGGGTGGGGAGATAGAGATGGAGTGGTGGGACAAGGAAGGGAGGAAGCGGTGGGAGGATGGAGCGGCATAGACAGAGGGAGGACGGTGCACAGAGCGGCGGGGGGGAGGAGGACAGAGGACGAAATGGCGGGGTGGGAGAGGACGGAGCAGCACAGTCAGGGGGAGGACGGAAGATGGAGTGGCGGAGGGGAGGAGGACAAAGGAAGGAGGAGGAAGCAGTGGGGTGGGGGAGGATGGAGCGGCAGGGGGAGGACGGAGCACAGAGCAGCGGGGAGAGGAGGACAAAGCGGCGGGGTGGGGGAGACTGGAGCAGCACAGGCAGGGGGAGGACGGAGTGGCGGGGGAGAGGAGGATGGAGCAGCACAGGCAGGGGAAGGACGGAGGATGGAGTGGCGGAGGACAAAGGAAGGAGGAAGCGGTGGGGTGGGAGAGGATTGAGCGGCAGGGGGAGGATGGAGCACAGAGCGGCGGGGAGGAGGATGGAGGACGAAGCGGTGGGGTGGGGGAGGACAGAGCAGCACAGGCAGGGGGAGGACAATAGCAGTGAGTAATTTGTCAAGTGAATAGTGAGAACTGTTGTGTCAGTGCCTCTCACTATTGACATGACAAACACATCTCACCTACTGTGTCCTGCACTGCCACCGCTTCATCTCCCCACACAGAGAGGCTGCGATGTGGGAGGTGGAGGGTGAGAGGCTGGCATGTGCTGCTGCCACCCAGCTGCACTGACAGGGGGCATAGGATGACACCCGGGATCACGCTATTGCCGCACAGTCTGTGACAGACTGTGCGGCCATAGGAAGGAGGAGCCGCACGATGTGAGCTCCCGTTGCTCCCTGCACCCTGGGAGCTCCGACCCCGGCAGCACCTGGTCCCCGGTGTCAGTGGGCAGCTCGTGGCAGGGGTTAGTGACATGAGATTGTGGCGGGAGTCCACTGCGCTGCGCTAGCCGCCGGCATCTTTTGTTCTCTTTCTGTGTACAGAAATCGCATGCTAGCGCGCGATTTCCGTGACAGACAGAAAACGTTAGACGATTATATAGTAGATATATATACAGTGCCTACAAGTAGTATTCAACCCCCTGCAGATTTAGGTGGTTGACACATGCGGAATTAACTTGGCATTGTGACATTTGGACTGTAGATCAGCCTGGAAGTGGGAAATGCACTGCAGCCAAAAAGATTTTTTAATTTTTTTTTTTTTTTTTTTTTTTTTTTTAAAGCGTTAAAAGTTAATTCAGAGGATCATTTATTATTCAACCCCTCAAACCACCAGCATTCTGTTTGGTCCCCCTAAAGTATTAAGAAGTAGTTCAGGCACAAAGAAGGATGAGCTTCACATGTGTGGATTAATTATCTCTTTTGCCAGCCTTTTCTGACTATTTAAGACCCTCCCCAAACTTGTGAACAGCACTCATACATGGTCAACATGGGAAAGACAAAGGAGCATTCCAAGGCCATCAGAGACAAGATCGTGGAGGGTCACAAGGCTGGCAAGCGGTACAAAACCCTTTCCAAGGAGTTGGGCCTACCTGTCTCCACTGTTGGGAGCATCATCCGGAAGTGGAAGGCTTATAGAACTACTGTTAGCCTTCCACGGCCTGGACAGCCTTTGAAAGTTTCCTCCCGTGCCGAGGCCAGACTTGTCCGAAGAGTCAAGGCTAACCCAAGGACAACAAGGAAGGAGCTCCGGGAAGATCTCATGGCAGTGGGGACATTGGTTTCAGTCTATACCATAAGTAACGTACTCCACCGCAGTGGTCTCCGTTCCAGACGAGCCCGTAATGTACCTTTACTTTCAAAGCGTCATGTCAAGGCTCGTCTACAGTTTGCTCATGATCACTTGGAGGACTCTGAGACAGACTGGTTCAAGGTTCTATGGTCTGATGAGACCAAGATCGAGATCTTTGGTGCCAACCACACACGTGACGTTTGGAGACTGGATGGCACTGCATACGACCCCAAGAATACCATCCCTACAGTCAAGCATGGTGGTGGCAGCATCATGCTGTGGTGCTGTTTCTCAGCCAAGGGGCCTGGCCATCTGGTCCGCATCCATGGGAAGATGGATAGCACGGCCTACCTGGAGATTTTGGCCAAGAACCTCCGCTCCTCCATCAAGGATCTTAAGATGGGTCGTAATTTCATCTTCCAACAAGACAACGACCCAAAGCACACAGCCAAGAAAACCAAGGCCTGGTTCAAGAGAGAAAAAATCAAGGTGATGGAGTGGCCTAGTCAGTCTCCTGACCTTAACCCAATTGAAAACTTGTGGAAGGAGCACAAGATTAAAGTCCACATGAGACACCCAAAGAACCTAGATAACTTGGGGAAGATCTGCATGGAGGAGTGGGCCAAGATAACTCCAGAGACCTGTGTCGGACTGATCAGGTCTTATAAAAGACGATTATTAGCTGTAATTGCAAACAAGGGTTATTCCACAAAATATTTAACCTAGGGGTTGAATAATAATTGACCCACACTTTTATGTTTAAAATTTATTAAAATTCAACTGAGCAACATAACTTTTTAGTTTGTAAGATTTATGCTTCTGTTAATAAATCCTACTCTCGTTTGCAGTTTGAAGGCTCTAACTTATTTGCATCTTATCAAACCACCTAAATCTGCAGGGGGTTGAATACTACTTGTAAGCACTGTATATATGTACAGTGCTGTGCAAATTAATTGGGACAAAGCAAGTCTTCACTTGTTTTTCTTGCATTAGTTTTACTATTTCTGATAAGGGTTCTATCAGTTCTTGGTGTCGTTTTCCTTTTTCTTCCAAATTGCCCTTTAGTTTTGGAGAAAACGATCCAGTTTCACTGTGTGTGCGAACTATTCTTGACACGGTAGATTTTCCAATACCAACGGTGGAAGCGATTTCTCTTACAGTCAGACTTGTATGTTCATTAAGAGTAATAACTCTAGACCTCTTCCGTAAAGTAACATCCATTTTTACAGGCACGAATCACACTGAGAGAAAAAGTACACTAAACCACTCCTCACAGAAACAAGCTCTCAACTGAAGCTGAGGGGGCAGCTAGCTGTTATTTTCTGACTAAAACCAGTCAAACCACATTTTGTTACTCCAGGTTGTACACTCACACCTGTTCAAAGCAGTTAAAACTGGTTTGAATCACTGACTGGTAACCCCAACTTACGATTTTACTTACAAAATGCTTTGTCCCAATTAATTTGCACAGCACTGTACATACTGTATATACATATATACTGCAGTGGGCCTCAGTGACTCAGTGAGTGATGTCACTCGCGACTGACAGTGTGATCGCAAACGCTGCAGGGAGAGGATGCTTTTGTTCTCTCGCTGCAGACTTTGAATGAAGCAGAGTTAGGATCTTGTGCTTCATGCAGCATTGTTGTGAATTATCTTCGAAGAGGTATGTGTGGGGTAATAGATCGGAAAATGAGGGTTGTATGTCTGATTAATTAAATCTAATAGATTTTATTTTCTAGGATTTATTTCAAATAAAGGATTTTGTGTGTTGTGTTTTTAACTATTTCCTCATAGGATTGATAATGGGTGAGTCTCAGAGACCTGAATGTTATAAATCTGGGCTTAATGACAGGCTGTCAATGCTCAGCTGTCATTAATCCCTACTATCACCCCCATGCCATCGCACCAGGGCATCAGGAACAGCTGGGTAAAGCACATAGAATTAGTGCTTTTAATGAATGCACAAATTTCTGGGGCAGCTGTGGGCTACTATTCTTTAGCCTAGGGGGACCCAATAACTATGGACCTCAACACGCTGAGAATATCAGCCCCCCAGCTGCCTGGCTATTACCTTGGCTAGTAATCAAAAATACAGCTTCAAAAATGAACTTCCCTGTATTTTGATTGCTAGCAAAGGTAAAGCAAGGCAGCTGGGGGTGGCAGCCCATAGCTGTCTGCTTTATCTCTACTGAGAAGCAAAAATACAGTGAAGCTCTATGTAATTTTTATTTTTAATTATTTATTTTTACACTACTACGACGTTAGGTTTGTTAACTATGGCAATCAATCACCGATGCCAGTGCAGTGGGTGAGGGGTGTAACAGTCAATCAGAAACGCTGTCACAGAGAGTGGGCATCTGTGACTGGCTATTGGAGCCAGTGCAGTAACCTGGAAACAGCCCGTACATTGTAACATATACAGTGCAGTGAATAACCAGGAAGTTAATAAGTGGCCCCGGAAGTAAAAGTGTGCAGACCTGGTAAGTAATCACACTGATAATTAATCACTGTTTTGTTTCTTTTTACAGTCCCTGAACCCAAACAGTAACACAGACTTTTCAGGGAAGTCTGTGTTTGGGGTACGTGCCCAAACACTTATTGTTTTTATAAGGACCCCGAACTTTGCAGTTAAGGTTTGCCCATCCCTATCGTAGAGATTGGAGTTCACAGTATTTTGTCAGGTCCTTAAAGAGATTCAGTCAGCTCTCCTGTTCCTTCTAGTTTTTTGTATATGTGTTCCTTCATGATTTCAGTCAGAAGATAAAATATGCTTATTCCAATAAGGACAAGAAAATCCAATGCAGGAACAGGTGTGGCCAAACTTTTGACTAGCAAGTGCAACATTTGTACAATATGTTTCTCTTTTCAAAAAAGTACAGACATGAAGCTATATATCGTCATTTACTTATTACCAACTTGCTCATGCCTATACTAAGTGATGAAAGTGGACAGAATTTTACATTTCCGAGGTCCCTGCCGAGTTCAAAGTGATGTAGAAGACAGTGTGAACATATGCACTTTTTCCATTAATGATCTTATATTTTTGCAGAGGTTAGAATATTAAAAATGCTATGTATTCAAATACTTTTGCAGTTTATATGCACTTTTTATGCATAGTACGTACATGAAATCTGATTAAAACAAATTAGCTCCAATAATAATCAATGTGTCAGTACACAGAGTTGATTACTTGGCAAAATTGCATCTGTTTAAAACTCATTTTTCTAGGCAACTTATACAAGCAAACAAATTATGTTATAGCTTATGCAATACACTCTGTTAACTATTATGTACAGAAAAACTATAGATAGACTAGCTGTGAGCCCGATGCAAATGCATCGGGTGTCTAGAATATTTTTAATTTTTTTTTTAGATGGAACCTGCAAAACCGCACTTGCCGCACCTGCCGCAAGTCCCCCTATACTTTCTATGGGGATTACCGCAACCGCGCCGCAAGTGTAGCGACTCGCAATGGCCTCGCGGCCATTGCTCGCGCTACACAGCGACTCGCAATAGATCCCCATTGAAAGTATAGGGGGACTTGCGGCAGGTGCGGCGGCTGAGGTAGCGACTCGCAATGGCCTCGCGGCCATTGCTCGCGCTACCTCAGCGGGAAATCGCTAGCTTTGTGGCCGAGCCTCTGGTTCTATTTTCGGCCAGCGACTCGCAATGGCCGCTTCGCGGCCATTGCTCGCACAAAGCTAGCGACTCGCAATGGCCTCGCGGCCATTGCTCGCGCAGCTAACGACTCGCATTGGCCGCTACGCGGCCAATGCTTCGCCGTGGTGACGTCAGAGTGTGACATATCCACGACGTGCCGGGGTCCGACACAAAACGTGCTACGGCAATTATATAGTAGATACACACACACATATACAGTATACACATATATACAGTATACACACACATATACAGTATACACACACACACATATACAGTATACACACACACACATATACAGTATACACACACACACATACAGTATACACATATATACAGCATACACACACATATATAGTATACACACATATACAGTATACAGACACACACATATACAGTATACACACACATACAGTATACACACACATACAGTATACACACACATATACAGCATACACACACACATATACAGTATACACACACATACAGTATACACACACATATACAGCATACACACACACATATACAGTATACACACACATATACAGCATACACACACATATATACAGTATACACACACACACAGTATACAGTATACACACACACACATATAATCTCACTCTTCAGTGCAGACTTTGTATGAAGAAGGCGCAGATCTCCTCTATCTCTGTGATTAGAGCTGTCTCCTCAGCTTTGCAGCATTTTCGGTCCCCTGAGGACTACATCTCCGATCATGCACCGCGGCTCCTCCCCTGTGATGCTGTGATCCTGGAAGCGGTGAGGAATCTAAGGGGAGGTGGCATCCAGCCTATCATTGTGTGATTGGGGTGGTCCCCTTGGGCTTGTTCGGGCCACCCCTGGGCTCAGCACATAATGGATGCGGCTGGGGCCGGGTGTGTGGTACGGACACGCCCCTTAGTTACCAGACCGCGGCCTTGGTTACCAAGCTCTCCGGGGAGAGTGGAGGGGAGACCGGGTAGCGTGGAGGGGAGACAGGGGAGCGTGGAGCGTGGAGGGGAGAGCGGGGAGCGTGGAGGGGAGAGCGGGGAGCGTGGAGGGGAGAGCGGGGAGCGTGGAGGGGAGACAGGGGAGCGTGGAGGGGAGAGCGGGGAGCGTGGAGGGGAGACAGGGGAGCGTGGAGCGTGGAGGGGAGCGGCGATGACAGCGGCGAGGGATGCGGGATGACAGCGAGGGGAGCGGGATGACAGCGGCGAGGGGTCGCAATGCCCGCTACGCGGGCATTGCGACGGCTCGCAATGCCCGCTACGCGGGCAATGCCTCGCACGGCGTGGTGACGTCACAGTGTGACATATCCACGACGTGCCGGGGTCCGACACAAAACGTGCTACGGCAATTATATAGTAGATAGATAGATAGATAGATAGATAGATACGGTTCAAATAAGGGTCACAGCACTTCCTGGAAGCTGGAAAAAGAGCTGGTGAGGCTCGAAACGTTGCCATGTATGCCTAAACTGGATTAAATCAACCCTTGCTAAAGAAGGAAGTGCTGTGGCCCTTATTTGAACCGTATGTAACATAGGGACTAGAAGGAGTCCCTGGGACGTTCTGCACTCTGAACAATACCAGCTAACACGCTGCTTCTGTTTTTTATGTGTAGATAGATAGATAGATAGATAGATAGATAGATAGATAGATAGATTCGGGTGGGGAGGCTGCGGGGGGAGCGGAGGATCCTGCTGTCAGGCAGCCGGGGAGTGCAGAACCGACTGCGGCCAGCAGGGAGCTGTCCGCAGTCGTGAACTGCGGTAAAACCGGATTCTCCCGGATTGCCCCGGTCCAAAGCAATCCGGGACCATAGAGCCCCATGTTATGGGGCGCCGGATTGCACCAGACGGGTAAAATCCGTGAGAATCCGGTTTTCAAATCGGTTTGAAAACCGGATTCTCCCGGCTTGTACCTGTCCGGTGCAATCCGGCGCCCATAACATGGGGCTCTATGGTCCCGGATTGCTCCGGTTCGGGGCAATCCAGTTTTCAATCCAGTTTTTTCTTTTTGACGCCTTCCCACCTGGATTTTCAAATGAACAGCTGACTCAGGTCAGCTGTTCAATTGAAGTAACAGCGCTGTCAGGTTCATATTAGTTCATGCTTGCCTGCATGAACTCACATGGACTTTCCCATGGGTGCACAGCTCTGCTACATCTCTGGTGGAGGTTTTCTACCAGAGATGTAGCAGAGCTAATGAAGAACACTGGATTGAACTACGTCGGACGGAAGAGGATTTTTTTAAAATAAAGATGGAGTCCCTAAGTGTGCTTTTGTTTTTTTTTCAAATAAAAATATTTTTCCTTGTTGTGTTTTTATTTAAACAATTTAATCGAAATTCATGGCGGTCATGTCTAATATTGGCGTGACCCCATGAATTTTGGGCTTAGGGCCAGCTGATAACAAAAAGCTGGCCCTAACCCCTTTATTACCCAATGAGCCACAGCACCAGTGCCCTGGAAGAGTTGGGTTCAGCGCCAAAACATGGAGCTTCAATGAACGCACCATTTTCTGGGACGGCTGCGGGCTGCCATTCGCAGTGGGGGGTGCCCAGAAGGCTTGAGCCTCCCTGCGCTGCGGATTCCAGCCCCCAGGTGCCTAGCTGGACCTGGCTGGACATAGAAATCGCGCGGAGCCCCACGCATTTTTTTTTTATTATTATTTCATGAAATTCAAGAAATAATAAAAATTAAGGGCTTCCTGATATTTCTGTGTCCAGGCAGGTCCAAATAGTCAGCTGGGGGTTGGGGGCAGCCCGTTGCCGCCTGCTGTATCCGGCTGGCATACAAAAAGATGGCGAAGCCCACATCAAAATTTTTCTGAAAAATCCATTAAACACGCCTATAAAGAGGGACTGCATCTTTATTAACCCATCGATCATGGTCGAGAGGTTAATAAAGATGCAGTCCCTTTCATTCATAATTGTTTTTTTTGGATTTTTCAGAAAAAAATTGACATGGGCTTCGCCGTATTTTTGTATCCAACCGGATACAGCAGGCAGCGACGGGCTGCCACCAACCCCCAGGTGCCTATTTGTACCTGGCCGGACACAACAATATAGGGGAGCCCACTTTTTTTTATTATTTCATGAATTTCATGAAATAATAAAAAAAAAAGAGTGGGGCTCAGCGCTATTTCTATGTCCAGCCAGGTACAGCTAGGCAGCTGGCGGTTGGAATCCGCAGCAGAGGGAGGCCCAAGCTTTCTGGGCACCCCCCGCTGCGAATGGCAGCCCGCTGCCGCCCCAGAAAATGGCGCGTTCATTGAAGCGCCATATTCTGGCGCTGACCCCAACTCTTCCAGGGCCCTGGTGCGGTGGCTCACTGGATAATAAAGGGGTTAGGGCCAGCTTTGTATTATCAGCTGGCCCTAAGCCCAAAATTCATGGTGGTCACGCTAATAGTAGACATTACCGCCATGAATTTCTAGTAAATTATGTAAAAAAAAACACAACACAGAGAAAACATTTTTTTATTAGAAATTCATAAAAAAAAGGGGCCTCCCCTATATTGTTGTGTCCGGTACAAATAGGCACCTGGGGGTTGGTGGCAGCCCATCGCAGCCTGCTGTATCCGGCTGGATACAAAAGTACGGTGAAGCCCACGTCAATTTTTTTTACTGAAAAATTCAAAAACAATATCAATAAAAGGGACTGCATCTTTATTAACCCCTCGACCATGGTTGTTGGGTTAATAAAGATACAGTACCTTTTTATAGGATTGTTTATTGAATTTTTCAGAAAAATTTTGACGTAGGCTTCACCATCTTTTTGTATGCCAGCCAGATACAGCAGGTGGCAACGGGCTGCCCCCAACCCCCAGCTGGCTATTTGGACCTGCCTAGACACAGAAATATCGGGAAGCCCTTATTTTTTATTATTTCTTGAATTTCATGAAATAAAAAAAAAAAATGTGTGGGGCTCCGCGTGATTTCTATCTCCAGCCAGGTCCAACTAGGCAGCTGGGGGCTAGAATCAGCAGTGCAGGGAGGCCCAAGCCTTCTGGGCACCTCCCGCTGCAAATGGCAGCCCGCAGCCACCCCAGAAAATGGCGCGTTCATTGAAGCTCACTGGGTAATAAAAAGGTTAGGGCAACCTGGCCCTAAGCCCGAAATTCATGCGGTCACGCCAAAATTAGACATGACTGCCATGAATTTCTATTAAAGTGTTTAAATAAAAACACAACACCAAGAAAAAATATTTTTATTTGAAAGAAAAACAAAAACACACTTAGGGACTCCGTCTTTATTTTTAAAAAATCCTCTTCCGTCCGACGTAGTCCAATCCAGGGTTCTTCTTTAGCTCTGCTACATCTCTGGTAGAGAACCTCCACCAGAGATGTAGCAGAGCTGTGCACCCATGGGAAAGTTCATGTGAGTTCATGCAGGCAAGCATGAACTCACATCAACCTGACAGCATTGTTACTTCAATTGAACAGCTGACCTGAGTCAGCTGTTCATTTGAAAATCCAGGCGGGAAGGCACCAAAAAGAGAAAACCAGCTTGCTAACCGGATTGAAAACCGGATTGCCCCGGTTCAAAGCAATCCGGGACCATAGAGCCCCATGTTATGGGGCGCCGGATTGCACCAGATGGGTACAATCTTGAAAACCAGATTCTCCCGGATTGTACCCGTCCGGTGCAATCCGGCGCCCCATAACATGGGGCTCTATGGTCCCCGATTGCTCCGGACCGGGGCAATCCGCGAGAATCTGGTTTTAACCGCAGTTCACGACCGTGGACAGCTCCCTGCTGGCCGCTGTCGGTTCTGCGCTCCCCGGCTGCCTGACAGCAGGATCCTCCGCTCCCCTCGCAGCCTCCCCACCTGATCCTAAGTTAGGCGGCAGGGAAGCTGTCAGCGGCTGTCAGCATTGTTTAAAAGCCGACAGCTTTTTACCGCTGGGTTTTAAACAATGAAGTGGGGAATTGCAGGTTTTTCCTCTGCTGCCAGACCTCTTTATAGGGTCCAGCAGCAGAGGAATTACTTGCAATACTCGCTTCCCCATTGACTTACATTGGACTCGCTAGACTCGTAACGAGTACCCGAGTATCGGGACCTACTCGTTACGAGCCTAGCGAGTCCGAATATTTCAGTACTCGCTCATCCCTAGACAGGAGTAAGCCAACTCCATCACCATGTCTGTTCCCAAGTCTTGGGAATGGGAGAAATGTAAGCCGTCATGAGAAATAGCGGCGGGAGAACCAGTGTATTAATCCTGGATCCAAGTTTCAGGGCTAGCAGATTAAAAAGATAAGGCCCAATTACACACACAGATAATTGTGCAGAGTTTGTTTGCAGATCTCTGGTTGCAGTGAAATCATGGACACATTGTTCCATTTTGTGGCCGTGTACAAATGGAACAATGTGTCCATGATTTCACTGCAACCTGAGATCTGCGAACAATCTCTGCACAATTATCTGTGTGTGTAACTGGGCCTTTAGTGAGAAAGTTGTTGAGGATAAAGGGAAGTTTGTTGAATGCAGAGCATGGATTCCAGATAGCACAATTAAAAGAGGGAGATGAAGGTGTGCAAGTAATATTAATAAGGTTAGACTACGTTCACACACAGTGCACAAAAGCACATCTGCAAAACGATGGGCCATGTGAACGGAGCTGCGTTCACGGCATTTATGCGGCGCTAAATAGCACTGCGCTAAACAGTGCTTCATAAATGTCAAGAATATGCTGTGTGTCAATGCAGCCTTAGTAGGGTTTCTATGTGAGGTGGGGGAGGGGTTGAAGCTGGCAGAGGCTGGACCAGGATTTGGAGAGATACCACTTGATAGGAGCAGCAGCAAAGTGAGAAAAATCAAATACTATTTTATGATACAATACCCTGGAATATGGTGGGCCGAGATTTTTCAGAAGGGTGAAGAGAGAATGGGAGCTTTACATAGTAAAGGGAAGGAGAGAGGGGCTGATGTGGATGAGTGGTGATGGAGGAGGCATGGGGTGGTGAAAGTGAATGACAAAAGCACATAGGAAGATAGAAAATGAAATAAAGGAGATAGTTAAAAAAGAGAGTGAAAGAGTGTGGGCTACCTGACTCCTGCCAGGACTAACTGCCATTGGAGAAAATGCTTTCACTTAGCAACAGTGCCACTTGGAGTAACTGCTTCCATTTAACAATGGTGCCACGTGGAGTAACTTCTTCCATTTAGCAATTTTGCCACATGGAGTAACTATTTCCACTTAGCAACGCTGCCACTTGGAGTAACTGCTTCCACTTAACAACGGTGCCACTTCACATAAGATGCCACGCGCGCTGCACCCCTTAGATTAACTCTAAATTTATAGGGCTCACTATGGTATTAGGTGAGGGGGATTGTGGGAAATCAGATGATTTAGGTAATTAACAGCTGCACCACACAACAGGGGATAAATGGCTGATCAAAGGCTCCCACTCAAATCTCAGATTAGGCCAGGGCCAGCTAAAGACTCACACCTTCCTTATCAGGTAAGCTTTAACAATACAAGAAATAAACATTCATATTGGTGAGTACTGATTAAAGTGCAAACAGTGTAGTAGAGTTTACAGCAAATGCAGATGATATACCATGAGCTGCAGCAATAAGAGTAGACGGTCAGTGCTGCAGATGTAGATATGACAACAAGCGGTGCTATTATACCATAAGGGTCTGTGTGTTAGCCTGATGTAGCAATGGAAGTCTGTATACTGCAGCAAGCAGAGTTGGAAGCTGGATTTACCTGTATGCAGTTGAGAGGAGGGAGGATGAATGTTAGTCAACTGCCATTGGAGTAACTGCGTCCACTTCGCAACGGTGCCGCTTCGCATAAGGTGCCACGTGTGCTGCACCGCACCCCTGTAATGCATGCACATGAGGATAATGTGTTATGATAAATACAGGGAATTATTGTTTGCAAAAATCACGTTAGTGATACACACTGCATCACTAATAAGACATTGTGAGCAGTTTAATATAAAAAAAGGATGTGACAGGTTCTCTTTAAATATAGTGGCTATTTATTTTTTTTTTTTACTTTTTTCTTATATATATATTTTACTTTAATTTTTATATTTTATCTTTTGTGCATAGTTGGTTTTATACGTTTTGTACATAGAAATGTCAAAATCATTCATTTTGTTTAACAATAATTCTTTTCATAAGTATTTTGATAAAGAGTCTTGGATTCATATGGTTACTTTACAATTACAATTAGCAATGCTACATATTATTTAGAACTATCAATCATACATGCTCTGTGTGTATTTTAACACATAAGTCACATGCAGATTCCTCCCGCAGCTAATGCTTCATACAGATGAATATCTTTTTGTTCAAGATAACTTTGAAAATGTAAAAACATTCAAGCTTCAGACCAAAGAAGAAACAAGAAATATCACAAAAATGTTTATTATATGATATAGGCTCAGGCACAAATGACTGAAATGAGGACAAACAGCGTCACAGCTTTAAAACTGTCAAAAGGACGTCCTCCAAAGAGTCAGAGGTGACTTGTTCCATACTGGGAAGAAGCTGGGATATTTTTATAGCTGCATATGATATTTTATATTTGTCTTTCACATCTTATATTATGGTGTCATCGTAATGTGAATTTCACACCTAGGGGCCATATTTAAAATGGTCTTCTATCAAAATAGTGATACTTGTCTTTGTATTGGACCTCACTTAAACATCCATGATTTTTCTTGTAAAAACATTTTGATAGATCAAACTTTTACAAATGTGCAAATACCACAGATATGTATCTTAGGGCCGCTTTACACACACCAACTTCTGTGACCAACTTCTGAACAGATCTCTGGTTGCAGTGAAATCATGGATACATTGTTACATTTGTACACAGCCACAAAATGGAACAATGTGTCCATGATTTCACTGCAACCAGAGATCTGTTCAGAAGTTGGACACAGAAGTTGGTGTGTGTAAAGCGGCCCTTAGGAGGATATCTGTTTGTGCAGGTAACTATTACTGTGCAGAATTATTAGGCAACTTAATAAAAACCAAATATATTCCCATCTCACTTGTTTATTTTCACCAGGTAAACTAATATAACTGCACAAAATTTAGAAATAAACATTTCTGACATGCAAAAACAAAATCCAAAAAAATTAGTGACCAATATAGCCACCTTTCTTTATAATGACATTCAACAGCCTTCCATCCATAGATTCTGTCAGTTGCTTGATCTGTTTACGATCAACATTGCGTGCCGCAGCCACCACAGCCTCCCAGACAGTGTACCCAGAGGTGTACTGTTTTCCCTCCCTGTAAATCTCACATTTTAGGAGGGACCACAGGTTCTCTATGGGGTTCAGATCAGGTGAACAAGGGGGCCATGTCATTATTTTTTCTTCTTTTAGACCTTTACTGGACAGCCACGCTGTGGAGTAGTTGGATGCATGTGATGGAGCATTGTCCTGCATGAAAATCAAAGAGTCGCTAGAATTAAAACAAATGAAATAGAGTGTAAAACAAGTGAATATGGATTTTAGGTAACTGTACATCTATACAATGTAAAATATATCATCATCAGAGTCATAACTCAGCTGGTCATAGTAGGTTCCAAATAAATAGGCATGGTTTCAATAATAGATCATCATTATAAATGGAGAACAAGCAAGACCAGTGTACTAGGATGGAAAAGAGATAAGGTTGTAGTTCAGAGTCAAGTAAGGGGAGAATGGGATACTGGAGATGGTAAGCACTGACTAGTGGTGGTATCTGAGGTAATGAAGAGGGAAGTAAAATAGCCAGTATACCTATATAAAGGAGCTATTAGTGTTACAATATCCTTGGTATATAGTTTTAGGAGGGAAAGATATAACATATAGTGAGCAATCCTGTAACTTTAAGCAATGTCTCCCCAATAGGGGGGAGGGGGTTTCTATTGCATGGAAATCAGTGGCCCACCTGTGGTAGTACTAGGCTTAATTGGATCCGGGGGTACTCAGAAGGACCGTCCCATAAGTATCATACTGTTCCACCTGTGGAAAATATCATGTAATATCTATCCTTCTTGTAATACACTAAGTTGGAGAAGTGTAATAAATGAATAAGTACCATAAGTTCAATAGTGGCCCAGCACTCCTGGAGGTTGTAGTTTTAGTATGGCAGGTACAGGATAAAGCATATAATGTAACCTGAAAGATAGCACAGTAATTAGTTTCACTTATCTTGTATTGTTAGGGGGCTGTCTGCTCCAGGTGTCCTTGCCTGTGTAGTAAGTGCCCTGCGCTCCCGCGCTTTGGCTCCTGTGCTGGTGTGTATGGACGCTGTGCGTCCTTTTATCGGGCCCCCGGCGGTGTCACGTGATCGGAGGCGTTTGCCGTCACGTGACCCGGACGTGACGTCGGCCGCGCGCATGCGCGGTCGAGACGGACGCTATTTACCCTGCCAACAGTAACTAGGAAGTATCCTAGTGTTGGCAGAGCGGCGATACACCGCTGATTACATGTGTATTAGTAAGAGGCTCATTAGAGGAGGGATAGTAGACAGTTTAAGGTGGAAGAGGAATTGAACAGGGGGCGTCAGGGAAATGTTTATACAAAAGAGAAGAATAGAGTCAAAGTGGATTAAAGATAAACAGTATCTATGACAATTATAAATAGAATTGAAGTATCCACTTATATTTATAGTAGTTATTACATATTGTAAAGCAATCTCCATATGATGCACACCTGTAAAAAAGATCTAGAGTGTTAGTAGGAGTCCAAACCTGTCCACCAAAACCTCAGGAGGGGGGGGTATTTGGAACCTACTATGACCAGCTGAGTTATGACTCTGATGATGATATATTTTACATTGTATAGATGTACAGTTACCTAAAATCCATATTCACTTGTTTTACACTCTATTTCATTTGTTTTAATTCTAGCGACTCTTTGAGAAAGGTCTAATATTGTGGACCGAAACGGCGTCAGTGGTCGCTTGTTGTTTCAAATACAATAAACTTTTTTCACTTTGCATCACATATGACTCTGAGAGTGCAGTGATATCCTTGGTCTATGAATACGGGTTCCTGTAATCCTTTCATTTGCACCTCAAATAACTCAAAAAAACTGAGTGCACGCCATTCACACAAGCTTCTACGACGTTTTTTGGCTGTTGCACCACCATCACCAGATGACATCCACCACCTTCGCATATAATGATGAGGCTGGCACTTCAATCCTCTCCAGGATAGACATACCACACGACTTCCTGCATGTACCATCGAGAGACATCAAGACCCGTGACTGGGAAAAGGAAAAGAAAAAGCTGATATCTTACGAACTTCACTGTGCGACCCTTGGAGAGTATCACAGACAGGGTAAAATTCCAAGGGGTCTCCGTAGCAATTTGCGACCGACATTATACTCAGATAACGAGAAGTATTGCCAAACATACCAACAGATCCTAAACAAGTGCTCTTTCGATCTGATGCTCCTGACTATTGAGTATTTGCAGGAGTCTATCAGAGAGACAAAAGAAAAAATCCAAACTATAGAGACTCAACTAACGGCAACACTGAATAGCACTGAATTGAAGAACCTAGAATCCAAAGTCAACACTGCTCTTGCTACTCATACGAAAACTCTTCAAGAAAGAAAAAGACAGAAATACCAGAGAGACACGGAAGACTACCTGACCAATAAAGTCTATCGTTGGGACGAGGTTCGTCCAAAGAAACCATGGCCCAAAGGCGGGAAACCAGGTGGAAAACCGCGAGGAGAGCGTACACCCAGCACCGGGAGCGACTCTGGCGGCTCAGGCGACTCTATTCCAACCCTTCCCCTGAACAATTTTTTTGGGAGGAGGCAACCCAGGCGCAATCCCACCAGGAGGTCGCGGAGGAGGAGGTCCGACAGGAATGCTGCTGCGCTCACAGGTAGGAGTCCGAACCTAGTCATTAATATCTCAGACTACTCACTCTCTCCCACAGAACTCTCAGTCTTGAATAGGGGACTTTCCTTTTGTCCCACCCCCAAATGGGATGCCTTCCAACTGGGGAAGGATCTACATAGATTCTATAGGTCTATTAGACTCAAAACACACTTCAATACAGGGGACCAGGGAGTCTCCAATAGGATACCACTAACTGGCACCCCGGAGAATTCTCTCATTTCAAACCCTCTATGCTTAAAGACCCTGGGTTTACGCTTACCTAGTAGTTTTAATCCCCCCAACAACTACCATGGGGTAGAGACCTTTATCGACATTGTGGAAAGGGACATCAAAGGCTTGGTTTTGGAACAAAAACTGGGTCTCTTCCCGGTCCGCAATAATTATTCAAATAGTGATAGGAAGGCCATTGAAAGCCATAAAAACAATCAACATATCATAATCAAACCTGCGGACAAGGGAGGAGCCATAGTAGTCATGAACAGACATCAATACAAAACTGAGGTACAACGACAACTTTCTGACATAACTACGTACCGCCGCATACAGACTGATCCCACATTCACAATTAGAAGAAAGATTACAGACACGCTTAGAAACTACGTAGATAATAAGACTATTGACACGAAGACCCAAGACTTTTTGACTAACAATCACCCTGTTACCCCTGTCTTTTACATTTTACCTAAAATCCATAAAGACCTTAATAACCCTCCAGGCAGACCCATTGTAGCAGCAACAGACTCAATTCTCAACCCACTCTCCATATATTTGGAAAAAATTTTAACTCCCTTCACCAAAAAAACCAGATCATACATCTTAGACACAGGAGACTTTTTACATAAAATCAAGACCATGGACGCCACATCTCCCAACTGCATTTTGACGACTCTTGACGTCAATAGCCTGTACACATCCATTGAACATACCAAAGGCATTGAAGCAGTCAGACTGACACTCGAGAACTCCAACTTCACCCAGCAACAGACAAAGCTTTGTCTGGAATTACTGAACATAGTTCTGAGAGAGAATTTTTTCCTAAACGGCGATGACTACTATATCCAGATATGCGGGACCGCCATGGGGGCGAATGTGGCGCCCGCGTATGCTAACCTGTACATGGATCTCTTTGAAAAATCATATGTCTATACCAATGATCTCTTCCAGCAGCATGCCAGCTGCTGGTACAGATACATTGATGATATTTTTTGCATTTGGGAAGGCCCACAAGACAGCTTAGATGTTTTTTTCAACACGATCAATAACATCAGGGCAGAACTCAAATTCACCATACACTCAGACAAAAAGGAAATAACCTTTCTTGATACAAGAGTAATTCGAGACCCCCATGGAACCCTTCACACCGATCTTTACTCCAAACCCACAGATTGTAACGGCCTCTTACTATATGATAGTTGCCATCCAAAATCAACAAGGAACAGCTTACCACGATCCCAGTTCAAACGAGTCAACCGTATAGTGTCCAATCAAGAAACTCGGATAACCCGATTGACTGAAATGTCAGACAAATTTCGAGCTAGGAATTATCCAGATAAACTCCTACAGAATGAACTTACGAGAGCAACCACAGAGACACCCAATACACCCCTCACAACCAAAACGGATAGACTCCCTTTTGTTCACCACTTCCATCCCACAATGCATAAGGTTCAGAACATCATCAGGAAACATTGGCCTTTATTATCCAAGGCCTACCCTTCCGTTAGCACATTCCAAGAACCACCCCTTATGTGCATGCAAAACCAAAAAACATCAAGGATGATCTTGTGAGGGCAGACATTGGACCCACCAAACCCCTGATACAGACACGGATACAACCAAAAAGAACAGGGACTTTTCCCTGCCTTAACTGTGCATGTTGCTCTAACGTAATTAAGAGCAGTGAGGTCACTCACCCGAGAACGGGCAAATCATATCGTATTAGAGATCATTACACTTGTGACACCAAGTTCGTAGTTTACATTGTCAAATGCCCTTGCGGCCTACTCTACGTGGGGGAAACCACACAGGCCATCAAAGACCGGATTTCTAGCCACAAATCCACCATTAGATGCAACAAAACCTGGCTTCCACTCCCCTACCATTTCAAAGAGGCTGCACACACGGTATCTCAACTACGTTTTCAAATAATAGAACATGTTCCCCGTCCCCGGCGAGGTGGCAATCATATTAGGCTCTTAAAAGAACGGGAATCTTTCTGGATATTTACCTTGGACACCCTATCTCCCAAGGGTTTAAATAGGGAACTGGATTGGTAGCACTTAATGACCATTTTGTTCTTTTTACCTTACAGGTACACTGAGAAATTCCCCTGCACTCATAAATAAATTACCCCTAGGCACTGCAAGTGGTAAGCATAACCTGACGCATAGACATGGTATGATTTACCAATGCTGTTTTCCCCAAATAACCCCCCCCCTTTATTTTCGTTTTTTCCCCCCATTCCAACCCACCCATCCCCTTCCCCCCCCCCCTTTTTTTCCTCCCCATTTTTTTCCCTTTTAACCCCCCCCTCTCCCCCCCCCCTGTTATTAGTTTACCCCCCCTCCTGAGGTTTTGGTGGACAGGTTTGGACTCCTACTAACACTCTAGATCTTTTTACAGGTGTGCATCATATGGAGATTGCTTTACAATATGTAATAACTACTGTAAATATAAGTGGATACTTCAATTCTATTTATAATTGTCATAGATACTGTTTATCTTTAATCCACTTTGACTCTATTCTTCTCTTTTGTATAAACATTTCCCTGACGCCCCCTGTTCAATTCCTCTTCCACCTTAAACTGTCTACTATCCCTCCTCTAATGAGCCTCTTACTAATACACATGTAATCAGCGGTGTATCGCCGCTCTGCCAACACTAGGATACTTCCTAGTTACTGTTGGCAGGGTAAATAGCGTCCGTCTCGACCGCGCATGCGCGCGGCCGACGTCACGTCCGGGTCACGTGACGGCAAACGCCTCCGATCACGTGACACCGCCGGGGGCCCGATAAAAGGACGCACAGCGTCCATACACACCAGCACAGGAGCCAAAGCGCGGGAGCGCAGGGCACTTACTACACAGGCAAGGACACCTGGAGCAGACAGCCCCCTAACAATACAAGATAAGTGAAACTAATTACTGTGCTATCTTTCAGGTTACATTATATGCTTTATCCTGTACCTGCCATACTAAAACTACAACTTCCAGGAGTGCTGGGCCACTATTGAACTTATGGTACTTATTCATTTATTACACTTCTCCAACTTAGTGTATTACAAGAAGGATAGATATTACATGATATTTTCCACAGGTGGAACAGTATGATACTTATGGGACGGTCCTTCTGAGTACCCCCGGATCCAATTAAGCCTAGTACTACCACAGGTGGGCCACTGATTTCCATGCAATAGAAACCCCCTCCCCCCTATTGGGGAGACATTGCTTAAAGTTACAGGATTGCTCACTATATGTTATATCTTTCCCTCCTAAAACTATATACCAAGGATATTGTAACACTAATAGCTCCTTTATATAGGTATACTGGCTATTTTACTTCCCTCTTCATTACCTCAGATACCACCACTAGTCAGTGCTTACCATCTCCAGTATCCCATTCTCCCCTTACTTGACTCTGAACTACAACCTTATCTCTTTTCCATCCTAGTACACTGGTCTTGCTTGTTCTCCATTTATAATGATGATCTATTATTGAAACCATGCCTTTTTATTTGGAACCTACTATGACCAGCTGAGTTATGACTCTGATGATGATATATTTTACATTGTATAGATGTACAGTTACCTAAAATCCATATTCACTTGTTTTACACTCTATTTCATTTATTTTAATTCTAGCGACTCTTTGAGAAAGGTCTAATATTGTGGACCGAAACGGCGTCAGTGGTCACTTATTGTTTCAAATACAATAAACTTTTTTCACTTTGCATCACATATGACTCTGAGAGTGCAGTGATATCCTTGGTCTCTCAGTTTTTAATACTCACATACTCATCCGAATAGCGAGTCTAATGTTAGTCAATTAGTGAATGGTTCTGCCCACACCCATCCAGCCATAAAACAAGTATTTCCAGGATAGTGCAGGAGGGTGGGCTTTTTTTGTGTTTTCACTGCATAAAACACCTTGCTGTGCCCCCCAGAGAGACCCCAATGTTCAAGAGACTCTCACTGAGGGGTTAAGTAAACTGATTGTTTACTTAACCCCTTAAGGACCGAGTCACTGTGCAGCTTAATGACCAGACCATTTTTTGTAATTCTGACCCTTTATGAGGTAATATCTCTGGAACGCTTCAACGGATCCTAGCGATTATGAGATTGTTTTTTCGTGACATATTGGGCTTCATGTTAGTATTAAATTTAGGTCGATAATTTTTGCGTTTATTTGTGAAAAAATAAAAAATTTGGCAAAAATGTTGAAAATGTAGCAATTTTCAAATTTTTAATTTTTATTCTGCTAAACCAGAGAGTTATGTGCCACAAAATAGTTAATAAATAACATTTCCCACATGTCTACTTCACATCAGCACAATTTTGGAAGAAAAAAAAAATTTGGTAGGACGTTATAAGGGTTCAAAGTTCATCAGCAATTATTCATTTTTCCAGCAAAATTTACAAAACCAATTTTTTAGTGACCACATCACATTTGAAGTCTCTTTGAGGGGGGTACATGACAGAAAACACCCAAAAGTGACACCATTCCAAAAACTGCACCCCTCAAGCTACTCAAAACTATATTGAAGAAGATTATTAACCCTTCAGGTGCTTCACAGGAACTAAAATAAAGTTGAAGGAAAAAATAGACATTTTAATTTTTGTAACAAAAATGTTCTTTTAGCCTCAATTTTTTCATTTTCACATGGGCAACAGGATAAAATGCATCCTAAAATTTGTTGGGCAATTTCTCCTGAGTACACCGATACCTCATATGTGGTCATAAACCACTGTTTGGGCGCACGGCAGGGCTCAGAAGGGAGGGAGCGCAATTTGAATTTTAGAGCCAATTTTCCGTTCAAAAAGTGAAATGGCGCTCCTTCATTTCTGAGCTCTGCCGTGCGCCCAAACAGTGGTTTATGACCACATATAAGGTATCGGTGTACTCAGGAGAAATTTCCCAACAAATTTTGGGATGTATTTTATCCCTTTGCCCATGTGAAACTTAAAAAATGTAGGCAAAAAGAATTTTTTTGTGAAAAATAAGTGTTTTTTTAATTTTTATGGATGAATTTGTGAAGCATCTGGGGTTCAAGGTGCTCACTATGCATCTAGATACATTCCTTAGGGGGTCTAGTTTCCAAAATGGGGTCATTTGTGGGGGAGCTCCAATGTGGAGACACACGGGGACCCTCCATACGCGACATGGTGTCCGCTAACAATTTGAATGGAAAATGAGCTCACATTGTTAGCGGACACCATGTCGCGTTTGGAGGGTCCCTGTGTATCTCCACATTGGAGCTTCCCCACAACTGACCCCATTTTGGAAACTAGACCCGAAGGAACGTATCTAGATGCATAGTGAGCACTTTGAACCCCCAGGTGCCTCACAAATTCATCCGTAAAAATGAAAAAGCACTTTTTTTTCCACTAAAAAATTATTTTTTCATTATTACGGATCAATTTGTGAAGCATCTGGGGGTTCAAAGTGCTCACTATGTACCTAGATATGTTCCTTTGGGGGTCTAGTTTCCAAAATGGGGTCACTTGTGGGGGAGCTCCAATGTGGAGACACACAGGGACCCTCCAAACGCGACATGGTGTCCGCTAACAATTTGAGCTCATTTTCCATTTAAATTGTTAGCGGACACCATGTCGCGTATGGAGGGTCCCCGTGTGTCTCCACATTGGAGCTCCCACACAAGTGACCCCATTTTGGAAACTACACCCCCAAAGGAACATATCTAGATGCATAGTGAGCACTTTGAGCCCCAGATGCTTCACAAATTGATCCATAATAATGAAAAAAGAATTTTTTTGTGGAAAAAAAAGTGCTTTTTCATTTTTACGGATGAATTTCTGAAGCATATGGGGGTTCAAAGTGCTCACTATGCATCTAGATACGTTCCTTAGGGGGTCTAGTTTCCAAAATGGGGTCACTTGTGGGGGAGCTCCAATGTGGAGACACACGGGGACCCTCCATACGCGACATGGTGTCCGCTAACAATTTGAATGGAAAATGAGCTCAAATTGTTAGCGGACACCATGTCGCGTTTGGAGGGTCCCTGTGTATCTCCACATTGGAGCTCCCCTACAAGTGACCCCATTTTGGAAACTAGACCCCCGAAGGAACGTATCTAGATGCATAGTGAGCACTTTGAACCCCCAGATGCTTCAGAAATTCATCCGTAAAAATGAAGAAGCACTTTTTTTCCACAAATAATTTATTTTTTCATTATTACGGATCAATTTGTGAAGCATCTGGGGGTTCAAAGTGCTCACTATGCATCTAGATATAATCCTTTGGGGGTCTAGTTTCCAAAATGGGGTCACTTGTGGGGGAGCTTCAATGTGGAAACACACAGGGGCTCTCCATACGCGACATGGTGTCCACTAACAATTGGAATTGTTAGCGGACACCTTGTAGGATATGAAGAGCCCCTATGTGCCTAAACATTGGAGCTACCCCACAAGTGACCCCATTTTGGAAACTAGACCACCCAAGGAACGTATCTAGATGCATAGTGAGCACTTTGAACCCCCAGGTGCTTCACAAATTGATCCGTAAAAATGAAAAAAGAAACTTTTTGTGGAAAAAAAATGTGCTTTTTCATTTTTATGGATGAATTTGTGAAGCATCTGGGGGTTCAAAGTGATCACTATGCATCTAGATACGTTCCTTCGGGGTCTAGTTTCCAAAATGGGGTCACTTGTGGGGGAGCTCCAATGTTCAGGCACACAGGGAGGGGCTCTCCATACCCGACATGGTTTCCGCTAACAATTGGAGCTAATTTTCTATTGAAATTGTTAGCCGACACCATGTCGCATATGGAGAACCCGTGTGCCACCAGCACAAGGGCAACTGGAAGAGTTGGGGTACAGCACCAGAAAATGCCGCCTCTAATGAATGCGCTATTTTCTTGGGTGGCTGTGGGTTGAAATTTGCAGCGTGGGGGACCCACAACATTTGAGTCTCTCCACGCTGAGGATTCCAGTCAGCCAGCTACCAAGTTGTACATGGCTGGCTACAAATACAGCGAAGGCTTTTTTTTATTTCTAGAACTAATTCTAGAAAAAAATAATGATGTGGGGCTCCGCCATATTTTTGGTCCAGCCAGGTACAACTTGGCAGCTACAGACTGCCAGCAACCCCCAGCTGCCTCGTTGTATCTGGCTGCAACCAAAAATACAGCGAAGCCCATTTTTTTTTATTTCTAGAACTAATTCTAGAAAAAAAAAATGACGTAGGGCTCCGCCATATTTTTGGTCCAGCCAGGTACAACTTGGCAGCTACAGATTGCCAGCAACCCCCAGCTGCCTCGTTGTACCTGGCTGCAACCAAAAATACAGCGAAGCCCATTTTTTTTATTTCTAGAACTAATTCTAGAAAAAAAAATGACGTAGGGCTCCGCCATATTTTTGGCCCAGCCAGGTACAACTAGGCAGCTGGGGGCTGGAATCCTCAGCATGGAAAGGCCCAAGCGTTCTGGGCCCCCCATGCTGCGAATTGCAGCCCGCAGCCGCCCCAGAAAATGGCGCATTCATTGAAGCGCCATTTTCTGGCGCTGTACCCATGCTCTTCCAGTTGCCCTGGTGCCGGTGGCAAACTGGGTAATAAAGGGGTTAATGACAGCTTTTTATTGGCAGCTGGCACTAAGCCCGAGATTCATAATATAGGGCCAATGTTAGACCTGCCATTAGGAATCTCTGGAAAATAGTCAGAAAATACACACAGAGAAAAATCTTTTTATTTGAAAAAAAACACAAACAAAATTCGGACTCCATCTTTATTATAAAGATCCGACGTAGTCCACAACGAAGGTCCCACGACGCTCCTTCGCCTCTGCTCAATCCAGAGACTGCAGCAAGGGATCAAGTGTCCTCTTCCTACAGTCTCAGGGGTCAGAGTTATGGTGCACTGTATGACAATGATCAGTTATACAGTGCACCATTGACTATGATCCCAGAGACTATAACAAGAGGACACTTGATCCCTTGTTGCACCCATCCATCCACCTATGCACCCATCATCCACGCACGCACATCCACGTACGCACATCCACGTACGCACATCCACGTACGCACATCCACGTGCTAACATCCACGCATGCACATAACCACGCACACACATCCACACACGCACATCCACGCATGCACACATCCACGCACGCATGCTGACATCCACGCACATCCACACACACATCCACGTACATCCACATCCACGCACATCCACGTACGCACATATCCACGTACGCACATATCCACGTACGCATATCCACGTACGCACATCCACGTACGCACATCCAAGTGCTGACATCCACGCATGCACACAACCACATCCACGCATGCACACATCCACGCATGCATGCTGACATCCACACACACATCCACGTACATCCACATCCACGCACATCCACGTACGCACATATCCACGCACGCACATCCACGTACGCACATCCACGTACGCACATCCACGTACGCACACCCACGCATGCACACAACCACATCCACGCATGCACATATCCACGCACGCATGCTGACATCCACGCACATCCACACACACATCCACGTACATCCACATCCACGCTCATCCACGTACGCACACATCCACGCACGCACATCCAAGCACGCACATCCACGCACGCACACATCCATCCATCCATTCACCCATCCATCCATCCATCCACCCATCCACCCATCCACCCATCCATCCATCCATCCATCCATTCATTCATTCATTAATTCATTCATTCATACTTACCCAGCGATGAGGAGGAGGAGCCCCTGAGAAGAGGAGGAGCCACACCGGACTGCAGAGGAGGCCAACGGTGCGGGCGGGTGCACCGAGCGTGCAGCCCGCCGGGATAGGTGAGCGGGGCTGGGGACCGGGGACCGGGGGCTGGGGACCAGCAGGGAGGAGGAGGGGGCCCTGCAGCTTCGCCGGCGGGCGCATAAGCCCGCCGGCAGCCAAACTATGCAGGGTGGAGGGCGGGGATGGACGGAAGACAGGGGGGCTGCACATGGGACGGGGACAGGACACAGGGAGCTCAGGACACGAGGGGGGGCTACAGGACACAGGGGGAGCTGGACACAGGGGGCGGGGACAGGACACAGGAGGGGCTGCACAAGGGACGGGGACCGGACACAGGAGGGGCTGCACAGGGGACGGGGACAGGACACAGGAGGGGCTGCACAGGGGACGGGGACAGGACACAGGGGGCTCTGGACACAGGGGGGGCTGCAGGACACAGGGGGCTCTGGACACAGGGGGCGGGGACAGGACACAGGGGGAGCTGGAGCATCAGCTCATGGCCGGCGGGTGCAGTGCAACCCGCCGGCAGATAAGTGTGATTGGGGAGGGGGGGGGGGTGAAGGGGTTAACAGGGGTGCCCACACCTCTGCCCCTAACCCTTGGCTGTCACTGACAGCTTTTAGAATTGAACTGTCACTGTTCGTTTAGAAGCAGTGACAGTTCAGAGCCATGACGAGTATACTCGTCATGATGCGGGAACTGACAGCTTTTCATGACGAGTATACTCGTCATTAGTCGTAAAGGGGTTAAGAGAGCTGGCAATATGTGTCAGACATTGACACATCACTCACGAGCACCAGCATTACTCACTGAGTAACGAGTATCACAAATACTGTACTATCCATGTGAGTAGCGAATAACAACGGTTACACTCGCTCATCATTAATTCTGATCTGACACTGTGCACTGACAGTGCACGCTCTTTGTTGTCTGCTCTACTGATCTGAGTCAGCAACAAAGAGCGCGCTGTAATTGTGCACATCACACAAAGACATATCATGGTCCAGACCAGTTGCTGAAATTAAATGAGCGTCACTGATGACTCTTCATTTCAGGGAGGGGCAGAGGCTGTAGCAGTGATTTGCAGTCATTGTCACCTGATGACGCTTCATTTGAGTATCCCAGCATGCAATGGGATGCTCAAAGGAAGAGTTGTCATACTGGAAGTAGGGGAATAAATACAATACTACTTAATCTAGTGAAAGAACAGTAGAGAATTTTTAATGCAGCCATATTATAAATTTATTTAGATTACGGCACTAAATAGCGACTTACATTACAATTTCTTGGATCTTTGGATCACCCCTTTAAATAAAAAGAAAAAAAAACTATGCATGTTTGGTATTGCTGTAATCACACTGACCTGTAGAATCACATAGCAAGGTGATTTTTACCACATAATGAAAGCTGCAAAAACACATTCCATATAACAGATGCAGAACTTTGCTTTTTTTTAACAATTTCTGAGCACTTTGCATTTTATGATAAAATGAATGATGTCATTCAAAAGTTCAAATCGTCCTGTAAAAAACAAGCCGTCATATGTAGAGATGGGCGAGTCCTAAAAGACTCGGAATCGCAAGACCACAACGAGTCCGAGTCAAGGACTCGGGACTCGTTGCGAGTCCAGCGAGTCCAATGTTAATGAATAGGGAATCGAGTAATAGCGAATAATGACATTTACAACTCGCTGATGTGTCTCTGAAAGTGTGCGAGTCCAAACTCGCTGGTTTTTCTCTTATTTGGAGGCTTGGAGCCGATGATGCGAGGGAAGCGATTCTCCAGCACACACCATGCTTTAAGGAAACAGGAAACGAGTCGCGCTGACAGGCGCACACACAGAGCAATCCATTCATCAGTGCAATCATGGCAGCAGGCCGTGGCACGGTGAACACACTGCGTCTTATTGCACTTGTGGAGGCTCGTCCATTTCTATGGCTCCCTACAGATCCTGACTATGGGGATACGACCCAAATTAATACAGCCTGGAGAAAGATCGCCCAAGAGATGTTCCCTGCGTTCCATCGGAGTGACCATGAGGAACAGAGGTTTTAAGTGCGCACAGCCACCGAGATGTGGTTTGGTGTTGCTGTATGCGTCACTTGCTGGCGGGGTAAGTGTGCGCGCTCACACTTGGCAGTGAAGCCGCACACTACACTCCCTAAAAAAATTGGTTTTAAGTGCGTACAGCCACCGAGATGTGGTTTGGTGTTGCTGAATGCGTCACTTGCTGGCGGGGTAAGTGTGCGCGCTCACACTTGGCAGTGAAGCCGCACACTGCACTCCCTAAAAAAATTGGTTTTAAGTGCGCACAGCCACCGAGATGTGGTTTGGTGTTGCTGAATGCATCACTTGCTGGCGGGGTAAGTGTGCGCGCTCACACTTGGCAGTGAAGCCGCACACTACACTCCCTAAAAAAATTGGTTTTAAGTGCGCACAGCCACCGAGATGTGGTTTGGTGTTGCTGAATGCGTCACTTGCTGGCGGGGTAAGTGTGCGCGCTCACACTTGGCAGTGAAGCCGCACACTACACTCCCTAAGGTGGTGTACGTGCTAGCAGCAACGCACTGGTCTGCCACAGAAAAAATAACGCTCTATGGCTTATTAGGAACAAAAATCGATCTGGTGCAAAAACAAAAAGGAAACAGCACCTCAGCTAAGCCTCTGACTGCAGCTGTTAGCAAAGCTGAGTGGGTAAGCTAAGCTATGAGGTCCGTCCTGTGTGCACTCTAAGGCTTCTCCTTCCTTCCCTCCCTGCCTGCCTGCCTGCCTACACAGCACTACTCTGTCCTCCTCCTAGCTCTCAGAAGAGCTTTTTGGGTTAATATAAGGAATCTTCCCTACACTGACAATCCCTGATCTGCTCCAGCATATATCTCTCTCTCCCTATACTAGGTCAGATCGTCTCAGGAATGTGGCCAAAATGGCGGGGACAAGCCTTATATACTGCCTTGCCTGTCATAGATGACATAGGCATCACGATGGACAGCAGCCAATCATAGTCCTGACACAACCAACTTTGCTATGCCATTACTGACTATGATTGGCTATCTTCACAAGTTTTCTGACCTAACACGCACGCTGTGCTGACTCGGAACATAACAGATTCTGTATTCGAGAGTCCGACTCCCGAATACAGTATACAGGACTCGGAATCGTAGACTCGTAGGACTCGGAATCGTAGACTCGCTCAGACTCGCTGCTGACAGCGGGTATCTGTGAAGAGTCAAGCTTATTGACATTGAATTCCATTGGACTCGTCACTGTGCGAGTCCAAGCTGGGAGATTCGCCGAGTAACGAGTCCTGCGAGTACCTTCAGAATCGCCGAGTCCCGAGTCCTAGCGAGTAGACTCGCCCATCCCTAGTCATATGGCTATATCAATGGAAACATAAAAAGTGATAGCTCTTGAAAGAAGGTAAGGCCAAAACAAAAGCACAAAGTCAGAAAATCGTCATGTTGAGAAGGGATTAAAGAGGCACATGTTTCTCAGTGAATTTACTCAAAATGTGTCAACACTCTTTTCATTCAGTCTTATGTACAAAATGCCAGTCTTAACCCCTTCATGGCAAAGGAAGTATAGGTACATTCTTGGTCATGTCCCTGACTTTGATGTGAGCTCTCGCACTGAGCTCACATGATTTCTCCCACATGCCGCCTGATCTGATCAGCCGTTAATGACCACAGATGTCAACGCGTTTCGGCTTTAACCAAAGCCTTGATCACGACAATTGGCTATGAAACAAAACAAATAAAAGTATATAAATATTTACAAACATATGGTGTCAACTGTGCTGTAGAGAGCACAGGAAAAAGGCAATTTACATATTTACATAGCTCAACGATACTGTTGAGGACAGCAAGAATGTATTACTGTCCTAGAGGATGTTATTTGTACATAGAAGGTAATAGGGGAGCTGAGCAGTTAGTTTAGGGAGTGCCAAAGAGTTGGTCAGTAGCGATTGGAGGAAGGTATAGATAGGTTAGAGAGGAATTAAATATAAATAGGTGTATATAGATATACTTAATTAGACATATTTAGTTAGAGAGATAGGGTCGTAGTATGAAAACGTTTCCGAGTTACCAGGTGTAGGTCATGGAACGTTGTAGGATAAGATTGGAAAGAGGCGTCTTTCCTTGGTGGGGAACGCTTGATTATGGTGGTTGCTATATTTCAATTATTCCCAGATGGGATAGGCGTTTTTCAGCACGGTCCTATGGAAAGCAATATCATAGCTGTCACTATTCTGGCAAGAAGATCAACCAGAGCTAAATAAAGTACCATGTAGCGTTAGTCCCTCCAAGCTGACAAATCATTAGTATTATGTGATTATAGAGTTTGATTATATCTCCTTAGTTTCAATGTAGCCTAAAAAGATATATGTGTCAAATAGGTTGTATAATATATGTGCAGAGCTAATTGTTGTCAAAACAAAAGTTCCCCCTGCTTTTTATCCAAAGTGCATAGTGGGCATTAAGGGACAGAGTGCCTGTCATTATAGAGTTAAATACCTTCTTTCTGTGATTAGTCCGCCCCCGTCAGAGTCCTGGTAGAAATGAGCACAGTGTGTTATCGGTCGCTGCTGTTTATAGCAGAAAAACAGGAAGTGGGGAATCCGCACATGCTCAGTAGCATGGCTCGGACTTGTACTTCCTCCAAAGTGTGGCAGAAGTGCCATGTTAGGAGTATGTTAACCAGTGGTTGCTTGTAGTTGAAAGTGCAATGCACCATGGGAAGGAAGGGGAGGGGGAAGGAGACGTTCTCAGGCTGTCAGCTTCAGTGTAAACAATGCTGCTAGTAGTAATTATAGCAGGAGATCGGTGTGAAGGGGGGCTGATTGTAAGCATGAATGAAGGGTGTGTTATGGAGTATTCCACAGGAGGTATATTATACAAAAAGACAAGATCAATGTTAGATATTTCAGTATTAGGAAGAATATAAAGGGCCCAAAGGGTGAAGACATTGAGAGGAACAGGAGACATATACTTTATCAATATTGTGACGTCATGTTTAGTATCTTATAGTAGATGTATAGTTCTCATGTATTATATCTCAGAGTAATGGCATACATATTGGTTATGATCCAATAAAGATGGATGTAGATGATAAGATTTATTATTTCACTTCAGGAGAGAAGTGAGTTAGTACAATGGAAACTGTGATGGAGACAACTCCTGTTAAAAACAAGGTCAGCTGGATCACTACTTCATTGTTATGTTGAAGGCAACAATATGTATATAGTGCCTAAGATTTTTAAGGCACAAATTTATTCGGTTACATTCTGCATGTATAACCTGTATTGAGGGAAAAAAAAAGGTTAAGAGACACAGGGGGTCCCAACCCTCAGCAACAGATATCTAGGTCATTGGGAGCAAGACTAATATCTACACGGTACAGGCTCTAGTTGGGATCTTACCATTCCAGTGCAACGACTAGGGGAAGGGAGTGTGCAACTTTGTACCTATATTTGCATTTACTGAAATTGAAGAAATCCTGTTAGTTGACACCTCCACTCATCACCTACGCGGTGTGCACACCATTATACCCTATTGATCTGATCAGCCGACATGTGCAGCTAACAGGCTCTTGGAAGAAGGGGAGGAAAAAACGGAAACTCGCCCAGGTGTGAAGGGGTTAATGAATCAGGGCCTATGTATATATACACCACTTCTTTCATAAAGCTAAATGCATTTTAGTCTGCCATTTAGAATAGATGATTTTGCAACCTGGGTAACCTATTTCTAAGCCGATATCCAAAGAACAAAATGAGCGGCACTTACCAGGATCTTCTGTTCAGTGAATGGATAAAAGGGTTACAAAGGTGCAGGAAAGGGAGGACAGCGGGGTAGCGACCCATTGAAGCCCTAGCAGGGTGAAACGGTGACCATTGTTCTACCCCACTGTCCTCCCTTTCCTGCACCCTGTTTATCAGAATGGAATAAATCCTGCACAGAAGATCCTGGTTAGTGCCGCTCATTTTCTTCTTTGGATATATTCATGTCGTATGCCAGAGCTGAGAAACACCTGATGACCCAGATGTCAGCCACATACTGTAGACTTTGTGCTTTAAATATCTGTGTAAGGTCACTAGTGCCCGGTTTTCTTTTCTACCAGCTAAAATATTTCTAAACCTTGTCTACCTGAATGACTTTGGTGTCTAATGTTTTGTATGGGCTTTTTTTAAAATATGTAAGAATCTTTCTGTCAATTACAAAGCATCACGTGTGCAGAAATTGAGAAATTACAGCATACTTTATTGAGCTTGAGAAAGAAATCTAGATATTGTTATAGATACACTTTATGAAGAAAAGGGATTTGGTGTTGGTTTAATTTCCTGTTTTTATTAATCTTTGTAAAGGATCTTCAGTTATGACTGATTTATGTAATTACATTTCAGATGGTCACAATGGGTGATCTTTTTGAACTTTTAATTTAAAGTTATGTCACGCAGTAAGGACTTTTAAGTTGGTCATATTTCCTGTGAAATATTTGGACTCAAATCTGATATTTTCTCCTGTTTTACTGCTAGTAGTTGTTGTTGGTAACCCTTACAGTATATATTATACATAGGTTCTGAAATAAGGGTCACAATCAGTTGTTAAACTTCTGAGACTGACTTCATTTCTTATTTATAGCTGTGCTAAAAAAATAACTTGAAATAATAAAATTGAGAATTCTCAGTATTTTTTTCTTTACAGGCCAACCCAAATCAAGATACTAAATAGAAAGCTTCTTTTTTTGTCAAGCATGGTTTCACCACTTAATGACCTCCTCTTTCTCCAAATACCATAACTTTTTTATTTGTCTATTGGCAAAGGTATACGCAGGAGCAGTTGGCTGGCAAATTTTAGCTTGATGGGAAAGCATATAGCAGTGGCCCATGCATAGCGGCCCATCCTTAAAGGGGTTGTGCGATCTTAAGGCCCTGTCTCACATAGCGATATCGTTAGAGAGATCGTTGTAATTGTGACGTTACAACGATCTCTCCAGCTATGTCGTTCTGTGTGACATTTAGCAGCGATCAGGCCCCTGCTGTGAGGTCGCTGATCGCTGCAAAGTGCTGAGGGTCATTTTTTGATCATTGGTTTCCTGCTGGTCAGCACGCATCGCTGAGTGTGACCACGAGAAGCCAGCGATCAGTGACCTCACTGGCTGGTAACCATGGTAAACACCAGGTGTCTAGGCAGTGCGCACTGCCTAGATACCCAGTGTTTACCATGGTTATCAGCATCCTCCCTACTTAGCGCTGCCTGTAAGCAGGGAGGATGCTGGTAACTATGATAAACAGTGGGTATCCAGGCAGTGCGCGCTGCCTGGATACCCACTGTTTATCATAGTTACCAGCGTTCTCTCTGCTTAGCACTGCCAGTAAGGACGCTGACATCGCCTTCAGCGATGTGGGAGGTGGCTCCCATGGCCCTGATCACTGGGGAGATCTGCCTGTTTGACAGCTCCCCAGCGATCAGGTAACGACGCTCCAGCGATCCTGGCAGGTCGTTATCGCTGTCGGGATCGCAGGAGCGGTCGTTATGTGTAACTGGGCCTTTAAGCTACAAGTCTACCATCATCACGTGTGACTGCAGACTTGTGAATTCTCACACCGTGTGCACTGTGCACTGTAAGTATTCTTTAGTATCAGCAGCGGGAGCAGGCGCTTATGTGATCTAAGGTATGTGATTGGTATACTCTCGGTCACATTACTAATAGACTGTTTCTGGCCTTGCTTAATACAGTTGCATTAAGTGAGGCCATGCAAGTCTAGTCATTATGTGACCACATGTATTCAAATCACATACTGTAATTGTACGTATTGTACGTATTGCATGTATTGTAAATACATGCCCACTGAATCATCACAGCACTGCAAGCAATGTGAGGATTCACAAGTCTGCAGACTTTTAGCTTAAAACTGGACAACCCCGTTACCATGTCTACCTCTGGCTGCTTCAAAGGTTATATGCATACTACCGCATTGCCTGTCTGAGTGCTGCTCGACAAAAAAACTGACAGCATTCAGACCAGCTCAGATTAGCGTTTCTAATGGTCAGACAAATCACATATTATGCTCGTGTATTACTATTTTTGAACTGTATAAATACAAAAAAGGGAGGAGACAAGAGGCGCAATAGTGCCCTATCACTAGTGACACTGTTTGTGTGAGTATATCAATAGGCGTACACTCACCTGGTCCAGTTGTGTGACCCACAATTGTTTTTTAAGCATTCGGTTTATAGCTGCAGCCACTCGTACGTGGAAAAAGGCTCCTATATAGGGAAGATGGTGTGTCACGGTCCGCGCTGCTGTCTCAATGGCATCACAAGGAATGGATGTCTCCAAGAAGTCACAAGGAAGGCAAGGTTCCAAAGTAATGATCTCCTTTATTTTTTTAAAGGAGATCATTACTTTGGAATCTTGCCTTCCTTGTGACTTCTTGGAGACATCCATTCCCTGTGATGCCATTGAGACAGCATCACGAACCATGACACACCATCTTCCCTTTATAGGAGTATTTTTAAAATGGATATTGTTTTTCACATATGTAATACAACAAAGTATGTGATGCTTACCACACTCCTAAAAAAAACATATCCCCTGAGTAAAGGTGGTCACATGTACACATTTGTGTGTATCTTTTCAAAAACACTTGATCAACAAAGTCATCAATATTAAGAACTCCACAGCAAAATAAATAGGATAGGTAAGGTAAAAAATGTTGATAACAGCTGAGTGAGGGTGGGGTAGAGGGAGAGCCGCTCACCTCACAATATTCCTCCAGGTTCTCCGGCTCACGGATTGCGGCTGGCACCACTGTTGCAGTTCATGAATTAATGATTCCGGAGTCACTTGTCCATAAGAGAAGGATGCTTTCTTCAAATATTAAAAGCATAACAAGGCCGGATGCTTTTCAGACTACGTCATTACTCATCGGCAACCATTTTACAATAAACAAAAACACACACATATTAAGACAAACTTCCTGATTAATTAGTCAAATGACCATCATATGCCAGGTTAACTCCTTTTTGACCCATAATGTAACGGAAACAAGGTTTATTATACTCCCATATCTAAACACTTCTGGCAGTACCTCTATTAGAATGTTCACGTATCTCATAAATTGCACATATTTATTAATTACAATCACAAAGTGAATAGACATGAAAAAGACCATTCCCCACCGTACATGAAATAAATAATCTGCTAACACTACATACCATTGTACCTGGTGGAAGCATGGAAATAGATATGAACCATGGATAAGGAAAATTGAAGATGAAACAGCAGGGGAGGAAAAATCCATCAAGGAAAGAAAGAAGCCAGAGGAGTGAGAGCAAGGGGGAGGGGGAGCGGGACTCAAGACGGATAAAAAATGGATATTCCCCATCTCTTGATGCTTTTATCAGTGACAACAGAAAGCAAAGTTTTCAAATAAGATTGTTTGGTGGGAATCACATCAATAATTACTGTGCGGAAAGTCAATAAAGGCAAACCAAAATGACTCCCATGTACCGTGCTCAATAAAAATACATAAGATCACTTTTTAGGTTCAGACCCAGGGGGCTTCTCGCATCTAATCGCAGGATCCATAATTTCTCCCGATCATGTAATTTCCGCTCCCAACTCCCTCCTCGTGCTGGTTTCAAAACTCTCTCTACACCCTGCACCCTCAGAGAGGACACATCTTCAATATGAACATCCCTAAAGTGCTTGGTTAGCCCAGACATGCTCTGTCTAAGAGTTGTGGAACCAGATGCAGACACATGTTCGGAAATCCTCTTCTTAAGGGTTCTAGTTGTGCATCCTACATATGATTTATTACAATTCACGCAAGTGGCCAAATAGACCACATGTGTGGTATTGCAATTGATGTATCTTTTAGAGATAAATCTTTGACCTGTTGTATTATTACAAAAAGAAGAAGATACCTCTATGTGTGTACAAAGATTACATCTTAGGCCACCACATTTGAAGGTTCCATTATGTCTCAGCCAGGTGGAATTAGCTTTACTACTGGTGTATAAGCTTGGGGATAAAGTGTAACCCAAGCTCATAGCCTTCTTGGCTACCAGGCGCCAACCCCTGGACAGGATTTCCCTCAGCACGGGGTCTTGGTACAGAATGGGAATATTCCTTTTCATACTGTTGACTATATCCATATAATCAACACTATAGGGAGTTGAGAAAGTAGGTAGATTACCCATTCTGCCTTTCTCTTCTCCCCTCCTCCCATCCATCAATAAATCCTCTCTCCTTCTACCTCTCATTCTCCCTACAGCACCCATCAAAGTTCCCTTACTGTATTCTCTCTCTTTCTCAAACGGCTTTGGATCATCTGTTCCTCCATCTTATAATCCAAGGTTGTCAAACAATTTCTCTATGCTCTGATTAATTCCCCTAGGGGTAAATTATGTGTAACGTGGGATGGATGACAACTGTCCGCTCTCAAAATAGAGTTGCCTCCCAGGGGCTTTCTATATAATTTAGTATCTATCCTGCCAGTCATGCTGTTACTCATGAGGAAAATATCCAAAAAGGGTGCATTATTTGCATGTTCTTGCATGGTAAAAGTCAAATTAAAATTGTTGTCATTAAAAAATTCCAACAGGGACAGAGGAGTAGGTACAGTACAGGAGATACACCTGACAGATCAGCCCAAATGATGACTAGGTCGTCTATGTATCTCCCGTACCAAATGAGATGATCCTGAAAAGAATTGTCCAAATTATGGACAATTTCTGAGATACGTGCACATTCTAATAGAGGTACTGCCAGAAGTGTTTAGATATGGGAGTATAATTAACCTGGTTTCCGTTACATTATGGGTTAAAAAGGAGTTAACCTGGCATATGATAGTCATTTGACTAATTACCGTAATCAGGAAGTTTATCTTTATAAGTGTGTGTTTTTTTTTATTGTAAAATGGTTGCCGATGAGTAAGGATGTAGTCCGAAACGCGTCCGGCCTAGTTATGCTTTTAATATTTGAATAAAGCATCCTTCTCTTATGGACAAGTGGCTCCGGAATCTTTAATTCATGAAAAAAATGTTGATATCGTGTTAGCCAGTAGATAGAAAAATATTAGAATCTGAGAGTCCTCAGTGGTTGATATCTTTTAATGGCTAACTGAAAGGTCTCTTCATCAGGCTGATAATGACACAAATTCTGAAGACTCACCCATATATACATATGCAGGGTAGGATGATGCAGTAAATATGACAGGTGACGTAAAGCAGAAAATAGTAGTCCGTCTTGGGAGGGGGAGAGGAGCTGGGGAGGTAAAATCAAAATTCCAAGATAAGAAGAACAGATTGTATTACTGTTCTACGATAAGTGGTCAGGGAGACCTGAAAATTCCACAATGAATGTAGAAAGCCAAAAATCCATGCTAGACAGTTCACGTAAGAAGTGTCAAAAGTTCATTGTCTTCTAACTGGGGTCTGTTCAAAGATGTGATATCCCCAAATGCCCTTTCAATTGATGTAAAAATGCATGAATCCATATGAGACATTCAATCCTGTTTTGAATGTGTCAAAGGTCGTTATCAATTTGTATTCCCAAATTCGTTTCTCTTTCTGAGATTTGAAGTTACTTTTTTAAATGAGCAGAGTCATGTCTGTTACCATGTGGAGGGATCCTGACAACCAAGAAAACAACTTTTCAGACAACATGACTGGTTTATGATGTACTGTGACTACAGATATCTGATGGTATATGACAATTGGTATTTTGTAACATTTCTGTACAAAGTATATCATACCAATCTGTACAATGGATGTTGTATGTACACCGATTTACAATGCTCTATACCGGTCACATCTAGACCTGCTTACATTACTTTAGATATTACATATGGAGCCATATAATTTTCATTTTTAACATAGTCTTGAAGCACATTATGGTTTGCTACATGTGTGCACGATCAGAAGCTCCATCAGTAGATGAATGCAGGGCCAGAACCACCTTCAATTGATGAATGCAGCATTAGAACCACCGTCAGTAGATGAATACAAAACCAGAACAACCAGCAGCACCATCGTCAGTACATGAGCGAGCCAAGCTTAGTACAGTGATCCATTTCAGTCTCAATTCAGATCTACTATACTCTTGTATTACATGAATCTATACCTCCCAGTACATCCTACAATGGTAAGGAGATGCTGGAAGTTGTTACCAACCATCACCAGACTGCAGATCATACAGGTACTACAGGATTGATGAGACAATGTCAGCATCACAAACATTTACCTCCAGGTATCTTATAGATGATATCTTACCTGATTGGAATTGTTCCCATCCCTTTTTACTCCATGTAGTACAGGCGCCATGATGAGATTTCACTTCTACAGCTAGTCCCTTCAAATTTCCCTCTACTCCATCTTCAGCAGCACTTCCCAACATGGTGTCCAAGAAGAGTATCATTATGCTGCCCCATAAATATAAATATCTATCATGCTCTACCACTGACTAAATAATTGCCCTGCACTTTGCTTCCTGCACAAAAAACCCAGACTGTTCCTCTCCATATCTCTCCCACAATGCCTCTCTTCATAATATACCCCCTTCTCTATCCCTCCCCATAATATACCCCTACACTGCCCCCCCCATAATATGCTCCCTACACTGACCCTCCCCATAATATAACCCCTACCCTGCCCCTTCTCATAAATATACCCCCCACAGAGCCCCTCTTTATAATACACCTCCCACATAGGAACCCTCCCCATAATATACTCCAAACCCTGACCATCTGTATAATAAATCCCCCAAACACCACCCCTCTCCCTAACATACTGCATCATTGCATACAATGCAATGATTAAGGACCATACGGTTCCAAACATGTTTACCTTGATCTAATGGATCCTATGGATTTATGTTTTAAGCTCTTTTACTTATAGTCCTGTGACTTTTTTAAATGTTGGAATAAAGATTGGAGAAATTTTAAAAGGAGTCTGAACGCTGGATACCATTACTTCTCAGTATAAAATACACACACTGGCCCTTGAAAAACTGTGCCTCCTTGACAAGTAATGTGCACACATAGTAACACTCTGCCCCACAAACCCCCTTCCAAACCCCATCCCCACCCTCTCACCACCAAATGTCAGTACATATCATCTTCAGCTCCTACTTGGAGCGCTTACAATTCGGTCCACATTCTAGCCTCCACCGTGCAGCTCTGCGTCGCAGGCAACAGTGACTGTGATGAGGTCCCAGAGTGATGTCCACTTCACACTGCTGCATGCTGGGCCGCGGAGGACGCTCACTGCTCTGCCCCAGTCCCGGCTATCATGTATTCAAATGTATTTGCATCTTTTAGAAGAGTACAAGATGAAAGAAATCAAAGTCTCTCAGCCGCAAGGGAAGTTTAGGTGGCCACAATCAAAGGTACATTGAACAATAGCCTGGAGACAGGTCCAAGGGGCATAAGTCCCCCTGCCACTGGCCTAGCCAGCCCATGTGTATATGAGAGCTATATAGTCAATTACTAATAGCATCACCCACTAGACTCATAAACATACAAACACTAGGGATATTTTGAATCTTTTTCCTTAACTATATAACAATCTGATCAGCTCTTCATGCTCAATACCATCCTTCCTGCAGATCAGGTACCATTTTCAACATGACACATATTTACATGCGAAAGACAACGTATGCATGAATGTATGACTTTTCAGAAACAGTATTAGCCCTTTAACAGTCAATTGCATACATGTTTTTGATAGGTCAATATGAAGCCAGGAGCTAAGCTTATTTCATACCACTCAGATGCCTGCTGTATCTGACAGCATCATTTAAATTACTTCATGATGAAATTACAGGAAACCACTGGGTTACCATGGCAGACAAAACTCTGCAATTGCCATCTTGCCAGATTTGCTCCATTTCGGTTGTCAAAAATACAATAGAAAGCAATGAAAACATTATGTGTACCCCAAAATTATATGAATAAAAATGTCACCTCTTCCTGCATAAACAAGCTCTCACCCAGCAAAATGGAACGAAAAAAAAAGCTAAGGCTCTCAGAAGGTAGTGACACAAACACATTTTTGTTTTTTTTTTTGTACCACTAATATAGCAAAAATCTAAACAAGTTTGGTATCTCTAAATTCATATTAAGCTCTCATATAGTTGGTTGCTAACCCTGCAATTTTTCTGTGACTATTTTGCCCTTAATATGTGCAACTGAAATAGCCGAGACTTAGCCCAGTCTCCTGTTATTACCCTGGTGTGGCATATCTTTGGAATCTCCTCACCATTTATTTCCTATATGTGTCATTACCTGTATGTGTGCTTTTAATCAATAAAGTTTAATTATTTTTGAACAGTAACTCCTGAGTAGTTTCTACTAAGTAAATAAGTGAAGTGGAGTGTCCCATTATCGTCCAATTATTGTCATAGAGCTGAGTGGGATAGTCATGTATTGATCATGAAGCTTATACATGTTTTGCAGGCAATTTACTGGTGGAACATATTAATAATAGTTAGTATAATAGCTGATGTCAGATACCAGAAGGACAGACAAAAAAAAAATGCCAAACAGGGTCAAAGTCATAAGGCATCGTAGATCAGTCAAGGTCAGAATAAGAAGTAACAGATTAACTGAAAAGTAAGATTCCAGCGTTCAGAAGCCTCCAGGCACAATTTCTGGCAAACACCAGCAGATGTTGGGAGCTTAAGTATGGTGTGGTACTGTCATATTGGCCACACTTATTAGCCTGGCTGAGCATAATGACAAGTCTAAGCCACACTAGTTCCTAGCTGGACAATGTCGGCTGACTGAAGTAGATGTAGCTGGAGATCTAGGAGGAGATATCCTCATAGTGTATCCTCACCGATCCCTGGAAGAGCGTGAACCCTTGCGGGCAGGGTCCTCTTACCTCTTGTACCTGTCTGAAAGTGGTGTGCTGCTGAATTGGAGTAAGTGGCTCTGGATGCCCTGAAGGCACAAAGATTTGAATCTCTGGTGAGCCAGTGGGAGGGTGAGACTCTGTTGCCTGTTACACTGTGAGCTTTATTTGGTTATATGTTATATGCCTTTGACTGTTGTGGATCAAATAAAGTCTTACCATTTTGTAGCTCCCTCACACATTGTTGTCTGAATAGTGTTCTGCCCACAGTTAATGAGTTTGGGCCTTCAGCTGGGATCAGCCCTGGTGCATGCGTTGTTTCTAAAGGCGGTCAGGCCAGTGGATGAGAGCACCCACTGACATGTGATTAGTTATGTAGATTCCATGTCACTGCTTTGTTACTGTTTTGCTCTTTGTGTTTGAAAAAGTCCCTTGCTTCTTGTATTCTACAAATTACAACCTATTCTCACATTGCTTTATAGCTCACTGCGTTATTAGGTTGATTTCCAAGAAAAAGGTCACTGGTTCAAATTGATGAGCGGCCATGAAGCAGATTTTCCAAGAAAAGAGAAACACAATAATCAAGCTCATCGATAGCGGTCTATCGGCCAAGAAAATTGCCAAAGTGTACCATGAAAGTTGGAATAATACATAATGGTCTGCCCATCAATTCAAAAGCCAGGAGGTGTATGATCAGGCAAAATATCAGTCAACAGGTCAGCTCATAACAAGGTATATCAGTTCTGGCACGACAAACACGGCAGTGGTGGTGGATCATATGATTCGTAATAGTTAGATCATAGACGTCCATGCAAACACTGTGCAAAGCACATTAGAAAAGTCTGTAATGGTGGCCTGAAAAAAAAGATGAAGAAGCCTCAATTTCAATAACCTCATAAGAAGTGTCTGCTCGAGTTCACAAAAAAGTAAGGCTCCTTTCACATCAGCATTTTGCTGATGTTTGCGGCCGATCCGACACATGGCGCTAGGGATGGGCGAATCTACTCGCTAGGACTCGTTACTCGGCGAGTAGTAAGGGACTCGCAGGACTCGGTACTCTGCGAGTCTCCCAGTGATTACTCGCACGAGTCCAATGCAAATCAATATCAATCCTAGTTTTGTCAGAAACGCTGACAAAACTAGGATTGCCATTGTTTGCATTAGACTCGGCTACTGTGCCAGTGATAGCAGGGAAACTCGCAAAGTAACTGCTGTTACATTGCGAGCCGAGTCCAGCTGTCTTCTCTGTGCAGGCTGCCAGCTCCAGGGTCCTAGAGCCTGCCTGCTGCCTGATGTAGCAGTGCTGAGATTGTTCTCAGTCTGCTCATTCCCTGTGCATAGACATCTATATTTATGCACAGGGGATGTAGCAGAGAGGACATCGCGTTTTGGACTACGTCGGACGGAAGAGGATTTTTTTAATTAAAGATTGAGTCCCTAATGGCTTTTTTTTTTATTTCAAATAAAAATTTTTCTCTGTGTTGTGTTTTTTTAACCCTTTATTGGAGATTCTTAGTGGCTGGGTCAAACGTGGCCTGACATTAAGAATCTCGGGCTTAATACCAGCTTGTATAACAAAGCTGGTATTAACCCCTTTATTACCCAGCGTGTCACCGCCACCAGGGCCGCTGGAAGAGCGGGGTTCAGCGCCAGAGGATGGCGCTTCAATGAACGCGCCATCTTCTGGGGCGGCTGCGGGCTGTAATTTGCATCGGGGGGTGCCCAGAAAGCTTGGGCATCCCTGCGCTGCGGATTCCAGCCCCCAGCTGCTTAGCTGTACCTGGCTAGACATAGAAACTGCGCGGAGCCCCACGCATTTTTTTTTTATTATTTAATGAATTTCAGAGTCAGAGGCTCAGAGTCAGAGTCTCGGAGTCGGAGTCTCAGAGTCGGAGTCTCAGAGTCGGAGTCTCAGAGTCGGAGTCGCCTCAGAGTCGGAGTCGCGTCGGAGTCGAAGTCGGAGTCGGAGTCGTCTCGGAGTCGGAGTCGTCTCGGAGTCGGAGTCGTCTCGGAGTCGAGTCGGAGTCGGAGTCGTCTCGGAGTCAGAGTCGGAGTCGTCTCGGAGTCGGAGTCGTCTCGGAGTCGGAGTCGTCTCGGAGTCGAGTCGGAGTCGGAGTCGTCTCGGAGTCGGAGTCGTCTCGGAGTCGGAGTCGTCTCGGAGTCGGAGTCGTCTCGGAGTCGGAGTCGGAGTCGTCTCGGAGTCGGAGTCGTCTCGGAGTCGGAGTCGTCTCGGAGTCGGAGTCGTCTCGGAGTCGGAGTCGTCTCGGAGTCGAGTCGGAGTCGGAGTCGTCTCGGAGTCGGAGTCGTCTCGGAGTCGGAGTCATCTCGGAGTCGTCTCGGAGTTGGAGTCGTCTCGGAGTCGGAGTCGTCTCGGAGTCGGAGTCGTCTCGGAGTCGGAGTCGTCTCGGAGTCGAGTCGTCTCGGAGTCGGAGTCGTCTCGGAGTCGGAGTCATCTCGGAGTCGTCTCGGAGTCGGAGTCGTCTCGGAGTCGGAGTCGTCTCGGAGTCGAAGTCGTGAGTCGGAGTCGTCTCGGAGTCGGAGTCGTCTCGGAGTCGGAGTCGTCTCGGAGTCGGAGTCGTCTCGGAGTCGGAGTCGTCTCGGAGTCGGAGTCGGAGTCGTCCTCGGAGTCGGAGTCATCTCGGAGTCGGAGTCGTCTCGGAGTCGGAGTCGTCTCGGAGTCGGAGTCGTGTCGGAGTCGTGTCGGAGTCGGAGTCGGAGTCGTCTCGGAGTCGGAGTCGTCTCGGAGTCGTCTCGGAGTCGGAGTCGTCTCGGAGTCGGAGTCGTCTCGGAGTCGGAGTCGTCTCGGAGTCGGAGTCGGAGTCGTCTCGGAGTCGGAGTCGTCTCGGAGTCGGAGTCGTCTCGGAGTCGGAGTCGTCTCGGAGTCGAGTCGGAGTCGTCTCGGAGTCGGAGTCGTCTCGGAGTCGGAGTCATCTCGGAGTCGTCTCGGAGTTGGAGTCGTCTCGGAGTCGGAGTCGTCTCGGAGTCGGAGTCGTCTCGGAGTCGGAGTCGGAGTCGTCTCGGAGTCGGAGTCGTCTCGGAGTCGGAGTCATCTCGGAGTCGTCTCGGAGTCGGAGTCGTCTCGGAGTCGGAGTCGTCTCGGAGTCGAAGTCGGAGTCGGAGTCGTCTCGGAGTCGGAGTCGTCTCGGAGTCGGAGTCGTCTCGGAGTCGGAGTCGTCTCGGAGTCGGAGTCATCTCGGAGTCGGAGTCGTCTCGGAGTCGGAGTCGTCTCGGAGTCGGAGTCGTGTCGGAGTCGTGTCGGAGTCGGAGTCGTCTCGGAGTCGGAGTCGTCTCGGAGTCGTCTCGGAGTCGGAGTCGTCTCGGAGTCGGAGTCGTCTTGGAGTCGGAGTCGTCTCGGAGTCGGAGTCGTCTCGGAGTCGAGTCGGAGTCGTCTCGGAGTCGGAGTCGTCTCGGAGTCGGAGTCAAAAAAATGCGTGGGGGGCTGGAGTCCGCAGCGCAGGGATGCCCAAGCTTTCTGGGCACCCCCCGCTGCAAATTGCAGCCCGCAGCCGCCCCAGAAGATGGCGCGTTCATTGAAGCGCCATCCTCTGGCGCTGAACCCCGCTCTTCCAGCGGCCCTGGTGGTGGTGGCACGCTGGGTAATAGAGGTTAGGGCCAGCTTTGTATTATCAGCTGGCCCTAAGCCCGAAATTTATGGCGGTCACGCCAATATTAGACATGACCGCCATGAATTTCTATTAAATTGTTTTAAAAAAAACACAACACAGAGAAATTTTTTTATTAGAAATAAAAAAAAAAGCCATTAGGGACTCCATCTTTAATTAAAAAAATCCTCTTCCGTCCAACGCAGTCCAAAACGCGATGTCCTCTCTGCTACATCCCCTGTGTATAGATATAGATGTCTATGCACAGAGAATGAGCAGACTGAGAACAATCTCAGCTCTGCTACATCAGGCAGCAGTCGGGCTCTAGGACCCTGGAGCTGCACACAGAGCAGACAGGACTCTTATCTGTGCGAGTTTCCCAGCCAGCGATTACTTACAAAGTAAACGAGTCCAATGCAAATAAATGACAAAACTAGGATTGCTTCAGGCTGAAGCTTCCGAGACACATCTGCGATTTGTAAATCTCACACTACTCGCTATTACTCGCTTCCCCATTCATTAACATTGGACTCGCTAGTGTCAAGCGATTCCGAGTAATTTAGGATTCGCCCATCACTACATGGCGCCGGTTCGGCTGCCTAACGCCCGACTTGCAGCCCAGATCCGGCAAACCCCATGCATTGTCTATGGGGCTTGTGGTGGCATGCGGCAAGTGCGGTTCTGCCGGATCCAGCAGATCAGGCACTTGTGGTGTGGCGAAAAAAAACGCTGCCAGCGACGTTTTTTTTTTCACCTCTGCAAGTGCCGGATTTGGCAGAACCGCACTTGCTGCATCTGGCTGCAAGCCCCATAGACATAAGGCTTGCCAGATCTGGGCAGGCCACTGATCCGGCAGAGGCAGTGCCATCTGCTGGATCGGCCACAAACATCAGCAAAAGGCTGATGTGAAAGCAGCCTTAGAAAAGTGGATGGTAGAAGACTAGAACCAAGTGATATAGAGCGATAAAACCAAAGGCAATAGACTAGGTACTAATGGGTGCAAATGGGTCTGGAAGGAACAAATCTGTCAGAAAAGTTAATCCCCACAACCAAACATACGACTATTAAGCCCTGTAAAAGAAAAGGCAATTAATCAATTTATGACACCAAAATCACATTTTTAAGTTTTTTATTCATTAATTTGAAAGTGTAGGACATGATGATGCACTTCCAGTTTCTCAGCCTCTGCTGTATTCCCTGCCTAGCGCCATCCTCATTAGATTTATTCACAGATAATTTATAGTACATGGTTAATGACATGACAATCAATCAGAGGGGGTGGAGCTATGCTGAAAATACAGTATGAGGCTGAAATGTTGGAAATACATCTTCATGCCCAAATGCATTTCCAGACTGATGTATACTGAACTTGAATTTGAGATTTTGTACTCCATTAGCAGAGCCTTGAGGTCATAAAAGGATCAACAGGCTTATGTTTTAAAGGCCAGTACAGTCTTATAAATAGTTTTGGGACAATAGAACTTTATGACTGATTTCCTTTAAATGTATTATTCCTCTATGTAATATAGTGGGCAAAACTTTACCAAGTAAAAGAACATTAGTCTGCCAGAAATTCCCTCTTCTCAAGTAAGTTAACTGAATGTACTTCTACATGTCATAAATGTGGATTATGCCATTCATCTTCTGAATGTATTCAGTTTGAGAAATAATAGAGTTTTGTATTTATTGTTGTTTCTTATTCAGGCAATAATCCATGTCAGAAAGAAAACAGAGAGGAATATCAATCAGCCTGTATGTGAATGAGTTTAAGGGGAGGAAAAAAAGAAAAGAAAACCACAGTCATGGAAAGGAAAATATGTATCATTGTGGTTCAAGTCATTGAACTTACAACGCATTTATAATGCAGTGAACTGAAACAATAACAAGATAGGAATAAAGAACATTTCTTGGCTTATATAAAAAATCTCTTATTTTATGTCATTTAGTGATATCACACAGCAAATATTGCATATATCCGGTATTATGAGGTGTTCCTGCATTCATGTTGGGTATAAGTGAGTGTTGAGGTGTTTCATAAACAATGTAGACATGTTTGTGAGCTAAAGATAGACCTGTGCTTCTAAATTATGTTTCTTTACAAAATGGAGTAATCTTGTAATGCCTGACTCAATATGACGACCGTCTGACTCTACCAGCACAAGCCACTCCATTAGACAGAGTCCCAAGTAATTTTGACACACTTTTACCCCCTGTGAAGCATGCCGGCGCTATAGCACGGGGCCGGTATGATTCACATGGCCTGCTCCAATCTGGGTGATTGCTTGACCTAGCAGTTACACAGGCCTGGAAAGGTGCCACGGGGTGCAGTGCTGTGACCCCGACTGCTATGGCAATGTGTTCACCCCCTTCGGGATTGAACAAGGAGGGGGGGTATGTGAGTTATGCCGGAGCTATAGCATGGGGCTGGTATGACTCACATGGTCTGCTGCAATCTGGGTGATTGCTTGACCTAGCAGTACACATAGGGTTAAGGGTGTGTTAGCTCAGTAGTAGAAAACACTGGGTTAACTGCAGCTAGGTCTGTGTTAATGCTGATTGCTCACAACGATCCCAGGTGTGGGTGTGGCTGGCAGGATATTAGGCTGCTCAGGGCTGAGAGAAGGAGATCGGATCAGTATGGACCTCTGAGATGTGAGGATGTGAGTCAGAGGAATTCCGTCCCTTTGGGACGTGGAGGGAGGCCTGCCATCTCCATGCGGGAGGCACCTTTCCCTCAGACTGAGTGTGTGTGAGCCTGTAGCCAGATGCAGGGGTTTAGATGGCTCCTTGAGTTGGGGAACCTTGGCTGAACCTGGAGGGTGCTCGACTCGGACGTGAGGTGCAGCCGTGGACCTGGAGACCTGTCTGGTATGGAGGTTTGGTGGCGGCTGGCGACCTGGAAACCTGTGGTGAGGAGACCATGGGGATGCCTGGTTTACTCAATAGCTCAGATTTGCCAATCCCTGGTCTGGCCCTGGAAGGGCAGCAGTCCATGAACATTTTATGATGGACTGTGTATGAGTATGTATGTGGTATATGGATGCATTATGATGGACCGCATGCTATGTGTCGTGTGGAGACCGAGGACTGCTCAAGGGCCAGGCAGTTGTAGCCACCATTGGTACTGACTGTTAGGTCATGATATGGTCCCGTTGAACTCATGTGGATGCGTGAAGGCTGTGTGCAGTATAGCAGCCTGTATGAGACTGGGTGACTTGTGTAAACAGGTCTGTACCAGCTGTGCCTGGGTCCAGGTGGGTCTGTGTTTCTCCGGTGTTCCTTAAGGTGGGGACATGTACCATGCAATGAGACTACAAATGTCTTGTATAGGGGTTCTGTACATAATGAGCTTTGTAACTAGGGTAGGCTCTGTTTTATGTTAAAACTTGACACTTACTTCAGGGCAGCTGGGCACCAGCGAATCGACACAGAGCTCTCCTTTCCCTTCTTTCAGGGGCACCTGTGTTTCTCCTCACAGCTCTGCTGGATTTCCTGTCCCAGGGTGCACTTCCAGGTTAGAGATACGTTACACAGAACATTCATCCAGAGAATGGCAGCTTCTCACCGGGCAGGTTTCACCAGTGTTTCTTTATTATTTATTCCATGAAAACAGGCGGTTTTTCAGGGGTAGTGGAGGGAGAATGGGGGCCTGTTTTCATGGAATAAATAATAAAGAAGCACTGCTGAAACCTGCCCGGTGAGAAGCTGCCATTCTCTGGATGAATGTTCTGTTTTGTGTTAAGTGTTGTATAGACTGATCTGTGTAAATAGTGCCGAGTGGGCGTTACCGCCCTTGGGACTGACTGTGATATCCTAAAGGTCCTGTTGATAAACATGATGTAAATATTATGTACAAAGTGGGGATAAGGCTAGGTGGCCATAACTGCCATAGGAAGCAATGATTGGTGCTCCTTGTGTTCTATGGAGCTGTAATCAGGGCTTCCGTGTACATAAGCCTTCTAACAGGTACATGTGAACTGTAGTGTGCTGTTATGTGAGATGTAATGTCATGTTGATTAGTGTTACTATGTGAGTGTACTATGTATTATATGTGATGTGAGCAGTTTATGACTTTAATAAACTGCTACATAATGTTCTTCGTTAAAAAAACATGGGTTTGGTGTCATTTTCCGTTGCCAAGCGAGTCTCCTAGGCGAGCACTACCTCACACCCCATACAGGGACCAAAAGATAACTGCCCTTGGAAGGCACTGTCCAGAAGCAAGAAAGGTCGCCAAGCAGGGTCTAAGTCGGGTGGTCAGTTAAAGGACAAAACCAGAATCCAATAGCGTAGTCAGGTAGCTGCGTCAAGACTGAGCTGGCAACAGATTACAAAGTTGTGAGGCAAAAAAAGCATCCAAAAAACAGGCTGAGGTAAAACTGGAAAACACTGTATGCAATACAGGACTTAAACAGGGAACCAAAAACTATTTCTGGCAGCTTGCAAGAAGAGGCTGAAGATATATGTGAGGTGTGGTACTTTTCAATAGGCTGGAGCTTAAAAGGTCATGACCTTACATGGACCACCCACACATTAACACTGCCACAATGGAAAGTACTACAGGTCCCATAAACTCTAAACCTAGTGGATGAGCAGAGCCAGCGTTCTCCAGTATTTCCTGTAAAGCCTTCTTCGCTATCACCAGCATCACGTGCAGAATGAATATGGCAGTGTCCAGTTATGGAAGCAGAAGTTGCAGGAACAGGCTCTGGTAGGGTACCTTTACACGCGGCTACATTTCTAGGGTGGCTACAGGTAACTTACTGGTTGCAGTGAAATCATGGAGAGATTATTCCATTTGTACACAGCAACAAGATAGAACCTTGTCTCCATGATTTCACTGCAACCAGTAAGTTACCTGTAGCCACCCTAGAAATGTAGCCGCATGTAAAGGTACCCGTATGGATATGACACTCACAAGACCATACAGCAAGCATGTGGCTTTCTTTTCATGTCTGTATTACAAACGCAATCCAGGCCTGACTTTGCTCCTTGCTATCTAAAGTCTGAGCTACATTTAGGTTACAGTAATATGATGCTGTGGGACATGTAAGATGGTGGACCTGCAGTCCTGTGCCCCCTGAAGACATCTATGATTTAATTGTATTGCATGTGATTTCATTATATAGTGTACTAGCCGTACTACCCGGCTTTGCCCGGGTTAATAACTGCTGTTAACAAAATAGAATGTGTTAACAAAAATTTATTCAGCACACAAAAACAACAAAACAAATCGATAGAAATGTACTGTATATACTCGCGTATAAGCCGAGTTTTTCAGCCCAAAAATTGGGCTGAAAAGTCCCCCCTCGGCTTATATGCGAGTCACTGTATACTGTATACAATGTATACAGTATACAGTCCCCCCCATCAGTATACAGGGCCCCCCCCTTGTGCAGCAATCCTGTAAAGGAAGAGATTAGCATACTTATCCCTGCCGCTGTCCCGCCGCCGCTATCGCGCTCCTCCGGCTTCATCCGGCTTCTTCCGGCTTCCTCCGGTGGGCGCAGGCAATGACATCATTGTCTGCGTGCCAGAGGAGGAAGCCGGAAGACGCTGGATGAAGACGGAGGAGCGCGATAGCGGCGGCGGGACAGCGGCAGCGGGACAGCGGCAGGGATAAGTATACTAATCTCTTCCTTTACAGGATTGCTACACAAGGGGGGGGGGGGCTGTATACTGATATGGGGGGGGGCTGCTGTATATACCTCTGGGGCTGCTGTATAGTACCACTGGGGCTGCTGTATACTACCACTGGGGCTGCTGTATACTACCACTGGAGCTGCTGCTGTATATACCACTGGGGCTGCTGCTGTATACTACCCCTGGGGCTGCTGCTGTATACTACCACTGGGGCTGCTGTATATACCTCTGGGGCTGCTGTATACTACCACTGGGGCTGCTGCTGTATATATCACTGGGGCTGCTGCTGTATACTACCACTGGGGCTGCTGCTCTATACTACCACTGGGGCTGCTGTATATACCTCTGGGGCTGCTGTATACTACCACTGGGGCTGCTGCTGTATATATCACTGGGGCTGCTGCTGTATACTACCACTGGGGCTGCTGTATATACCTCTGGGGCTGCTGTATACTACCTCTGGAGCTGCTGTATACTACCTCTGGGGGTGCTGTATACTACCACTGGGACTGCTGTATACTACAACTGGGGCTGCTGTATATACCTCTGGGGCTGCTGTATACTACCTCTGGGGCTGCTGTATACTACCTCTGGGGCTGCTGTATAGTACCTCTGGAGGATGCTGTATACTACCACTGGGGCTGCTGTATACTACCACTGGGGCTGCTGTATATACCTCTGGGGCTGCTGTATACTACCACTGGGGCTGCTGCTGTATATACCACTGGGGCTGCTGCTGTATACTACCACTGGGGAAGCTGCTGTATACCACACTGCTGGGGGCTGTATACCTGTGCTGGGGTCCACCCTCCGGCTTATACACGAGTCAATAGGTTTTCCCAGGTTTTGGGGGCAAAAGTAGGGGGTCGGCTTATACACGGGTCGGCTTATACACGAGTATATACGGTAATTATTAAAAGGCAAAAACTAAGCTAATAGAAGCATTTCACAACATATATTTCAACACCACAGATATTCCACACAGATTTAACTAAATTGGCCAAGTAATGTGAAGTAATCTTCTACTCCTTATTCGAGAGCCTTTTGATAGACGACATTCTTAGTTCTTCCTTCAGGTGCAAAGATGAACAGATTTTTGGCTGTTCCAACTCTTGAACAGGCCACATAAAGTTGACCATAAGAAAAGCATGGAGATTGTAAATCAATTCCAACTACTTTCAAAGACTGTCCCTGAGCCTTGTTGATGGACATAGCAAATGCAGTCGAACAGGAAACTGGAGGCGTTTAAAATCAAAAGGCAAATCAGATGGAATAAGAGGAATTGTTGAAATGAAAACATCTTCTCTTGTGGCACATCCTGTCAAAATGGTTGCCTCAATTACATGTGGAAACAGGTTCTTAATCAAGAGTCTTGTTCCATTACACAGCTTTGGTGGATCCTCGCTTCCCTCTCCTCAGAAAGTTCATTGTGGGCCCTTGAGGAAGCATCTCTTGTTTTGCACTTGTCATGCAAGCCTCGCTTCCCTCTCCTCAGAAAGTTCATTGGCCCTTGAGGAAGCAGCTGCTGTTCTCATGTGTGTCAGCCTTGTTTCTCGGTCTTCACATTTTTCACATTGTGGTAAAAATAGTCTGTAACTGGCAGTTTCTATATCCTCTCACATAGAGGTAATGTGACTGACATCAGCCTTTCCACCAACACACCCTAACTGACATCCTATTACCTCACAGACATCCTATTACCTCACAGAAGCTTTACTGAGAATGTCCTTTGTTGTCTATATTAACCAATCAGAGCTCAGATTAACAGTAGCAAAATAGAAGCTGAGCTGTGATTGGTTGCTATTGGCAGCCTGATAAATCCCCAGGCAACAGGAAATCCTCCCCCCTGACAGTATATATTAGCTCACACATACACATAATAGACAGCTCATTTGACTGACAGCTGCCGTATATCCTATATGGTACATTTGTTTCTCTTGTAGTTTTGCTGCTTATTAATCAGATTTTATTGTTGAAGGATAATACCAGACTTGTGTGTGTTTTAGGCGATTATGTGGCGAGGTTGGTGTATGTGTGGTGAAATGTGTGCTGAGGGTGGTATATGTGTTCAAGCACGTGGTAGTGTGAGGCGCATTTTGTGTGTGTGTTCATATCCCCGTGTGTAGTGAGTATCCTATGTCGGGGCCCTACCTTAGCAACTGTATGGTATATACTCTTTGGCGGCATCGCTCTCATTCTTTAAGTCCCCCTTGTTCACATCTGTAGCTGTCAATGCTAAAACTTTCCTTCACTTTTCCCATTATGTAGATAGGCCAAATTGTTGTGATGAATGCTCAGGTAAATTTGTCCAACATAGCTTGACGCTCTCGGGTCCCAAAATGTGACTGTGCAAAATTGTGTATAGTCACTGTCGATTTCCTCACACTTTTCCTTCCCTTTCCATTATGTAGATAGAGGCAAAATTGTTTGGTGAATTGGAATGCGCGGGGTTAAAATTTCGCCTCACAACATAGCCTATGATGCTCCCGGGGTCCAGACGTGTGATTGTGCAAAATTTTGTGGCTATAGCTGACAGCTCTCGATTTTCCTCCAACACTTTTCCATTCACTTTTTCCCCATTATGTAGATAGGGGCAAAATTGTTTGATGAACTGGAACGCGCGGGGTTAAAATTTCGCCTCACAACATAGCCTATGAGCTCTCGGGGTCCAGACGTGTGACTGTGCAAAATTTTGTGGCTGTAGTTGCGACGGTGTAGATGCCAATCCCGGACATACATACATACATACATATACACACATACATAAACACATACACACATACATACACACACATTCAGCTTTATATATTAGATTAAGAGGACTGTACTACAGTTATAAGAGATGTTATGTAGTAATGCATTATACTGATGTAGATATAATAATGTGTAGATATAGCACATCTAGTTATGTGTACAAAGTATGTGCTTATGGTAGACTGTAAGGAAGAATGTAGGTGAAAGGTGAGAAGCTTGACAGACTTATGCAGGGATCAAAAGGGTTAAATCTGGGTGAGTCACAGGGTGAGTGGCCAGTCTAGTGTGAGAAGACTCAGAGGAGATTGGAGTTGTGTCTACATTCTGGAGCCTGCAAGACAAGACAGAGAAAGCTCTTCCTACTGCTGAAAGAGACCAGCCCCTGGTGTTGTGGAGGAGCACTGGACAGAAACAGCATACTTACAAGTAAGAGACATGTGGGTGACTGAACCTCAGATGCTCTGGAGCTGAAGAAGAGTGTGTGAAACAGACTGAGAGAAAGGAAAGTGGGTCCTGTGAGGTGATAAGACTTGGGAGATCCTGAAGATTTTAGGGACTATTTGGCTGATGCACAAAGGGAGATAAGGGCCGTGAGGCGACCTCCTAGAAATAATCACTGTCTGTGGTTGTATGTAAAGTGAGTACAATTCAGCTGCTTAGTAAAGAAACGTCCATACGTAAGATGCCATTACCAGTAACTATAAAAATTGTACTTTTGTATCACGCAGAAGATGAGAAGAGTACTGCCTGCTGTATAATGTTCATCAAAGCCGTAAGATCATCAGCACCCACACACACAAGCGGCTGCTGCGGGCAGGGTCATTCCCCATATAACAGACTGAATGCGAATGTGGGACCTTGGCTAAGCCCAAGAGGTTGAAGACAGCCTACGATACATGCAGAAGGGCCCCTAAAATGGCAGACAAGATGGTGACAGCACATGACCAGAGATGATATCGTATAGCTCATACTGAGCAAAGAAGATGCCAAAGTGCGCAAAAGTGTACCTGGCTGAGAGATGTACTGTGTTTCAAGAGGGAAGGTGCAGTGGCTGGAGTCCATCCTAAAAAGAGAGGAATGTCTTGGAGGAGCTTCCGATGAAAGCAGAAAGTCTGGCCCAGAGAAGACGGTATTTGCGAGTGGAGGGCGCGGTGCTTGAAGAGATGTGGGCTGGTGAGTGCAGACCAACATGTGCGAGAGATGTGGCTGTTGGCAGAACCAGAAAGATGGATGGGTGACGCGGGAGGTCCGTGGTGCTGGAAGATGTTGGACATGCAATATAGGAATGGCACATCATCCTGACTAGAGCAACATCAAAGAAGTAGTGCAACAGCATGAAGACCTCTAATACTGACTGTGAGAAAGAGCGGCTGGGAAGAGTTTGCTGGAGGAGCTCTTACGATACCAGTTGGAGTGTCCAGAAGTCAGGATGTTGACTATGCAGCATCCTGGGGCATGCCAATCTTGCAGGTCAAAGACATGAGGTAGATGGAGATGAGTCATGTTCTATAGAGGAGGTAGGTTCAATCATCTTGTTTACCCTTGTCTAAGAGTGTCTAAAGGGAGGCCCAAGAGAGCTGAGTGTGAGCAGCAGTGTAGATAACTTTAATTAGATGAGCGCTCGTGAAGGGGAAGTGTACTGTGTAAATATTGTTTTGGTTTATGTGATTAGTCACGGTCATGGTAGAATCCTGGGTAGGACCTGTATTGGATAAGGGTGGGAGTGCCATAGCCTGGATGTAGTCTTTCTCCTGTCCGTGAAGCTGGCACTTGGGATTTCTCAGGTTTTATAAATTGTATGTTGTGGTTTGTGGCTCTTGTAGCCCATATTTTGCTGGGAAGCAAAGTGCTGTTACCTTTTTGAAAGTTACAAAAAGAAGTTGATTTAACATATTGTGGTTGGAGTCATTCATAGCAGCGCCGTATCTCTCACACCTATATGACTGGTGTTCTGGTCATTACAGACACACAATTAGGGAGGCGCAGTGGCTAAGTGGTTAGAACTGTTGCTTTGCAGCACGGGGGTTCTAGGTTGAAATCTGCAAGGAGTTTGCATGTTCTCCTCATGTTTGTATGGGTTTCCTCCAGGCACTCCGGTTTCCAACCATATTCCAAAGACATAAAGTTTGTTTGTTCTCCCCATATATGTGTGGGTTTCCTCCGGATTCTGTGGTTTCCTCCCACACTCCAAAGACATACTGAAAGAAAATTTAAATTGTGAGTTCCAGTAGGGGCAGTGATAATATTGTCCATAAAGCACTGCAAAATATGACTGCACAATATAGGCAATAATAATAATAAATATGCAGAGACTTGTGTCAATGATACAGATGATTGAAGGAATTACTACCAAAGGAAAAGGAAAGCCTCCATAAGAATAAGTTATCTGGGGCATTTTTTTCTTGCAGCCCATAAGTATATACAGATTGATCTATAAATCTATGAGCCTATTGCTAGGAAGAATATCAGCTACTAATCAATGGCTTGTACTCTGCTGATGGCCTAGCAAAGTGACAATGCGCATAATCATATGCAAATTGTCACTTCAGTGAGGAAGTAGACAAACTAATGCCACCTAATAAAGGTAGTGATCCTAAAAGTCATAATTCAGAATCCTGGACAAAGTGCCTCAGTGTCCGCGCTGCTGCTCCGAGACCAAAGACACACAGACACAGGGATGTCTGGATCAGCGATAGCCTTTATTTTCCGACGCGTTTCGGAGCCTCCTCCTGAGCTCCTTCCTCAGGGAACATCCTGTATGTTCCCTGAGGAAGGAGCTCGGGAGGAGGCTCCGAAACGCGTCGGAAAATAAAGGCTATCGCTGATCCAGACATCCCTGTGTCTGTGTGTCTTTGGTCTCGGAGCAGCAGCGCGGACACTGAGGCACTTTGTCCAGGATTCTGTATTACAACCACGGTCACCGTTGAGAGTGCGGTCCCTGCAGCAGCTGCCTGTACGCTATTCTACCAATTGTGGGTTTCACAACTGACAAAGGTGAGCAATTCCACATCGATAAGCGAAAGTGTATCATTGAGATAAGACCCTATTGCGCATTCTTTCGTTCACATAAAAGTCATAATTGACTCTTTAACAAGCCTTTTAATATGACTTTATTAATTGTGCCAGGATTTGTGCCAGATCAGAATCTCTATCTGCAGGTGCTGCATTTCGGGGTGATTGCCCTTCATCAGTGCAGTGTGTGAGAATTCTGATCTGGCTGTATGAGAGACTAAGGCTGGTTTCACATTTGCGTTTGTGTCTACATACGTATGGCATGCAGACGCAAACGCAGTGCAAACGCAGCCAATACTGATGTAAACACAGCGGAGAATCTTCACATGCGTTCACATTACTATGCACCCCGGCCAGCCAATCAGCTGTCTCGGGGGCGGCTGAGAGGTGGAGATCAGTGGTAAGATCTCCTCCTCCACTTCTCTCCGCGATGTCAGCGGGAGATCTGAAGAAACAGCTGATCTGACAGCTGTTTAAATCTCTCCGCACCAACAGCGATAGGATGATATCGGTACAGAGATAAGAAACAGCTGATCGCTGCTTCAAATCTCCCGTTGCCGACATTACATATTCGTGTCGGCAAGGGAGATTTAAACAGCTGTCAGATCAGCTGTTTCTTCAATTTTCCCGCGCTGACACCAGCGGAGGATCAGTGGATCTCTGCTGATCACCGTGGCTGCGCGCTGATCACCGCGGCCCCGGGAGAGATTTCAATGAGATTCGCAGCGTTCTCCTGCGCTGTCAGCAAGGATACTGTGACCATTGACCGCACAAAAAAATTCAACATGTTGCGTTCGGAGGGCACACAAATTGTACGCATCCGAACGCAAACAAAACCGAACGCAGCCAAAGGCAGGCACATGCATTCCCATGTTAAACATAGGAACGCAGTGCACAAGCGTTTGGCTGTGTTCGGTACGCTGCACTTGCAAACGCAAATGTGAAGGCACCCTAAGATAAAGTCTGGGGGAAAAGCTTTGCATTCTCCAGTTTTAGGGGCGTTTGCCACATCCTAAATCATACTTTTCATAAGAAAAATAGCTAAAAAAGTTGTTGTTACAGTTGTGTATTTAAAGATGTCATCTGTTGAACATGACTCTTACTCATGTCCTATTGGGACATATAGTCATTATAGAACAATTTCCCCCTGTCAAGAATTCCCTTGAAGAGCCAACGAGGAGAGCTGTTCATAAAGAATTGTTTGTGCTCTTAAGGCCTAACCTGTTCATGTATTACATTTAAGTTAGGATAGCTGACATGTAAGCCACATACACACCTTGAGTATTTGCTGAATTTTTTAATTCAGTATTTTGTAAGCCAAAACCAGGTGTGGAACAATCAGAGAAAAGTATAATAGAAACACCTGCACCACTTCTGCATTTTTTGCTGATCTTGGTTTTGGCTACAAATACTGGGGTAAAAAAAGTAACCAAATACTATAATGGTAATAGGTAATATGCAGACATAGCTTTCTTGCTAATTTCAGTATTACTAGGTAATAATTCATCCAGATCCACAACATTCAGATAATATTCTAATTAAAAATTGGTTGCCTTCATGGCACGCAGGGTTCCCACACTAAATCAAAAAAACTAAGCCAAACAAGAAGAGACATCTGTTTGATTGAGAGAACACAGCAGTGATCAGACATCATCAACCATGTAATGATTATCCATTCACAAATAACAGCAAAGGGATCAAAAAGTAAAGCATGTTCTGAAAACAGAAGTGAGATCGCAATGCACAAGGATCTATTTAAACTTTTCTATGAAGAGAAATTAGCTGACCACAGCTTTCATATTTTAAGCTTTCAAAACTTTCATATTTTTTAAAATTGGTCAAATCAACAGTATCAACAAAATCAAATGTGAACAATACAATAACCTCAGAATTATTGTACAGAATGTTGTTTATGTATAAACACAGTTTGTAGACGACCTAACAATTCACATGACTCAGAACAGGGTATTTTAAATTCTAAGACTAACATAAAGTCCAAAAACAAAAGTACAAAAAAAAACAAATTTAACATCTCACTTTGAATTTAAGCGTCTTACCATAATAACTACCGTATATACTGCAAACCACCCGTGTTAAGCCGACCCCCCTACTTTGCCCCAAAAACTTGGGAAAACGTATTGACTCGCGTTAAGAGCGAAGGTGGACTCCAGCACAGGTATACAACCCCCAGCAGTAAGGTATACAGGCCCCCCAGTGGTATACAGCAGCCCCAGGCATAAAGCCAGCCCCAGGTTATAAGCAGGCCCCCAGGGTATCAGGGAGGCCCCAGGGGTATCCAGAGCCCCAGGGGTATAATCAGGCCCCAGGAATAAACAGCAGGCCCCAGTGGTATCCAGCAAACCCTCCAGGGTATCAGCAGGCCCCCAGGGTATCAGCAGCCCCCATGCGGTATACATGCAGCCCCAGGGTACGGGGCAAAACGCCAGGGGTTCAGCAGACCCCCATGGGTATACAGCAGGCCCCATGGGAGTAACATGCAGGCCCCCAGGGGTATACAGCAGGCCCCCAATGGTATATAAAGAGGCCCCCGAGTAATCAACAGGCCCATAGGGTATCAGCAGGCCCAGGGTAATCAAAAAGGGCCCCAAGTGTATACAGCAGGCCCCCAATGGGTATTAAGCAGCCCCCAGGGGTTATCAGCAGGCCCCAGGGGTAATACAGCAGCCCCAGTGTTAATCAGCAGGCCCCAGGTGGTATCAGCAGGCCCAGGGGATCAACAGGCCCCAGGGTATCAACAGCCCCCAGGAGTATACAGCAGGCCCCATTAAGTGAAGTCAACAAGACCCCTCAGGGGTATCAGCAGTGCCCCAGGGTATTCAGCAGGCCCCCAGGGGTATTCAGCATGCCCAGGGTATCAAACAGGCCCCCGGTGGTAATCAGCAGGCCCCCGGGGTATCGCAGGCACCCGCGGGGTTTTATACAGGGTAGACCCCGGGGGTTTATACATGGCCCCGGGGTTTATACAGCAAGCCCCCGAGGGTTTTAGCAGGCGCCCCCGGCAGTGGTATACAGACCACCGCTGCAAGCACGGGCCATGATGCGGTAAAGTGTATTCACATTGACAAACATCACTGAGCGCCGCACGCTCTCCATACTCCGCCCGGCTTGTTCTGATGTCATGTTGACGCGCCAGTACATGACACTACAGGAAGATGCCGGGCTGGGACTGGAGGAGCCGCGCGCTGCAGGGAGAGATGGTAATGTATGAACTACTGTATAACGCAGCATGGGGGCCCGGTACTAGGCGGGGGGGCTGTATACCACTGCCGGGGCCGCCAGGGGCTGTGTGGGGCAATATGCACTGCATCCCCTTGCCGGGGATGGACAGGGGATGCGTGCATATTAATGAGCCGGGCCCACGTGACCGCGCGGTGTCACTGTAGCCCCCTCCTGCCTCCTCCTGCCCCCAGTCAGAGCCCCCGTCCCCGTCACACACATGTATATACTCGCGTATAAGCCGAGGGGGGACTTTTCAGCCCAATTTTTGGGCTGAAAAAGTCGGCTTATACACGAGTATATACGGTAAATAAGAAACCTGACAGCACTTCTGCAAGCTGGCTTCACACTGCGGTCAGGTCCGATCAAGGGCTGTCAGGGGTGAACCTGACAGCCCCGGACTGGATCTGGACACAGAACCAGAGGGCAAATATGTCCTCCAGTCCTGTGTGCAGCCGGATGCTGTAGAGCTCAGCTGTCCCCTGCTAAGTAGTGCTGAACCGCTTCACAGGGAACAGCTCCCTGGTGCTGAAGTTCAGTGTAGCTCACGCTGAACTTCAGCCGCAGGTGTCCGATTCCCGGATCCTACTGCATCACGGAAATCCGGCCCCATAGACTACCAAATTAGGGAGCGCAAGATTTCCCCAGATACAGGAGGATCCAGGAGAATCCGGGAGGATCCGATTTGGGGAGATTTTTCTCCCCGGACACAAAAATGCAGCATGCTCCGATTTTGTGTCCAAGAAAAAAATCTGATTCCTCCCGGATTCTCCCGGACATATGGAAACCGGATGGCAGAGAGTTGCCATCCAGCTCCATCCAGCCCTATAGGGCCGCACGGGGTGAAAATCGGGTCCGGGGCTGTCCGGTTTACACCGGACAGCCCCGGATCGGACCTGACCACAGTGTGAAGCCAGCCTAACATGCAAGTCTGAACAAATGCATACTGAACATAACAAATGCTATAATAAATAAAGAGATAGTAGAACTCTGAAATACTAAGGCAAAACAGTAGAGTATAGGAATATAGACATGGATTACAGGTAATGAAATACATGAAAAATTTAAATACTTAGCATATAAAAAAGGGCAGTTTTATATAAGCCCAGTAGCCACATCATGGCTTATCTCTAGCTAGCTACCTAAGCTAATACCTCTCTCTGTATTACAAAAAAACTCCTGTGTATGGGTTGAGAGATACTAGATAATAGAGAATTGAAATCACCTAAGGCTAATGAAGAGGATTCTACAGTAACAAGCCATGATCCAATAATCTAAATAAGAAATCTGATGGCACTTCCTAACATGCAAGTCTGCATACTGAACATAAGATACTATAATAAATAGACAGTTGTTCTCTGAAATGCTAAGGTATGCAAACAGTGATATAGGAATAGGGACATGCATTACTGCTCAAGAAATACATAACAAAATTGAGATACTTAGCATATCAAAAAATCCAGTTTTATGTGAGCCACTTTCCACATGAGGGCCTATCTCTTTACTGAGAGCGTACCTAAGCTAATGTCTCTCTCTGGGTTAAAAAAAAAACACCCTCCTATATATGGTCAGACAGGGACATACTAATAGAGAATTAAAATAACCTAAGGCTAGTGGGGAGAGGTGCAGTGTAATAACTAGTGTGGATACCTCAGGAATCTAATGGTGTGGGGGCAAAAGCACGACTGAGATAAGGTATAAAGGTGAAAGTCTGTATTAACACATGTGACAAAGGCACAAACATGAGAGTCCAGCAAACAAGGCATAGTTCATAAATCATGCAAATAATAGTTCATTCAGTGATGCCAAACGGAATTGTCTCTTAGGAACAGTTCACAGTGATGTCAGATGGAAGTCTTTAGTAACAGTTCACATTTTGAGTGGCCGATAACAGAACAGTCAATAAGTAACAGTTTAAATTCAGAAAGGCCTGGAAATGGTATAGTCTATGGCAGCCAGTCCAGAACTGGATACAGTGCAGTGTAACAAAAGCAAAGTCCCAAACAGTCATGGGCACTGCAAATGCAACCAAAATAAAGTAACAGAAAAGCTGCAGCAGAACTTTCAGAGAAAACTGAGCTTACATGTGGCGAGGCAGCCTGGCAGCAGCTGAAGCAGAAACACACTTAACACAGAGCAGCTCGATGCTGGAGGCAAACTGGAATCAGTTGTAGTAAGCTGGATATCAGACTGCAAGTAGCTGGAAAGAGCAAAACTGGAATAGCTAGAGGAGGAGCACCAACTTGAGATGCACAAGGAGCCAGGTTTCCAAGCAAAATTCTCTGGTGAGGCCTGGAAGATGAACTGGAACTTATGTAGGCAGGAAAGCAGGAACATATGGACAGAAACAAAGTTGCAGACATTATCTTGGATAAGGACAAAGAGACACAAATGGTGATCTGAAGAACTGAAATCCTGACATGCACAGTCTGAAGGCATGACTCCATAATCCAAATAAGAAACCCGACGGCACTTTCTAGCATGCAAATCTGAACCGATGCATAGCAAACATAACATATACTATAATACATAAAGAGACAGTTGCACATTGAAATGCTAAGGCATGCAAACAATGAGTATAGGAATATGAACATTCATTACTGCTAATGAAAATCATGAAAAAATTGGGATACTTAGCATTTAAAAAAGGAGAGTCACAAAAGGTAGTCCAAACGAGAAGAGACATCTGATTTATTGAGAGAACTCAGTAGTGATTAGACATCATCAACCATGTAATGATTGTCCATTCACAAATAACAGCAAAAGGATAGAAAAGGAAAAGTATGTTCTGAAAACAGAAGTGAGATGTCAATAAACAAGGAACTATTTAAACTTTTCTATTAGACAAATGACCGCAGCTTTCATGTTTTGAGCTTTTATATTTTTACATTTTTTAAATTGGTCAAATCAACAGTATTCATATGAAATCAAATATGAACAATGCAATAACCTCAGAATGATTGTACAGAGTGTTTTTACGTATAACCACATGTTGTGTAGACGACCTAACATTCCATTCAACGCTGATTCAGAACATAGCATTTTATTTGAGGCTAAAGTAGAAGTCGAAAAACTGAAAATAGAAAAAAAACAAATAACAATTCAACGTTCCCACTGTGATATAAAGTATCTTACTGTACATTACTGCTTGTACTTGGTTGATTGCCCGGTTTTGAAACTTGAACATTTATTTTTTATTTTATAAAAACAATTTCTTTGCCCACAAACTTTCCATATCTGATTACATTATGTTTAACTAAACATACAGTTATGGCTGAAAGTGTTGGCACCCTTGAAATTGTTAAAGAGAATGAAGTATTTCTCCCAGAAAGTTATTGTAATTACACGTTTTGTCATACACATGTTTATTTCTATTGTGTGTATTGGAACAACACAATTAAACTGGAAAAAAGGTAAATTGGATGTAACATCACACAAAACCCCAACAATGATCCAAACAAAATTGTTGGCAACCTCAACTTACTATTTGGTTGCACATCCTTTGCAAGAAGTAACTGCAACCAATCACTTCCTATAACCATCAACAAGCTTCTTATACATTTCAACGGGAATTCTGGACCACTCTTTATAAACTGCTCCAGGTCTCTAATATATGGATGGTGCCTTCTCCCGATAGCAATGTTAAGATCTTTGCAAAGGTGTTCAATGAAACTTATGAGAACAATTTCAAGGTTGCCAACACTTTGTGCCATGACTATAACTATATAATAAGGTTGTTTGAATGTAACACGTCTATATTGAACTATATTGAATACTGAATGTGTGAACGTGACCTTAGACCTTAGACGTACAGTAATGTACATCTAAGGTCACATGCACACATTCAGTATTTAGTCAGTATTTTACAGAGGTGAAATGCTTATGGTTCACCTAAACCACTCTACTTAAAATTTGCCTTAGCACTGAAGGCAGGTAGTTGCTACCAAAATGCCTGTTGTGTCCTGCGCTGTTCTTTGCTGGCACAAATTGATCATGGACCGCTCCTACCAGAGATTCAGCAGCTTCCACTGACATCACATAAGCAGAGCAGCAGCTTCTCATACATTCTGCTCTGTAGATGGGGTGAAACAGCCGAGTTCATGCTGATTAACAGCCAGATCACCCGGGGAGGTAGCAGGGAGTCAGCTGTCAATTAGCTGACGTTGGCTCTCTTGAAATATTCTACAGAGCAGAAAAAAGCCTTCACTCTGTTGATGAAGCCACTGTATTGCTGTCAGTAGCAGTCTGTGACCGCTCTGTGCCGGCAAAGAATGGCACTGGGGTCATCAGGCAGGTAGTTAGCCTGCCTGTTAATGCTTACCGAACACAAGTTTAGCCTATAATAAAGGGATGGGGCTATATTGAGTAAGGAGAAAATTGTTAAAAGTTTTTATAGACATACTAGATGGGTGCCCGATGCACAATGCATCGGGATTCTAGCAGAGCGAGTCTCTGACTCGCAATGGCCGCTTCGCGGCCAATGCTTCGCGCTGCTAAGGCGACTCGCCATGCCCGCTGCGCGGGCATAGCGAGTCGCCTTAGAGCGACTCGCAATGGCCGCTTCGCGGCCAATGCTTCGACTCGCCATGCCCGCTGCGCGGGCATAGCGACTCGCCGGCTCGCAATGGCCGCTGCGCGGCCAATGCTTCGTTCGTATCCACATGACGACAAAGGGGCACTCGCAGCATTCGCAATTATATAATAGATACTAGTGCATCTCAATGAATTAGAATATCATTAAAAATATATGTAAAGTTGCCATGTCTCCAGGGTGTTTATGGGAGCCCTGAAACACATTGACTAATAAATCAATATTATATTCACCCTTTGATGTCTCTTGTAATACGGTGCACGGTTTTTAATCCTTCATCCTCACTACTTTAATTTTCTGAAATAATAACCTTTGGGTTTTCATTTGCTGTAAGCCATAATCATCAATATTAACAGAAAAAAACACTTAAAATAGATAACTCTGTTTGCAATGACTCTATATAATATATGTGTTTCATTTTTTGTATTGATTTACTAAAATAAATTAACTTTTGATGATATTCTAATTAATTGAGATGCACTAGTATATACAGTCATGGCCAAACGTTTTGAGAATGACACCAAAATGATATTTTCACATGATCTGCTGCCCTCTGGTTTTTATTTGTGTTTGTCTGATGTTTATATCACATACAGAAATATAATTGCAATCATATTATGAGTACCAAAAGGTTATATTGTCAGGTAGAATGAGTTAATGCAGCAAGTCAACATTTGCAGTGTTGACCCTTCTTCTTCAGGACCTCTGCAATTCTCCCTGGCATGCTCTCAATCAACTTCTGGACCAAATCCTGACTGATAGATAGCAGTCCATTCTTGCATAATCAATGCTTGCATTTTGGCAGAATTTGTTGTTTTTGTTTGTCCACCCGTCTCTTGATGATTGACCACAAGTTCTCAATGGGATTAAGATCTGGGGAGTTTCCAGGCCATGGACCCAAAATCTCTATGTTTTGTTCCCTGAGCCATTTAGTTATCACCTTTGCTTTATGGCAAGGTGCTCCATCATGCTGGAAAAGGCATTGTTGGGCGCCAAACTGCTCTTGGACGGTTGGGAGAAGTTGCTCTTGGAGGACATTCAGGTACCATTCTTTATTCATGGCTGTGTTTTTAGGCAAGACTGTGAGTGAGCCGATTCCCTTGGCTGAGAAGAAACCCCACACATGAATGGTTTCAGGATGCTTTACAGTTGGCATGAGACAAGACTGGTGGTAGCGCTCACCTCTTCTTCTCCGATAAGCTGTTTTCCAGATGTCCCAAACAATCGAAAAGGGGATACATCAGAGAAAATGACTTTACCCCAGTCCTCAGCAGTCCACTCCCTGTACCTTTTGCAAAATATCAGTCGGTACCTGATGTTTTTTCTGGAGAGAAGTGGCTTCTTTGCTGCCCTCCTTGAAACCAGGCTTGCTCAAAGAGTCTCCGCCTCACAGTGCGTGCAGAAGCACTCACACCAGCCTGCTGCCATTCCTGAGAAAGCTCGGCACTGCTGGTAGTCCGATCCCGCAACTGAAACAGTTTTAAGATACGGTTCTGGCGCTTGCTGGTCTTTCTTGGGCGCCCTGCAGCCTTTTTGACAACAATGGAAGCTCTCTCCTTGAAGTTCTTGATGATGCGATAGATTGTTGACTGAGGTGCAATCTTTGTAGCTGCGATACTCTTCCCTGTTAGGCCATTTTTGTGTAGTGCAATGATGGCTGCACGTGTTTCTTTAGCGATAACCATGGTTAACTGAAGAGAAACAATGATACCAAGCACCAGCCTCCTTTTAAAGTGTCCAGTGGTGTCATTCTTACTTAATCATGACTGATTGATCGCCAGCCCTGTCCTCATCAACACTCACACCTGTGTTAATGGAACAAACACTAAAACGATGTTAGCTGCTCCTTTTAAGGCAGGACTGCAATGATGTTGAAATGTGTTTTTGGGGTTAAAGTTCATTTTCTAGGCAAATATTGACTTTGCAAGTAATTGCTGTTAAGCTGATCACTCTTTATGACATTCTGGAGTATATGCAAATTGCCATTACAAAAACTGAAGCAGTAGACTTTGTAAAAATGTATATTTGTATTATTCTCAAAACCTTTGACCACGACTGTACATCACCCCAATAACAGTCAATTATGTCGTATTGCTATAAAAGATTAACATAAAAATAAATTCACAAAAAATAGCAATTAGAGATATTATCATAATATTAATAGTAATCTTTATTGAAAAAACATCATGAGGTTTTAACAGGAGAGTTGACACCATCTGGGGGCTACTGTGACACAAGAACAACAGGATGAGTTGTCAGGAATGCATGGTTTCAGAATACATAGTCAATGAGCACAAGTGTTTAAGTATGACACATAGATTCCTAAAATATCATACAGAGCATGTGTGGCACCTCTGAGGGTCCAGTCGCCACAGAGGTACTGCATCTTAGTCAGAGGTGTGTTATCCCCACCCCAGGTAAGAAGGGGGCACTAACCGGTAGCCACAAACATTAGCCACTCCAGGCCAGGAAGATGGGAAGGAGCTGTCGTACCCTATACCTGGCTGGGGATAGGGGCTTAGATTGGAAGGTGTGTGGACCAGTAGGAAAGAGGGAGCTTTTGAAAGAGCCAATAAGAGAGAAGTGTGGGAATAAAGTAGAACAGTGACAGTACAAAAAGACCAATAGAAATATCTAGAAGGCGTTCCGTGAAGAGTCCGAGTCAGGAGATGAGCTCAGTCAGGAGCTCAGTCAGAGGAGGACTGAGAAGTCTGTCAGGGAGTCTCTGAGGAGACGGAGTCCAGTCCAGCCAGGAGTTCTGTCAGGAAGGAGAGAGCTGTGCAGGAGCTTCAGAGACAAGCATGGGTCTCAGGGACACGGAAAGTGAGAAATCCACCCATGGGGCCCACATCCATTACCAGTCAAAGGCAAGTGAAGGGACCAGGGCTGCAGAGGGTACCGGGCCCAGACTAGTTGAGGGACTGCAGGATTTAGCTAATAATTTGGGTGCGACTGTGTTTTCAAGTAAAGCTGCCAATCCACACTTAATCGCTGAGAAGGTGGCTGCATAGGGCCAAGGGACTCAAAGGAGCTTACCCGTGAGGGTCTGAGGCCATTGGACAGTGGCACTGAGTATGAGGTGCTGGGCAAGAGGGAGCAAGCAGCATAGTGAAGACAACCCAGTGAAGTACATAAAAAAGGAGGTACCGGTCAAGTGCCACCAATCGTCCTGGGAGTGGCTGGATCCCTGGCTCGGAGGACACAGTACCCGGCTGGTTGTTGAAACCAAGAACTGTGAGTAAACTGTGGAAATTGCACCCTGCTGTGTCCTCGAATAATTACTGCATCACCTGCCCTGCACTACATTGATAACATTTGCTAATTGACTTTATAAGTGCCCTGGAGCCACGCTCTATCTGTGGAGAGCGATAACAACTCTGCTGTGCCACCAAACGCCCCAGTGGATCTGTACCGCAGTATCAGCCATCCACGTAATTGTCGAGAACCCTTTTGTATTGACCACCCTAGGGCGACAAACCGGGTCACGCCACCGTGACTACCCCGAAGCATCGACTGAGTAACCCACGGCCCTCGGGGGCGAGTTACATGCAAAAGTATAATGTGTAACTAAACTATGTAAATCTCCTCCTGTTGAAAGGGGAGCAAGCCCCCACACATGTATTGGTGCATGTCTTTGTCAAGGGGCACTGCGCCTACTAAACTGTTAAACTGTAAGCACCACCCCCTTGGAAAGATCAAAAAGTTTGACGCTAAATAAAAAGTTAAAATAAAAAAAACTGAAAAATAAAAGAAAAACCAGAATAACTCCATGGAGCTGCAGAAATACAATGAGAGGAAAAACTGGCCACTTTTGCCCTGGCGACAGGTCCTCTTAAAGGAGTTTTCTCAAAATTACATAGAATAGTTGACAGGAGACAATAAAAAAATCACAAATATCCAATATCTTCAGTAATTTTCTCTTCTGTTAGTAACTTTATTTCCAAAACATTTGTTAAATGTTGTTTTTTTTCCAAATGACATCTTTTACTTCATGTAATTATTTTTCTAGACTAATAATCATAAGATTTATAAGTATGTTTATCATAATCTCAAGATCAGGCTAATAAAGAGAATGTTTATCTCCTATGGGTAAGATCGCATGAAGATCTGACAGATGGCGCTGAATAGAATCAATCCTTTGCATAAACAACTTGAAAATTGTCTTAATGCTCTGCTGCATTACATACTTATTATTACCCACAGAGCTACAGCTGCACCCTGGGGTTAGCAACAAGCTCTCCTAATGACAACAAGGTAATTAAAGTGATTGCTTGTTTGGTTGGGTAAAAAAATACAACAATTTAAAATTTGCAGAAGTTATAGACCTCTACAAGGTTGTAAGGGGTTGAAAACCAATCATATTTAGTCTAGGGTTGTATTTTCTCCGTCCGAGGAAAAAGGTCAGATTGCGCGAATCAGACTCTGATCAGACTTTGAGCATAGCAGGATCCGTTTCTCTTCGGTACGGAAAAGAATAAAGCAACATTTCTTCGTCTTCTTCATTATGTCAGTCCGTGAAAGTTTAACCACACTCAGATGTCATCAGTGTGGTCAGATTTTTTTCATGGACCCATAAACTTAAATGGCCGAATGCAATCTAATTTCCGGAGGCAAATTGTGCAAGCTGTGATTTTTTTCCTCAGACAAATGGTCCAAGAAAATAGTGGTCACGTGCACTGTCTCACTGAATAACATTAGTTTGAGTGTGATTTGATGATTCCTATCTCTGCTAAACATGGCTGAGACGAGAACATCCCTATAACCCCTTCATGCCATTTGATATACCTATAAGTCATGGTCAGATAGGGGTTCCCGAGAGATGATGTCGAGCTCCAGGTCCTGGGGTACTCGGGTATCAGGCTCTAAAAGTAGCATTGCTGGTCATGGGGAGTGGTGGCCGCGCCTGATGTCATGTCCTGGGTGACACTTCAAAAAGGGGTATATTTACAGGGTATTCTATATACAGTTCACGTGACGCCACCTGTAGTTTATGGTGATAGGTCACCAGTGCCGCCACAGTCCGCCGGAGGTAGCTGGTAATGCGGCTAGATGACTGAGCCCCCTACAGGCAGGGCTATTCCTCTGGGGAAGCGTTCCTGCAAGGGAACAGGTTGAGGTAGGAAAATACACGAAAGAAGCAAAGTCACTTTCTCCTGGGTACTTTACTGTGAACTTGTAGCAGCATCAGATACAGTTCACAGTTCAGCATTTAGATGTTACAAGAACAGGTAGCTTAACGGGTGGCTGCAAGGGGATCCCAGGTGATATGGTGGAACCCTTGGCGTACCTTCGTTAACTAACCTGTGTCCATTCTTCGCCATCTAGGATGGGCTTATATCCAGTAGCTCCGTTGTAGGTAGTACCGGGAAGCAGGCAGACCGCTCCACTGGCAGGGTGCTGCGGCTGATAAACAAACCACAGCAGCCGGTTGCCGAGTGCAAAGCTGGACTTTGTCGGATCCTCGGGCCCGGCATTCCCGTGGTGGACTGGAGTATATCCTGGAGTATAGTCGCTCCACTCTGAGGATCTCCCTTTCTCTCTAGGGCCCGGACTTCTCTCGTTGGGCGCCCTTTTTCAGGACCTCCTCAAGGTCCCTTCTCTTCCCTCTGGTGTGGCTTGAAACCGACCCGGTTTGACCTTCCGCCTCGTTCCAATTAGTCGAAGCCTTTCTAACTCCTCTCCTCCTCCTCCTCCATCTAGCCCAAAGACCAGGGGCCAAAAACCTAAGACTTCCTTGATACCCCTACAGGTGATTATATCCCCTCCAGGGTGACCTCCCACCGCTTAACTAATGTGGTAGTGCTGGGAATGGGTCCCACCCACCATCCCAGGGTCCCCCTGCAGCTGGGGCATTTACACCTCTTTTAGGGTGTAGTACCCCTCTGTGACGCCTGCATATGTGGGGCGCCACAATGACATCATGGTGATCATACAGGCACCCCTATGCATCACATCAGTGCATGTATCCTGCATCTTCTGAGCTATTGATCAGTGCCGCATATGCCCAGTGCCCTGATTGATGTCCATGCTCGATTTTGGCCAGGACCTTATTTTTCTATCCATTTTAACCTGGCGCACCACCTCTGTGCGTGCATCCTGCAATCATTGAGGTACTTATTAGTGGTGCACATCACTGATCGGTGTCTGTACTCAATTTTGCCAATGATTTTTTTCTCTGTTTATTTTTTTTCTGCTTGTGCACCTGCAGCAGCCGTAAGGGCCTAAGGTACTCGGTAGCTGGACAGTCTTTCAGGGAGGTCACAGTGGCCAAGCAGATGAAGGGGTATTTACAGGGGATTTGTAGTCTTTACGTGATGCCACCTGTGGTGCATGGTCAGGGACGACCTGCACTGCAGTATGTGAACTTGGGGATAGGTGATGTAGCAGCTAAGATGGAACACTTCCTACAGGTAAAGCGGACCCCCAGGGGTTGAGGAAGTTTATAGGGAGGATGGTGGTGGGAAATGCAGGGTGCAGAGAGCAGGTCTACAGCGGTGATAGTCGTCATGGTTATGGAACAACTGCAGGGAGGCGCAGAAATAAGTCAGAGAACACAAAGGGTGCAGTTCTTTCACCTTTACTTACAGTTCTCAGTAGTTTCAGCCCAGCCGGTGCACCGTGTCCTTCAGGTCAGCGATCCACTCAACTCCCAGGCAGTCCATGGTCACTCCACCAAGACACCCTCTTATATGCCTTTCCAGGTTGCCCTTTTTCCCTATGTGCTGATCTTCCTCTACTCCTGCCCTATGCCTTTGTGCTACAGGATCCCAAGTAGGTGGCTACGAGCCTTGTGGAGTGACAGCCAGCATGTCCTCTTGGTTCTAGGTCTAGCCACTGTACCTGGGATTGTCCACAGCAGGTGGCCACTGCACATAAAGTTCAGTGACCTTCTGTTTCCTGGCTCAAACTTGCAGTGTTGTTGTCAGATTGGGGCTGGTCCCCTCTTGCAGCCAGTTCCTCCAGCACGACACAGGGTTGGGGTGAATTCGGGGTTCATGCTTTACTTGGTTCCTTTGGCAACCTACCCACTGGTCCCCACTCCTCTCAAGCACCAGAGTTCCCCTAGGACTCCGTCTTTTTCAGTCTGCTCTCCAACTCCTTCTTTCTTCTCCTTTCTGACTCTCTAACTAACTTCCTGTCCCCTAAACCTGTTCCCTTCTCCCGCCAGTGATGGGGTCTGCTCAGGTAGAGTTTCTTTCACCCTTCATCTCCTGGCCTGGAGTTAGGATGGGTGTTGGGTGCAAGGTGTGTGGGTCTCAGTTGTGTGTCCCCATCTTACCCTACTATGGATTAGGTGCAGTACCTTTGTGGCGACCTCCGTGCATGTGTACTGCAGCTGCTGATCAGTGACACGCATCACTGACCAGTATCTGATTTTTTTATTCGTTTTTTTTTGTTTCTTTTTTAGGTGGAAAGATAAGAATCAAATAAAAATAATAATTTAGATTAGGTGATAGGGCTAGATTAGTGAAAATAAAATATACTGTAGTAATCGTTGTCTACTATGATACTTTTTACTGAATATATTTGGGGTTACTGTCTTATAACAAAGTATAAAGTAAGAGTAAAAAATATTACCGTATATACTCGTGTATAAGCCGACCCGTGTATAAGCCGACCCCCTACTTTTGCCCCCAAAACCTGGGAAAACCTATTGACTCGTGTATAAGCCGTCGGTGGACCCCAGCACAGGTATACAGCCCCCAGCAGTGTGGTATAGAGCATCCCCAGAGGTATATACAGCAGCCCCAGTGGTAGTATACAGCAGCAGCCCCAATGGTATATACAGCAGCAGCTCCAGTAGTTAGTATACAGCAGCCCCAGAGGTATATACAGCAGCCCCAGTGGTAGTATACAGCAGCCCCAGAGGTATATACAGCAGCCCCAGTGGTATATACAGCAGCCCCAGAGGTAGTATACAGCAGCCCCAAAGGTATATACAGCAGCCCCAGTGGTAGTATACAGAAGCCCAGAGGTAGTATACAGCAGCCCCAGAGGTAGTATACAGCATCCCCAGAGGTAGTATACAGCCCCAGTGGTAGTATACAGCAGCCCCAGAGGTATATACAGCCCCAGTGGTAGTATACAGCAGCCCCAGAGGTATATACAGCCCCAGTGGTAGTATCCAGCAGCCCCAGAGGTATATACAGCCCCAGTGGTAGTATACAGCAGCCCCAGAGGTATATACAGCCCCAGTGGTAGTATCCAGCAGCCCCAGAGGTATATACAGACCCAGTGGTAGTATACAGCAGCCCCAGAGGTATATACAGCCCCAGTGGTAGTATCCAGCAGCCCCAGAGGTATATACAGCCCCAGTGGTAGTATCCAGCAGCCCCAGAGGTATATACAGCCCCAGTGGTAGTATCCAGCAGCCCCAGAGGTATATACAGCCCCAGTGGTAGTATACAGCAGCCCCAGAGGTATATACAGCCCCAGTGGTAGTATCCAGCAGCCCCAGAGGTATATACAGCCCCAGTGGTAGTATACAGCAGCCCCAGAGGTATATACAGCCCCAGTGGTAGTATCCAGCAGCCCCAGAGGTATATACAGACCCAGTGGTAGTATACAGCAGCCCCAGAGGTATATACAGCCCCAGTGGTAGTATCCAGCAGCCCCAGAGGTATATACAGCCCCAGTGGTAGTATCCAGCAGCCCCAGAGGTATATACAGCCCCAGTGGTAGTATACAGCAGCCCCAGAGGTATATACAGCCCCAGTGATAGTATACAGTAGCCCCAGAGGTATATACAGCAGCCCCAGAGGTAGTATACAGCAGCCCCAAAGGTATATACAGCAGCCCCAGTGGTAGTATTACAGCAGCCCCAGAGGTAGTATACAGTAGCCTCAGAGGTAGTATACAGCAGCCCCAGAGGTAGTATACAGCCCCAGTGGTAGTATACAGCAGCCCCAGAGGTATATACAGCCCCAGTGGTAGTATACAGCAGCCCCAGAGGTATATACAGCCCCAGTGGTAGTATCCAGCAGCCCCAGAGGTATATACAGCCCCAGTGGTAGTATCCAGCAGCCCCAGAGGTATATACAGCCCCAGTGGTAGTATACAGCAGCACCAGAGGTATATACAGCCCCAGTGGTAGTATACAGTAGCCCCAGAGGTATATACAGCCCCAGTGGTAGTATACAGTAGCCCCAGAGGTATATACAGCAGCCCCAGAGGTAGTATACAGCAGCCCCAAAGGTATATACAGCAGCCCCAGTGGTAGTATACAGCAGCCCCAGAGGTAGTATACAGTAGCCCCAGAGGTAGTATACAGCAGCCCCAGAGGTAGTATACAGCCCCAGTGGTAGTATACAGCAGCCCCAGAGGTATATACAGCCCCAGTGGTAGTATACAGCAGCCCCAGAGGTATATACAGCCCCAGTGGTAGTATCCAGCAGCCCCAGAGGTATATACAGCCCCAGTGGTAGTATCCAGCAGCCCCAGAGGTATATACAGCCCCAGTGGTAGTATACAGCAGCCCCAGAGGTATATACAGCCCCAGTGGTAGTATACAGGCCCCCAGTGGTGGTATACTGACCTCCACCAGTAACACACAGCCCCCCTCCTTAGTATGTCCCCCCTACTTAGTATGTCCCCCCCCAGGCTGCGGCACCTGTTAAAATAACAAACTTTAATACATCACCTTCCGGCGCAGCTCCTCCGCTCCGGGCTTCTTCTTCCTTCTTGTGCCGCCTTCTGTGACCGCGCGCAGGAAATGACGTCATCTCCTGCGCCCAGTCACATGACACCGGAAGCAAGAAGAAGAAGCCGGGACCGGAGGAGCGGAGGAGCTGCGCTGGAAGGTGATGTATTAAAGTTTGTTATTTTAACAGGTGCCGCAGCCTGGGGGGGGACATACTAAGGAGGGGGGGACATACTAAGGAGGGGGGGCTGTGTGTTACTGGTGGGGGCCTGTGTAGTGCAATATGCACGGCATCCCCCCGCCGCTGATGGACGGGGGGATGCCGTGCATATTCATTGCACTAATGAGGCGGCCCCACGTGACCGCCTGCGGTCACCGCGGCCCCCTCCTGCCTCCTCCAGCCACAAGTGCAGCCCCCCCCACAGCATACCGAGTGACTCGTGTATAAGCCGAGGGGGGGACTTTTCAGCCCAATTTTTGGGCTGAAAAACTCGGCTTATACACGAGTATATACGGTAATTTATATTACTTAATAGGGCTAGATTAGGGACAGTAAAAATATACGGTACTGTAATAATTGGCTTCTACTTCAGTTTTTTTTACTGAATGTAGCCAGGATTAGTGTCAATTAGTTGCTGGTGCGCAGTAATTTTTTTCTATTGACGTACATTTAGTGATTTGTAAGCTCAGAATTAAAGTGTAAAATTCTTGTAGTTGTTAAACCACAGTTTTGTCTCCTGCATACAATTATATAATTAAGGTTTGCAAAATTTAGTTGCGGTTGCTCAGTAATTGTTTTTACTGTCTACCCTCTAAATAAATTTGTTTTTCCTTTTATCAAATATTTATATTCTCCTTTTTATTTTATTTTTATCTTTGTCTTTCTCAACTCTTTTCTGCTATTCTTTTTTTTCTTTTACTTCTATTCTAATAAAAAATGTTTACAACAAACACACACACACTTCTAAATTAGGTTATTATAAACACGCACACACATGAAAAATAATTCCCCAAAGATGCCTCTAATGGCCACTTTACACGTCCCAACATCGTTTCGATATTGGATACAACGGCACAGGAGCGTGCATTTTTTTGGCTGAAATCCAAGATCGCATAGGAGATGTCACACAGGGAGATATCGGCAGGCAACACAACTGCGATGTCTATGCCCCCGTGTACCCGCGAACCAGGAAACGACCATTTAACATGGGAGTGAATAGGGGAAGTTGTGCTCCAAGTCGGTGTTGGGCTGTCACACAGCACGATCCTGCCAGATCGTCCATGCAATATCGGGCAGTTGGAGAGCCCGCTTAATTCTTCCCCGATATCGTTTTTACATCGTTCTTGCATTGAATTGGACAGTTACACCATACAACGCACGAACGATATTGGCGCCAACACACGAACCACGTCACTTTTTAATCGAAGTTGGACGACGATATCGGGACGTGTAAAGTGGCCATAACACTGATGTGAGGTAGAGGATCTTGCCTTCCTCTCTCTTTTTCTTCTCCTCTTCATCTGGAAGTACGTGGAAAATTGTGTGGGATTTGGTGAACCCACTGCTAGATAAGGGTTATCATCTCTACATAGATAACTTTTACACCAGTAGTCCACTGTTCAAATCCATCTCTGCAAGAGCTACTGTGACATATGGTACTGTGCGCAAAACCATAGAGGACTTCATAGGACACTAATTGGACAGCTGCTCAGAAAGGGCAAGAGCAGGGACCAATGTAGCAACAACATGCTGGTGGTAAAGTACAAAGACAATGAATGTCCTCTTTTGCATGGTGATGGCAGCACCTCAATTACTGTACAATGTACCTCTACACAGGTCTACAAACCAGACAGTGTCCTGAGGTACAACAAGAACATGAGTGGACATGAGTGAAGTTGATCTGTCTGATCAAGTTCTTAAGCCCTATGGTGCTATATGGAAAGCTAATGTGTGGTACGAGAAGCTGGCCATGCACATCGTACAGATGACAGTGTATAACTCTGATTTGTGCTATCAAGATGTGCAAGCCAGACTGCCACATTCTTTCAGTTCCAGGAGGTAGTGATCAAGGTTCTAATATTTAAAAGTCATAAAGAAGCAGGTCCCAGTACTTCTGGAACTGAAGGTACTAGGACAACACTCTTAGGTGAGATCCCTCAAACTACAGAGCAGATAGTTGCAAAAAGGTACAAAGTGTGTTAACGAAGGAGGGTAAGAAAGGACCTCATTTTTTTAGTGTGAGACCTGCCTGACAAACCTGGCTTGTGTATAAGAGAGTATTTCAAAGTCTACCACTCATTCATGGACTAATACATTTATTTCTGAATTACTAAAATGCATTGCAGGATTGGTTGTACTCTACATAACTTACATATGCCAGCCTGATGTATTCTACACAAATCAAAAATATGAACCTGATGCACTGTACACAACTTACAGTATATATGTCAGCCTTATGCTCTCTACACAACTTACATTTGCTAACCTGAGGTACTCTTCACAACTCAAGTATATCAACCTCATGTATTCTAAACAACTCACAAATGCCAACCTCATGTACTGTACACAAATCATATGTCAACCTTATGTACACTACACAACTCACGTATGCTACAACATTATACAGTAATTTTCACATTCCAGGAAAACACTAGATCAATTCCAAAATAGGGTCGCCTGTGGGGGCTTTCTACTGTTTAGGCACCTCAGGGGCTCTTCAAAAGTGATATGATGCATACAGACCATTCCATCAAAGTCTGTGTTCCAAAACGATCTTTCAGAGGTTGACAATCTGTCGAAACAGTAGTTTTCAATCACATATGGTGTATCAGTCTATTCAGGAGAAACAAATTTTGGGGTCCATTTTTTCTTAGTATCCTTTTGAAAATTAAAAGAAATTTGTAGCTAAAACAACATTTTTTGTAAAATTCTGTGAAGAACCTGTGGCTTTAATGTGCTCATCCTACATATAGATAATTTCTGTGAGGGTGTTAGGTTAAAAAATGAGGTCGCTTTTGTGAGGAGGTTCAGTTTGGGCACATTAGGAGCTCTCCAAATGCAACAAGGCACATTGGAGGCTATCCAAATGAGATATGGTGTCCACCAACCATTCCAGCCACTTTTGCACTCCAAAAGTAAAATGGCATTACTGCCCTTCTGAGCCTTGTAGTGCACCAATACATTAGTTCTCCAGCAAACATGGTGTATTGGGTCACTCAGAAGAAATTGCACAACAAATTTTATGTTACATTTTGTCCTATATATTTGTGTGAAAAAATATATTTTTTATTTCCACAGCTCAAAATTCCACACCGATTCTCCATCTTCCACTGCACACATCACCAATGCACTCCACTTACTTTGGGCCAGACCGTGACTTTAGCACATCCTTTTTCTGGGCTGGCACGCCTATGGGCTAATCACCTTTTCATCTCTCAGGAGCCGTCCATTCCCACGATGGGCCAGACTCCTGCACCTCAGATCACATGTGCCTTGATCTTGAGGTGTACGCTATGGTCCACCTCTTTACAATGCAGAGTTTTAGACAACATCCTGTGTCCCTACTCACCTCTTCAAAGTGCATACTCATCGCTTCTTCAGGCCACCTCTCTTCAAATGTTCCATCATCTGTGCCATGGGTCTCATTCCCTCCGTTTTCATGCGAAGGACTCAAATCATGCCAACTATGCCAAATGTAAACATGCCTGGGATAGTAGCCATATGTGCTGAGGTTTCTGCAACAGTGTGTTTACTGAGTGGTGGTATGGGATTGCTACATTATTACCTCTTATAAAAACGGAAAATAGAAATTGGAGTCAGCTCACCATTCACATCCCACTCCTGGGGTCCTTCCTTCAGCCTGGGTCGTGGCTCGGCAACCGCTACAGCAGAGTCCAGAAACAGGTATGAGACCTGGCGATGGAGAACCCCTGCACTTCAGAGGCCTTTTTGGGATAAAACTTCCATTCTATTGAAAAATATTAAAAAATGTATAAAACACAGTTACAAGCAGTCAGATCAACAAGTGAACATCTAGAGTGACGCGTTTCGGCCTATAGCAAAGTCTTAGTCATGATCTTGTAAACCTATGCATAACAATAAGATGAAACGAAAAAGAGTAGCAAGAATGTAAATAGTTTGTAATACATCGCAAAGAACAACATTATGTATAAAAAAGGTATGAGGATGCCAAATATAAAAGACTATCTGAATATGTTATAATATCATTGATAGCACTTTGTTCTTTACAATGTATTACAAACTCTTTACATTCTTGCTACTCTTTTTTGTTTCATCTTATTGTTATGCATAAGTTCACACAGACCTGCAATTAACCTGCACTTTTCTATTCCTAAATACCAACCAAGGTTGAATAATTGTATTGAAATCACCTATGTGCATGCTAAATATGGAAGGGTTATCCACAAAGTTGAATTTCTACCTTCCCCCAGCCACCATATGGACTTGTGACTTGTAGCTATTTAAACATTTTTTTCGTGTCTTTTCAAGTAAGATCATGACTAAGGCTTTGCTATAGGCCGAAACGCGTCACTCTAGATGTTCTTTAGTTGATCTGATTGCTTGTGACTGTGTTTTAGGGTGCGTTCACACGCTGCGTATTTGCTGCATATTTTTATGTGAGTGCTCTTGCAGTTTTTGTAGCCAAAACCAGGGGTGGCTGATGAAAACCAGCAGTGGGTGATTAAATACAGAAATTGGAGCAATTGTTTCTATTACACTTTTCTTCTTATTGTTCCACTCCTGGTTTTTGCTACAAAAATTGCTACAGCACTCGCGTAAAAATACGCAGCAAATACGCAGTGTGTGAACGCACCCTTATACATTTTTTCATATTTTTCAATACAATTGAAGTTTTATACAAACAAGACCTCTGAAGTGCCCTGGGTTCTCCATCGCTGGGTCTCATACCTGCTTCTGGATTATTACCTCTTAGTTTGTGTCCTTCAACTTCTCCAAAATTGTACATTGTGTGATAGTAGGTCTCTTCATACTCACTCCCTCGAAAGAAGCCTTGCGAAACGCGTAAGGGGGCCACAGCCACTGATAGGTAACACTTTGACCCATGATTTAATTCATTTTGATTGCATTGGCGATTTTTGTGCTTGTTGTGCTTGTTTTTCACCCAGTTTTGGGGCATTATACTAGTATTGAATAGGCAGTAAGGTACTGGTATTTTCTTGACTATACCTTGCATGATTTATGTGGTCACCTATCTTGTGTGCTGTGTTGCATCACTTTTACTTGCGGCACTTATGCTGTCATTTTAATAAAATGCACTTTACTTTTGAACTTTGGCCTGACTCCTGGGTTGTTTTTATATGAATTATATGTTGGTTTGGAGGGCCTTTTATATTTTGAGAAAGGGTTTTCTGAATTCACAATAAAGAAAACAGTCCATATCTTAAAAACAAAGTTTCTTTTATGTTCAGGTAAATTCACATGCATGGAATAAATAAGGCATATATTCTCCAGTTTCTTCTTTATAGTTAACCAGCTCTTTAGAGAGAGTTACAGATGGCTTCTTATTCTCTTCAATTTAGGCTACAGGATAGTAGGAGGAAGGCTGGATTATCTGTATGCTACAGATCTAAAGCCACATGACTTCACGTGTTTTGCTGTTGCTATAATAACTCGGCACTCCTATGCTACTTTTCCCAAAGCCACTCCTAGCACCAAAGCCCATGTGCCAGTGTCCTTCAGCTGGATGCATCATCTTTCTAAAAGTTCCCGTTTATGATGGCTAACATTGTGTTCACACTTTCAACAAACTTGCCATGTAGGAATCTCCTCTATTATCTAAGTTGCTTCTGCCTCTGGAGATCTAACTTTGCATTTGAGCCTAGTCCACTCACACAGCTTCCCCACTTCTCTCTCTTGCTAACTCCTCAACTACACTAGAACTGGGAAAATCCTGTCCCCTTCCTCCATTTTTGAAATGTGCATTGTGCACCTCATTTTTACTTGTTATTTTGTTTCCATTAAATCAGTTAAAACGGCATATACTTTGTATTAATCCTGGTCCTGAACCCTGTAGCACTGCATAACCCAGGTTTTTTTCCCTTCTCTTCTGATCATTCTCTCCCTTGGGAGGGCTGGGGTGTGTGGCACCAGATTTGAACCTTTTGGCTTACTGCCGGTGGGTATCACCGGGAAACAAGGTGGATACTCCTCATAAGCGGTATCTGACCTTGTACTATCTTCATTTAGTCCAGAGTGCTGATCACCGTAGCTGGATTCCACTGCCACTGAGGAGACGTGGTTTCCAGTGTTGTGTCTGTGCCTTCACAACACTAAAAGGTGAGTGTATCATTTGTGTTTGTTGTCATAACCCGTTGACTCTGCATAGGAGCGCACTTTTGTTTCTTTTGTCTTGTTTTTTTCTATAGTTCTCAAAATATGGTTTTGTAAATTTTGTTTGAAAAATGAGAAATTGCTGATAAACTTTGAACCCTTCAAACTTCTTAATGAAAAATATGATTCGAAAATTGTGCTGATATAAATTAGACAGGTGGTAAATTGTATTTATGAACTATTTTGTGTGACATAACTCTCTATTTAAAAAAATAAAAGTTTGAAAATTGAGCAATATTCTACATTTATGACAAATTTCTGATGTTTTTCCAAACAAATGCAAAAAATTAATTTTCTAAGTTTACCACTATCATGAAGTATAATATTTAATAATAAAAACATTCTCAGAAAAACAGGGACTCATTGAAGCATTCCCGAGTTATTACCACATAAAGTGACATTGGTAAGAATTTAAAAGATTTCCTGGTCAGGAGGTGAAAACAAGGTGGGGTGGACGAATAAAGTATTATTGGTTTTCAACTCCCTACAAGCTTATATTATTGGAAGATACACCATTGAATACTGGTTTCATGTGAGTGAATGAACAAAGTTAAGCATCGGCGACTAGTGTTGGCTCCAGAAAAAGCCACACAGGGCTTTTCTATGCAGTTTCCATAACTGCCTTTTCTCTCTATGGGAGTTACAGAAACAGCATTACTCAACAGTGCTCCACTGCACCTGAAGCCCAAAATCTAGTGGCAGGCACTTGGACACTAACCAGGGGAGTAACAATTGTGGTCGCAGGGGTCACGGTTGCAAAGGGGTCCGAGTCTATAAGGGGCCCGCACCACCAGCCACCCCCTGCACCTGCCAATCCCACCACCCGCTTCACAATGGTTGTGCGACCCCGTAGACGCATATCCATGTGGCCGTGCTGCAGCACATACCGCTTTGGGATCTGTGTGTCAGGAAGAATAGGGGAGGGGGAGCCTCTTGCATCCAACTACGGCTGGACCCTCCCCTCACTTCCTCTTACCAGCTGGGTTTCCTTGTGCGCTCCACTGTGGAACGCATACATCAGGCTGGTGCTGCCCCCTTCACAATAGTATAAAACAACTTTTTTTTTTTTTTTTTTTTTTTCGGTTGCGCCACACTGTTTGCTAAAGGCAGATTAAATTCTCCGTTATATTAATTCCTCACTCACCTTTTCTGGTTGTGCCGTCTCTGCACAACCAGATTGTAGGCTCAGTGGTGAGGAAGGGATCCGAGACCTTTGCTCGCCGGTTCCTGGTTCCAAAGTGATTGTCCAGCTCCAACTCACTTCTCCGGGTCCCGTGATCAATCACGTGTCTATTAAACCAGCCAGGTCCTTGTGTGCAGAGCTGCTCTCTTCCACCACACTCCCAACAGGGAGGAAAAATTAAGGAACAATACAGAAATGGTGGTATTTAAAATATGAGCGCTACACAAGGACACTGCACTGATCAGTATTACCTTTAGGCCTTTATTGAAAATTAACAAATGTGAGTCCTCGCCACAACATGTTTCGACACAAATGCGTCTTCCTCAAGTGGATCCACTGGAGGAAGACGCATTTGTGTCGAAACATGTTGTGGCGAGGACTCACATTTGTTAATTTTCAATAAAGGCCTAAAGGTAATACTGATCAGTGCAGTGTCCTTGTGTAGCACTCATATTTTAAATACCACCATTTCTATATTGACCCTTCACAATAGTAGGCAGCACTTTCTGTTTTATGCATTCCAAACTGGAACACACACCAGCACCGCCGCCACCTGAGTCTTCAGTTAAGGAGACCAGAGCAGCAGGAGAACGTGGAAAAGTAAGTAAAGATTTATTTTTTTGAGTACACGGTGGCCAGTGGATTATGGGGGGGGGTGGAGGGGGTTGCATTATACAGTATGGAGAGAGGAGGCTGCACTAGAGAGAGGAGGCTGCACTATATAGAGAGAGGAGGCTGTAGTATATATAGAGAGGAGGCTGTACTATATAGAGGAGGCTGCACTAGAGAGAGGAGGCTGCACTAGAGAGAGGGGGCTGCACTATATAGAGAGAGGATGCTGCACTATTAGAGGAGATGAGGCTTCACTATATGGGGAGAGGTGGCTGAACAATATGAGGAAAGAAGGCTGCACTATATAGAGAGAGGAGACTGCACTATATGAGGTTGCACTATATGGAGAGATGAGGCTGAACTATATGGGGACAGGACGCTGCCCTATTTGAGGCTGCACTATATGGAGAGAGGAGGCTGCACTACAGTACTATGCAAATTAATTGGGACAAAGCAAGTTTTTCTTGCATTAGTTTTACTATTTCTGATGTGTTTTATCAGTTCTTCGTGTCGTTTTCTTTTTTCTTCCACATTTCCCTTTTCGTTTTGGAATAAACAATCCAGTTTCATTGTGTGTGCGAATTATTCTTGACATGGTAGATTTTCCAATACCAACGGTGGAAGCGATTTCTCTTACATTCAGACTTGTATGTTCATTAAGAGTAATAATTCTAGACCTCTTCCGTGAAGTAACATCCATTTTTACAGGCACGAATCACACAGAGAAAAAGTACACTAAACCGCTCCTCACAGAAACAAGATCTCAACTGAAGCTGAGGGGGCAGCTAGCTGTTATTTTCTGACTAAAACCAGACAAACCACATTTTATTACTCAAGGTTGTACACTCACACCTGTTCAAAGCAGTTAAAACTGGTTTGAATCACTGACTGTTAACCAACTTACGATTTTACTTAAAAAAATGCTTTGTCCCAATTAATTCGCACAATACTGTATATGAGCCTGCTTTATATGGAGAGAGGAGGCTGCTCTATATGAGGATGCACTATATGGAGAGATATGAGGCTGCATTATACTACATATATACTGTATGGAGGGCTATGAGGCTGTATTATACTATATGGAGGGCTATGAGGCTGCCTTATACTTTATTGAGGGCTTTGAGACTGCATTATACTATATGGAGTCCTGAGGCTGCATTATACTGTATGGAGGACTTTGAGGCTGCATTATACTGTATAGAGGGCTATAAGGCTGCATTATGCTACATGGAGGGCTATGAGGCTGCATTATGTTATATGGAGAGCTGAGGCGGTATTATACTGTATAGAGGACTATGAGGCTGCATTATACCATATGGAGGGCTGTGAGGGTGGATTAAACTATATGGATGAATATGACGCTGCATGGAGTGCTTTGAGTATGCATTATAATATATAGAGGGTGGAGAATGGGGGTGCATTATAATAATTGGATGACTATGGCGGCTACCTTATGAATGGGGGACAATGGAATGCATTATAATACATAGAGGGCTATGGGGGTACATTGTAATATATGGAAGAATATGGGAATGCATTATAATAATTGGAAGACTATGGTGACGGGAGGAGGAAGACCATATATACCAGGATGGGGGATATATATATACCATGATAAGGGCCATATACCTGGATGAGGGACATTAATACATAATGAAGGGGAAAGGGGTCAATTTGTGGGTCTTTATAGGATTAAGAACGGTAAACAGGGCCCGTACAACTGACCAACGTGCGCAGGGGGCAGATCTAAATTTTGCACCTGGGCCCATTAGACTAGTTACGCCACTGACACTAACACTCCTGTTTCAGCTATGAATGCCTAAGATAAGAATAACATTTAAAAGGTAACCTGCACAGCTCCTCAATGCCTCGGAACTGCACCATTATCTTTCAGACTGTCTTCCAGTATTTTATTTAAGCTTGTGATGTTACAAAACTCTAATATGAATGGCAAAAACATTTTAATATGTTTGGCATGATAGGACATTTAGTTCTTGCTAACTACCATAGCAGAGAGAAGAGACACCCAGCATGCAGTATAAAAGAAGGAAAAACCATGGAAACAGTAAGAGGGGGACCCTGACAATATGGACAGGAGATAAGGATGATCCCCTAAACCCTCACCTAAGACTGAGCACTCCACTCCCTATCATCTCCAAACAGGTCCTATCTCATATGCACAACGACATGCCTAAGGCTGACCGTGGGTTAACCATGGCTAGTAAGTTGAGCAGCAAGACACTAGTCATACTACTACAATAAAACAACATGAGGAGAGATATAAATAAGTGGGAATAAAACAACAAACGCAACACTGCAGTTTTCACAAAGACAACTTCTCCTTGGAGGTCAGTATAGAGGAACTATACCTGCCTGGCATATAAGAGAGTAAGGAGTGAGGTTAAATAATGAAAGGGAGTGGCAGCAAGGTTCAGTACCTGATATTAGAGCTATATGGAAACTTTGTTGTTGAAGGGGTTGAATTCTTGTTTGATCCTGCAAATTTAAAATAAATCCACTCCACTCATGTTAATCACCAAGTGGAATCCAAAGAGGACCTATTATCTGCTAATCGCTGTGAACTGCTAATCCCAGATATCGCAAAGGTATCAGCTGGATGTGACACACTCATGACTGTATCCCCCCACTTTCTACAAGGGACCATGACAAAAATGGAGCATGGCTCAAAATGCACATATGAAAAAAAAGCAAGCTCTACCCTGGAGTTTGGTCTCATATACATATGTTGCATAAGTTGCAGAACATTTTTTTTTTTTTAGATATCGCTGAAACTTCACTCCACCGTTATCTTCCTCTGATTTCACAGAGAGAATGCAGCTTTTTATAATAATAATAATAATAGTAGTAGTAAATTGGGAAAATCTTCCAATTAAATCATGTAATTTTTTTTATGTACTCCTCTGATAAAGACGTTGGTAAGGTCTCATATTACAGATATGTAACGGAATGGAAAATGCATTAGTTAACAGAACTGCCAAAAAGGAATCATTCATTTTCCTTGAATCTTTGATTTAAAATGTTGGATTGAATACTGAAAACTGCATAGACTCTAAAGGTACCGTCATACGTGGCAATTTTGCTTGCAATTTCACTGGCAATTTGCTGGTTGCAGTGAAATCATGGACACATTGTTCTATTTTGTTGCCGTGTACAAATGGAACAATGTGTCCATGATTTCGCAGCAACGAGCAAATTGGCAGTGAAATTGCATGCAATATTGCTGCGTGTGACGGTACATTAACATTTCTTTAGCTTTTTAGGATCTAGCAACAGTTCTCAGGTTTTAACACAAATCGCTAAAGTAGCATTGGGATCACAAAACATTTCAATACAAATAGCTTCCTCTCACTATTGGGGTCCCTCAGGGTTCAGTCCTCGGTCCTCTCCTCTTCTCTCTCTACACAGACCCGATTGGACAGACCATCAGCAGATTTGGCTTCCAGTACCATCTTTGTGCTGATAACACACAATTATACACTTCAGCCCCTGACCTTTCCCCTGCTGTATTAAAGAACACCAATGACTGTCTAGCTGCAGTTTCCAACATCATGTCGGCTCTCTATTTGAAACTAAACCTTTCCATAACTGAACTCCTTCTGCTCCCACCCTCAACTAACCTCCCTAAATCTGATATCTCTCTCTCAGTGTACGACACCACAATAACGCCTAGGCAGCAGGCTTTCTGTCTGGGTGTTATGTTTGACACTGATCTCTCCCTCACCTCCTATATACAATCTCTCTTCTACTCTCGTCGCTTGCACCTGAACAATATCTCTAGAGTCTGCCCCTTTCTCACCATGGAAATAACAAAAGCCCTCACCGTGGCCCTAATTCATTCCCGCCTTGACTACTGCAATTCTCTATTAAGTGGCCTCCCCCTCACTAGACTTTCTCCTTTCCAGTCCATCCATAAAGCAGCAGCCATTATCACTCATCTGGCCAATTGTTACTCAGATGCCTCTGCTCTGTGCCAGTCTTTGCACTGGCTGCCCGTACACTACAGGATCAAATTCAAATTGCTTGTTCTCACCCACAAAGCTCTTCACAGTGCAGCAACCCCCTACCTCTCCTCCCTCATCTCTGTCTATTATCCCACCCGTTCTCTACGTTCTTCAAATGACCTTCGACTAACATCTGCACTAATCCGATCCTCCCATTCCAGGCTCCAAGACCTCTCCCGAGCTGCACCGATCCTCTGGAATGCTCTATCCCAAGAAATCAGGACTATCCACAACTTGCATGGCTTCAGATGATCCCTAAAAACACATCTTTTTAAGGCTGCCTATCATACTCCCTAATAGAAGTCCTTTGCACTGTAGATAGTGAATGGGCTATCTCTCTTGACATTACTCTTCTACAAACTCCACCAAACCGAAAAGGTCTACACAGACTGTCTGATGACCATTCATGTAAGCTTATTTCTATCCCCCATTTCCTCAAGATGCCTGGACCATTAGTGCAATAAGCCCCTGTACCTTGTGCAACCCCTATCCCATTGTAGATTGTAAGCTCTTTTGAGCAGGGTCACTTTCATTTCTTGCTTTATTTATTGTATTTTCTTTTTTACATTGATTCTATGCCTATTGTATTGTATCCAATTATTGTACTGTATTTGTTCTCTACTGTAATTACTTACTGTATTATATTTTCGGTACTCTAACCACTGTAAAGCGCTGCGGAATATGTTGGTACTATATAAATAAAGATTTATTATTATTATTATTTTTGTAAGAAAAAAAACCTTTTAAAAAAGCCAAAAAGCCTATGGTCAGCCTGCAGTACAAAAAGTGCATATGCACATATTAATTTCTAACTGTACTTTAAAATTGAGAAATTTAGCAAACAATTGATCAATTCTTTCAGACACCCTGCCACATCATGGCATTCTCAGATGGGCCAGTCCTTCTCTACATTTTTATATACGTTGTGCCATTACAGCCTACTAAATGCATTAAAAGCATGACCACATTGAATACAACACATATCTGAAGCATTTCTGAACCACTCCCATGGTGCCAGAAGGTCAAGTGCAGATAAAGGCAGACCAGGTCTGGAAATGTGGTGCAATGTCACAGATATCCGGACATTATCAGAACTGACACCCACACTGCCAAACCAGCAGACCATGGATGATGGTGGGGCAGGCCCAGACAGTTGTGCATGCAATCAAATAGAGTCTTATGATCAAATTTAATAAAACCTTATTTTCACCATAGCAGTAATAAAAAAGTTAGGGCTATGCATACAACCTGCCTCTATGTTACCCCAGTGCAACACCATCTCGATTCACCACTACATTTCTATCATATTTCGGATAGCTGATGCTGTGAATGCACAGCTTCATTATTGCTTCCAATTGTCTTTATTGAGGTCAGTAGAGCCCATAAACATCTATAGATGAGGCAGAGTAAACTCAATAAGTAGAGCACATCTAGGTGAGAGGGAGTAAGATTACCATCTGGACATGTGTGGCGCCCCACTATGTAGGAGCCACAAAAGGGGTGCTACACCCATAAAAGCGGTGTAGTCACCCCACTGCAAGTGGACTTATGGACGGTAGGAGGGACCCTATACCCACACCCCACACTAGTCACATGGTAGGAGGGACCCCGGGAGGGTATATAGTCACCCCCAGGGGGAGTAAGGAGGTCTTTGGCTGGAGGCCTTTTGGGCTTCAGGTCTCTGCCTCCGGGGTAGAAAGCTAGAAACATTCAGGATGGGAACCTGAGGCTCGAAAGATGAAGGGAAACAGAGGGATAGATCCCAGAAGAAGGAGAAAGGAGCAAGGGACTCAAGCGAGGGAGTTCGCTCTAGGAAAGCAACCGGGTACCGGAGCCCGCACCTGTAGGAACCTTCACAGCCTGCAGAGAATCCGTTGAATGGGGGTATCTCCAGATACGGCCCTGACTCCTAAAGCATCCATTAGAGGGGAATCATACCCGCGGTAGCCGGCTGCGGTGATCAACAGAAGGTTCGCCCGACGGGAGCAAGGGTGGTAAAGAGGAACACCAGGAGGTCAAACTTAATCTCCAAGAGGTCAGGCTTCACACCGCCACTGGGAGGCAAGGGAACAAGTGGAAGAAGAAAGGCACACAAGAGGGATCCGTCTACCAACCATAAAAATCCACTTGCAGTCACCCATAGCCATTTGTCTGACAACATCTTACTGCACTATGAACTGTACTGATTGTTGAGTTCCAGTAAAGTACCCGGTGAAGTGACTTTTTTGACTCTGCTGCATCTTTCCTGCGCACAAACTGATTCCTTTCACAGAATCGCTGCCCCGGCGGTTCAGTCCTGCCTGCAGAGGACTACACCATCACTGCCGCAATACCATCGACCACCGAAGGACTGTAGCGGCGCTGGTGAGCATCACCTGGTACTGCAGGTGGCGTCACAAACAAACTTTACCTTATTTCCCCCCCTTATTCATTGACCACCAGGGCCACAGTCTCAGGCAGCCACCCGTGACCTCTAGACTGAGATCTGAGTACCCTGCCCTGGGTGCGTCACATGTGCCTAGGGAGGCATGGCACATGCAAGAAAAAAAAGAGAGCTAAAATGCACGGACAAGGCAATGGAATGACAAATGTCAGGACAGAAATTGATTAAGACACTTTTTTCACTGAAGACCTGCACTTCACGCACTGTAATTATATACCGTATAAACTAAAACACCTGAAAAATGTATTTTTCAAATATAAATATTTTTATCCAATAAAGTGCAAAAAAAGAGCTCAGAAAGGATATATACAAAATGTAGCTTACTTTCTGTGCATACTGTTACCTTAGGCCATGTGCACACCTTGAATTTTTGGTGAGTTTTTTACCTCAGTATTTGTAAGGCAAAACGAGGAGTGGGAAAAATGGTGACTAGAGAGGAGTGAACCCACAGATGTTCGTGTTTGGTGGAACAGTTTGGACTTTAAGAAAAGTTTGAGTTCGGGACAGGACTTATCCTGCATCCCATATAAGTCTACAGGGACCTGAACTTTAGTGCTATAAAATGGTGACTAAGGGGCTGTAAAATGAAACAAAATGGCAATTAATAATACTTACCAAGGACCAAGCACCTGTCAAACTATTTCTGGGTCCACTGATGCTTATTCAGTGCTTCACCAGCCCACTCTCTCTGCTAGCACCTGTGATTGGTTGCCATACACATTAGTGTATGGCAACAAAAGTGCCGTCACATTAGTGTAAAAATAAATGCGTAATTGAATAAAATGGTGTGGGGGTCCCATGTATTTTGATACTCAGTGCAGATATACCACACAGCCGGGGGCTGTAGCCTCCAGCCATGAGGATTATGTTGGGTATCAAAGTACGAAGCATCCATACGCAGGTTTTTTTTAAATATACCGTAATAAATAAATAATCTTAAAAAACTATGTGAGGGCCCCCCTTCCTCTAATTTTATACTCAGGCTTAATGAGTGAACCCAGGAGTAGTGTGATAGCAGCACGGTCCTCGGTATGTATGATTCTCCTACTTTTGATCTCAATTTTGCATCCTTTCACAGTCCCCCTTGCCAAACCCGAATTCAATCAGTAACCTCTCAGGGAAGTCTGAGTTCAGAGTCCGTGTACATACACCAGGTGTTCAGTACAGACATTGAACAGTCTGGGTTTGCCCATCACCAGTGGTGATGTATTTCTATTATACTTTTCCTCTGATTGCTCTACTAGTTTTGGCTTACAAATACTGAGGTAAAAAAAACTCACCAAATACTCAACTTATGAGAGCCATGTAGTTGATAAAGTTTTGGATGACTTGGATTTTTCATTATTCGTCCTATAAACATCTTTAAAGAAATGTGTTTTAATCAGTCGCCATTAGCTTTGTTATAATCAGGATTTTTATTATAAAAAATTAGAGTTTAACCCTTTTACCTCAGAGCATGGGTTTCCCTTAGTGACTAAACCATTTCTATCAATTCTGACCAGTGTCACTTTATGTGGTTACAGACTGATTACTCCAATCACTGCAGGGGATGCTGTGATCTCCTAGCTTCAGCCTGTGATCGGCATTATTACAGCACCAATCATAGCTGGACATCAAGCTTTCAGGCAAATTAATTGCCTGAAACCTTGAAAGCGCTGCAATTGGCTGTTCAGAATTGAACGGCCAATCACAGTGATTGTCATTGCAAGGGAGTGACGAAACCCCCAACCAACGCCGACCAGGAGAATCAGCATGCACTGTCATGGGATCGCTGTCACTGCAGTCACATGAAAGCATGACATACTGGAAACATATGACCTTGATCATTTAGTCCAGTACTGTTTTTCCTGTATGAAAAATAGAAAATAAAACTATTAAAAACTAGATTTACAATAAATTACTATATATGTTTTCAGGTTTGATCAGTTGCAGAGGACAAAAAACACTACAATATAAACCAGCATCCAAAATAACCAAGACAAAGTGCAATAAAGTTGAAGACATAGCCATATAACTTGAATTGTGACCTAAAAGACTGAGTGATCAGATGAGAATAATGAAGATGCTTAACAAAAAAAAACCTGAAAATATTAAACCTGATACTCAGTGGCATCAGTAACAATGATGGGAACATTATTAATCACATATGTAGATAATCTAAATTATTTACAAGATGACTCTCCAGTGGGTCTATAAGCTCATGACATGAGGTTAGCCTTGGACAGGCTCATTTGCTTAAAGGGAATTAACCACCAGGATTTTATGCTATGTAGCAGGTGATTGATGTGTGCAGCATGACATCACTATTTGGGTTTTTAATTACTCCCCTGTGGTCTTGTCTTATGGCTGTAAGCCGAACTCCCCCCTCTCTTTCATCCAGCCAAGACAAACCCACAGGGGAGTATTAAAACAAAAAACAAATAGTGATATCATGCTGCACCCGTCATTGCACTAAATCCTGGTGGTTGGTTCCCTTTAATCCTTCTTTTAATAATAATAATAATAATAATAATAATAATAGAGCTATATTTATATAGCGCCAACATATTCCACAGCACTTTACAATGTAGGGGTTAGAGTACAGAGAATATAATACAGTAAGTAATTACAGTAGTGAACAAGTACAGTACAATAATTGGATACAAAACAATAGGCATAGAATCAATGTAAAAAAGAAAATACAATAACGGGATAGGGGTTGCACAAGGTACAGGGGCTTATTGCACTCATGGTCCAGGCATCTTGAGGAAATGGGGCATAAAAATAAGCTTACATGGATGGTCATCAGACAATCTGTGTAGAGCTTTTTGGTTTGGTGGAGTTTGTAGAAGAGTAATGTCCAGAGGGATAGCCCATTCACTGTCTACAGTACAATGGACTTCTATTAGGGAGTATGATAGGCCGCCTTAAAAAGATGTGTTTTAGGGATCGTCTGAAGCCATGCAAGTTGTGGATAGTCCTGATTTCTTGGGGTAGAGCATTCCAGAGGATCGGTGCAGCTCTGGAGAAGTCTTGGAGCTGGCAGTGGGAGGATCGGATTAGTGCAGATGTTAGTCGAAGGTCATTTGAAGAACATAGAGAACAGGTGGGGTGATAGACAGAGATGAAGGAGGAGATGTAGGGGGATGCTGCACTGTGAAGAGCTTTGTGGGTGAGAACAAGCAATTTGAATTTGATCCTGTAGTGTACGGGCAGCCAGTGCAATGACTGGCACAGAGCAGAGGTATCTGAGTAACAATTGGCCAGATGGGTGATCCTGGCTGCTGCATTAAGAATGGACTGGAGAGGAGAAAGTCTGGTGAGGAGGAGGCCGCTTAATAGAGAATTGCAATAGTCAAGGCGGGAATGGATTAGGGCCACGGTGAGGGTTTTTGTTGTTTCCATGGTGAGAAAGGGGCGGACTCTAGAGATATTCTTCAGGTGTAAGCGACAGGAGCGGACGAGAGATTGTGTTTGGGAGGAGAAGGAGAGATCGTGTGTCAAACATAACACCCAGACAGCGAGCCTGCTGCCTAGGCGTTATCGTGGTACTGCACACTGAGAGAGAGATGTCAGATTTAGGAAGGTTAGTGGATGGGGAGCAGAAGGAGTTCAGTTTTGGAAAGGTTTAGTTTCAAATAGAGAGCGGACGTGATATTGGAAACTGCAGCTAGACAGTCATTGGTGTTCTTTAATACCGCAGGGGTAAGGTCAGGGGCTGAAGTGTATAGTTGTGTGTCATCAGCATAAAGATGGTACTGAAAGCCAAATCTGCTGATGGTGTGTCCAATCGGGGCTGTGTAGAGAGAGAAGAGGAGAAGGCCAAGGACTGAACCCTGAGGGACTCCAATAGTGAAAGGAAGAGGGGAAGAAGTGGAGCCAGCAAAAGATACACTGAAAGAGCGGTCAGAAAGATAGGAGGAGAGAGCAGTGTCCGTTATGCTAATGGAGTGCAGTATAGAGAGAAGGATCTGATGCTCGACAGTGTCAAAAGCTGCAGAGAGGTCAAGGAGAATAAGCAGAGAGTGGTCACCATTACGTTTTGCTGTCAGAAGGTCATTGGTCACTTTGATGAGGGAAGTTTCTGTAGAGTGAAGGGGGCGGAAACCAGATTGTAATGGATCTAGAAGAGAGTGGGCGGAGAGGTAACGGGTGAGGTGGAAGTAGACCAGGTGCTCCAGGAGTTTAGAGATGAAGGGGAGATTGGAGACTGGTCTGTAGTTATTTGTGCAGGATGGGTCGAGAGTGGTTTTCTTTAATAATGGAGTAATGATCCAGTGTTTGAAGGAGGATGGGAAAATGCCAGAAGAGAGGGAGAGATTGAAGATTTTGGTTTGATGAGTGATGACGACTGGAGAGAGGGACTGGAGCAGGTGTGAGGGAATGGGGTCAGTAGTGCATGTGGTGGGACGAGAGGAAGAGAGGAGCCTAGAGACTTCTTCTTCTGTGACTGGGTCAAATTTGGATCGTGAACCGGAGGAGATGTGGGGAAGAATGGGGGTGGCAGCGCTTGGAGGCTGAGAGCTGATTTCCTGGCGGATGTTGTCTATTTTCGCCATGAAGTAATCAGCACAGAGGTCAGTGATGGGGGCCAGCACTTTAGGACTGAGGAGAGATTGAAAAGTGTCAAAGAGTTTTTTTGGATTGTTGGATAGTGAGGAGACCAGGGTGGTGAAGTAGGTCTGTTTGGCAAGGTTAAGGGCAGAGTTGTAAGTTTTGAGCATGAATTTATAGTGGATAAAGTCTCCTGGTGAGCGAGTTTTCCTCCATAGACGTTCAGCACTCCTAGAGCATCGCTGGAGGAATTGAGTTTGTGATGTGAGCTAAGGCTGTTTTGATCTCTGTTTGGAGGTTCTGAAGGTGAGGGGCGCTACTTGGTCCAGGGAGCTTCTGAGAGTGTCATTGTAGTGATTTACTGCCTGATCTGGACAGGAGATTGTAGAGATTGGGGACAGAGATGAGATGAGGGAGTCTGTGAGTGCATGAGGGTTAATGGCCTGTAGATTTCTGGATGTGTGATAGGTGGGATTGGGCTTTGGTGGCTGAGGGTTAGTGAGTGAGAAGGAGAGGTGAGTTATCTAAGGAGGAGGATGAGCAGAGCCGGGTAAAGACCAAGTCAAGGGTGTTACCGTCTTTGTGTGTCTCAGAGGTTGAGAGCTGTGAGAGGCCAATAGAGGTGGTTAGAGTTAGGAGCTGGGATGCAGATGGGGAGATGGGGCTGTTTATGGGAATGTTAAAGTTTCCCAGAATAAGGGTTGGTAAATCTGAGGACATGAAATGCTGGAGCCACGCGGAGAAATGGTCAAGGAACTGGGGGGGGTGACCCTGGGGGGCGGTATACCACTGCTACTCTGAGAGGGGGGGATGGAATAGCCTAATGGTATGAACCTCAAAAGAAGGGAATGAGAGTGATGGGGCTGGAGGAATGACCTGGAAAGTACATTGTGGGGACAGGAGGAGGCCAACTCCACCACCATGTCTGTTCCCAGGTCTAGGGGAATGAGATAAATGTAGGCCGCCGTGAGAAATAGCAGCAGGGGAAGCAGTGTCTGAATCCTGGATCCAGGTTTCTGTGAGGACCAGCAGGTTAAGAGAGTTGGTAAGGAAGTAATTGTGAATGAAGGGAAGTTTGTTGCATACAGATCGTGGATTCCAGAGAGCGCAGTTAAAAGACGGAGATGAAGGAGCACAAGTGATGGTAATAAGGTTAGTGGGGTTTCTATGTGTGGTGGGAGAGGGGTTGAAGTTAGAGGGCGGACCAGGGTTGGGGAGATATCACCTGACAGGAGCAGCAGCAAAAAGAGGAAGAGCAGATAGTTTTTAGATTTCGGACTTGGTTTATTATGACAAATGTTAGAATATGGTGGGTTGAGAATCCTCAGTAAACTGAAGATGGCATGGGAGCTGTACATAGGGTAGGGCAGGAGAGAGGGGCTGATGTGGATGAGTGGTGATGGAGGGGGATAGGGTGATACAAGTTGGTGGTGATGGCACATAGAAACACAAACAGTGCAGTTAAAGACATGGTAGTGATTAGTAGAGAATAGAGTAATAGACATTGTTTGAGTGGCCATCTGTGAGTACCTTCCTGTCTATCCCAGTCAATCCCGGTCCATTTCAGGTCTATTTCATATCTAGACACTTTAGATCTGACACTTTCGCATCAGACACATCTGCATCAGACTAGGCAAGGCTCCTTATATGCTCAATGATACTGATTTCAGGTGTGGGGACAGGGAGAGGGAATTGGAGTCCATTAAGCCATGGCCAAGCAAGGCTGTACCAAATGGTCACTCACAGGCAAATTTGAACAAAGGATCATAAATAGGCATTGGGGGGGGGGGCAGGGGGAAGGACAGTTACATTGATGCTGGAATCAGATATTTTCAGCAGACAAAATGGATCAAAACAGCATTAAAGTTTGGTGCTGGTCCATACAGTCAAACATACCCAGATAATTTCAGCAGACAAAATAGATCAAAACAGCATTAAAGTTTGGTGCTGGTTCATACAGTCAAACATACCCCAGATATTTTTAGTATACAAAATAGATCAAAACAGCATTAAAGTTTGGTGCTGGCCCATACAGTCAAACATACCCCAGATATTTCCAGCAGACAAAATAGATCAAAACAGCATTAAAGTTTGATGCTGGTCCATACAGTCAAACATACCTGTAGAGAAAACACAGAAACAACATGATGATTAGGTGATGGTCAGAGGAGTGCAGATGAATTATAGTACAGGGCGGATGATGGAGCCCAGTTGCTTCATATCATTTCAGGTCTATTTCATATATAGACACTTTAGATCCCACACTTTCGCATCAGACACGTCTGCATCAGACTAGGCAAGGCTCCTTATATGCTTTTGGATGACATCAATCTAAATTCATCTATAAATTCAAGAATGCGCACATACTTTCCTTAGAAAAGGCAATAAATATTTATACAAAGAGGCTGCTCACCTGATGTAGTTGTGAAAACCCACAACTGGTAATGATCGCTCAAATACAAGTAGCTGCTGCAGGACCGTACTTTCCACAGATCTCTGTGGTTTAATCAGCTGATCAATCTAAATTCATCTTTTTTACCTTACTTTTGTCTCAGATGTCCAAAGAATATGGAGCCATTCCAAAATGGAAATAACTGTGAAATACAGAACTAATAAAAGGTAGAATGTATCATGGCTAATCTGTTCAAAACGTGACATTATTTTCTTCTCCATCCGAGTCAAATCCCAACACTGTAAGACCATAAAATGCAGATAAAAGAACTGGAACTCAGTAGGAACTTGTGCAAAATATAAAAAATAATTACCACAAGTTGTGAGGTGTCACAGATCACGCAAATAAGCATAATAATTCTATTCTATGGGATAAATATTGTAACCAGCATTCCACTTTTATCATTTAGATAATTCGTAGCACAAATTCACAGAATTATAGCACCTGGAGATTTACAAGCGGGAGGCTCAATAGGGCTGTTAAAAATAAGAATCATAGATCTCATCTCTTACATAGACATGAATCATTATATATCCTGTAATTCATGAGAGAACTGTCAATTTGACTGATCCTTTATGTAAATGGTGATTCTGTTACTGAATGTCACCGAATTTGTCGTAGACAATATTTATACAGAACAGAAACTCTATTGTAACTCTGCATGCAAAGTAGAGGTGCACTACAAAATGCTTGAAGACCACTGTAATATTCTCAGTTGTATGGCGCGGATGATGCAGACGGCAGACCTCTACTGGACTCTACTGCAGCGGCAGACCTCTACTGGAGACCTCTACTGAGCTCGCAGCCGGGAGACCTCTACTGGACTCTACTGCAGCCGGGAGACCTCTACTGGACTCTACTGCAGCCGGCAGACCTCTACTGGACTCTACTGCAGTGCTGTATTTCTTCATTTCATACAGCAGCATACAATTTTTTTCTTCTGGAAGATTCCATATCAGGCACACAGTACTTTGGCACAAAAAGAGCCTACAACTTCACCGCACAGCAAACATGGCATCTTGAACTTCTATAATGCCTTTGTGCTTATAATTGTATCTTCCTGAGGCCAGCTCCCTTTAACTAATAGTTTTATGTAGAATTAACACGTGATTACGACAAAATTGCGTTTGCAGAAATTAAAAGACCTAGACAAGGAACCTTGAGGAGGAAACCATGATTAGAAAATATGCAAAATTTTCATATTGTTCACGAAAAGAGAATTGCATGACCACGATGTCAAGGAGGAGATCTAGTATAAGTAAATAATTAGCACACTGAATCTCTGAGTCACCTTTGCATGTATAATTGGCTCTAACCAGAGTAACAAAACAAAATATTGTAATTTGAAGATAAAAGTCATTGCGTTTTTTACATTTTTGAAAAAGCTTAAACCTTTAGCATGTTTAAAAGCTTAACTCAACCCTCAAAGCTGAATCCCCCATAATTCAATTTAACCATCTAACTATTTTAGAATTCTACAAAAGTTCCTATGATCTCCTTACAATATTTTCTCCTGAAACTCATTGATTTATGTGATGACACAGCAATTGACCACTTGGGGGTAGTTAACTGGTCTTCATTAGACCAGAGGTATTGTTCCTTTGTTTGGTAAATCTGAAAGAGCAGACTGACGATAGTCCCAATTGTGTGTTAATTTGTGGTTTGCTTACTAAATGTGCATTGCCTCAAGCCTTCGGACTACATAATTCAGAAAAAAATTATGCTGTCGGATTCAACTGCCGACCAATGAGGGAACAACCATATCTCACCAATCCTGTAAGAAGACAATACCCTGAAATGAGAACTGGGGGATATAAAAAAGGACTTGCTCCTCTCACATGGTCTTCATATTCTACAGAACCTCAATTTAGAATCCAAGGATTCAGCTAGAGGATCAGCAAACTGTTTGAAGAACTCAATTTGAGACAATTTGGTAACCTGGCGACATATCTTGCTGTGCTACTTCAGCCTAGGTTCCAAAGATCCAGCCGGAAGATGAACGAATTGCTTGAGGAACCCAGGTTGGCACAATTTGGTCACCTGGCTACATACCTTGATGTACTAAGGTCAGCTTCTTAAAGGGAACCTGTCAGCTCGTTCTACCCCCCTAGCCTATCACTACCTGCACCTTACTAGCTGATCCCTTACCATCCCTCTCTGAGCTATAAAGTTTTAAAAAAATGCTTTATAACCTACAAGCAATCTCCATCCAGAAACTGGAAAGGCAGGCTCCAGGGCTCCATTCTCCCCACCTCACTGGCTTTCAGCATTCCCCACTGGGCATCATCAGTCTTTCTTTTGTTCCACCTCTTTTTTAAATTCCCGCCTCCTCTGCTGCTATCATGAGCTGGCCGAAACATCATATCCGGCCTGGTGTATTGTGGGGGCTGATCCAGTGGTACAGGCCCTAGCTCCGACGCATGCGCAGTGTGCATATTGAAGCCGAGCCGCACACATCCTAAGGCCCCACAATGCACCGGGCCAGATATGACGTTCCAGACAGCTGATGATAGCAGCAGAGAAGGCGGGCATTTCAAAAAGAGGTGTAATAACAGAAAGATTGATAACGTCCAGCGGGGAGTGCTGAAAGCCAGTGGGGATGGGGGGGAAATGGAGCCCTGGAGCTCGCCTTTTCAGTCTCCGAATGGAGACTGCTTGTAAGTTATAACGCATTTTTCTTAAACTTTATAGGGCACGTTTAGATCGGAGAGGGATGGTTAGGGATCAGCTACCACGGAGCAGGGACAGGTAGTGATAGGTTAGGTGGGTAGAAGGAGCTGACAGGTTCCCTTTAAATGTGCAGATTCCTCTTTTCAGTTAGTGCCCGCCAAAAGCGGGTGCTGCTGCTGGTTGGGGTAGTTGGCCCTGAAAGCTCCCGAAGACACAAAGATTCTAATCCCTGGTGAGCCAGTAGAAGGGTGAGACACTTGCTTGTTCCATCTTGTGTTCTTGCTGGGAATGCAATATATGCCTTTTACTGTTGGTGATCCAATAAAAAAGGAATCAGTACCAGCTGACCTGTCCCATACAGCCCATTGTGTGTTCAAGAGCAAGGAAATAAATATGTGACCACACACAGTTAGTCCATGCAAAAAAGAAAGTTTTTTCCAGCTCTAGGTAAAAAGTAGTTTTTACTTTTTTCCATATTATTAAAAAAAGGTTATATCAACACAAGAATGAATAAAACCAACATGCAGCCTTTATCAACAGCTTAATGTTGATCCAATGGTAGTTCTAATGAAGACATAAATCCTTTCCAATCTAAAAGGCCAGGAGATTGGTGATTTATGATTAGTCTTTCCTAACTTGTCTGTCCCATTGCTTTCTCCTAACAGCCCCTGGGTACAGTGGGGTTCCCTCATAAACCTTCACATTCTCTCATGCCCTTGTTAGAGTAGGATCCTGGTGTTGAGCAGTTCCGAAATTATCGCGGGCCACTTCAAGACCTGGATCTCTTCAACTTCCTCTAGCTCGTCTGCCTCACCTGCAAACACAGCCAAGGGAGAGTCTAGTGATTCTGGAGCTATGCCTGAGGTGGGCCCCCCATCATCTTGTTCCAATGGCTCAGGGGCCAGCCCCAGGGTTTTCTTCACGGTTTATCCTCAACCAGAGTGTTCAGGCCATTTTTAAAGTTCCACAAGTCACAGAATAAGGCAAAGTCTCTCCCCAGGATTACACTATGCCACATAGACTTTAAGACCGCCGCCTTATGTCTTTTGGCCCCAAATGGCGTGGCAAGAGTGACCCAGGCAGTGGGGTAGTTTTTAGTATCACCATGTACGCAACTAATGCCTACAGTTGACTCTGTGAGTGCTCCACGGTCCACCACACTGGCATATACCAAAGTTACTTGACTGCCAGAGTCTAAGACGGCATTCACACGAAAGCAATCAACCTCAACTTGACACACGTGTTGTTCAGTTCCGGTGAGGACTTCCGCAGCACAGACTGACTGTGCATATAACGACAGACGCCTTGTAGCATTACAGCCCATCGGCTCTGTAGTCACTGGGCAGTTAGCTGCTACGTGGCCAAGCCCACGACATCTCCAACACTGTATAGGACCTTGCCTCCCCATTGGGGACCTTAGTCTGGGTCTGCTGGCTTGCTGAGAGACCATACCGCTGCCATAGTCCTTTTTGGACCTGCTGCCCCTAGGTGCAACACGCTCTTCTTTTGAAGAAGGAGTAGTTTTCACAGGACTTTCATGCGACTTGCTGAGTCCCCAGCCAGGTGATAGCGTACCCTGGAGTAGGCTTTCAGAAGCGCTGTAACGCTCGAACATATTCACCAACTGGTCGGCGCTAGTTGCGTCCCCCTGTCCGACCCACCTCTGGATCTTAGCAGGTAAGGATCGCAGGTACTTGTCTAGGACAACACGTTCCACCATCTGTGCAGGCGTCAGAGTTTCTGGTTGCAGCCATTTTTTTACCAGATGGATGAGGTCATGCATTTGTGAACAGGCTGACTGACGTTCCAAAAATGTCCTTAGATGTACCCTCTGTGCCTGTGCATATGTATTTACTCCCAGCCTTGCCAGGATTTCGCCTTTTACTTTCACATAGTCCATAGCATCAGCTCCACTTAGATCACAATAGGCCTTTTGTGGATCCCTGACCAGGAATGGAGCAACCACTTCAGCCCACTTGTCCACTGGTAAGTGTTCATGTTCTGCAATACGTTCAAACATGGCTAGATATGCTTCCACATCATCGTCAGCAGTCATTTTAAGTAAAGTCTTTTGTATGTTTTTCCGTGCACTAGCAGTGCTTTGTGCACGGTCCTCCACATCATGAGGCTGTTGAATCAAGGCCTCCTTTATTGCACTTAACTGCTCTTGCTGCATTTGGTGCTGCTGCTCCACCACCTTTTCGAAGAAAGTATTGGTCTGTTATTGTTGGATAGCTGCCTGCAGCATCTACTTCAACAGGTCCTCCATATTGCTGGTCTCTTGCCTCTTCAGTAGCACAGGAGCTTTCAGCCAGGACATCAACAAGAGACAATTCACACAGAGCGGCTTCTCTGCAGCCACAGTCCAACAAGCCACTGATGCCCGCATTTGAAACACCATTTGTGAGACAAGGGATATAGCTCAGCTGGGATCTTTGCTTCGGCTCAAGCAAGCGACTGTAGAGTCATGGTAGACAATGGCAGACTGGCAGGCTTCACATAGATATGGTCACAGCCATGTTTATTGTGCATTTTTATCGCTCAAATGTTACACTAGCAAAGCAGGAAAATAAATGTGTAAGGCCGTCTGGCCACTAACTAACATCAGAATGCTAACTACAAAATAAACCTAAGCAACAAACAAAGCAAACATATTTCCTTAGGCCACCTTCACACGCGACAATATTACTAGACAATTTCACTGCCAATTTGCTGGTTGCAGTGAAATCATGGACACATTGTTCCATTTGTACAAAGCAACAAAATAGAACAATGTGTCTATGATTTCACTGCAATCAGCAAATTGCCAGTGAAATTGCCTAGCAATATTGCCGTGTGTGAAGGTACCCTTACTGTGTCAGCTCCTCAGCCCAGCAGACAGGGGAGAAGGAATCCTCTAACCTCTCCTGATTATATCAGCTGATACATAGAGAAACAAAAACCTGGACTGAATGGTTAGAGTGGAACCCTAAGTTCCACAGAGTAATCCAGAAAACCAGGCCCAGATTACAGCCAGACGTCAGTGATTTAACAACTGCTGGGATAAATCTGACTTCCCCAGCTTCTCTATGTGCACAGGCTGACTATTCCACAATCAATACAGAGAGGCATATGAAATGAAACGAGGGGAAACATACCTATTTTCTAGTATCTCTTCCCTTGGCACCTCACACACTTCCCCCCTATTAACCCTTTAACACAGCATTAACCCTTACACAGCATTAACCGCTAGTACAACATTAACCCCCAACACAAAATTAACCCCTACACAGTGTTAACTTCCTAAAACAGAATTAACCCCCTAACACAGCATTAACCCCTGGCACAGCATTAACCCCCTAACACAGAATTAACCTCTAACACAGCATTAACTCCCAACCTCCCCCATATATTATCATCCCGCCCTATCCCCATCTTTAGCTCTATGAGCGCTCACCTCCACTGGTGTTCTCCTGCTAGCCCCATGGTGTCTTATTCCTTCTCCTTCCTGTCATCGCACTGCAGAGGAAGCAGCACCTCGGACCAGGTAGCTGATTAGAGTTCATCTCACCCCGGAAGAGCAGGTACAGCTACTTCCGGGGTCATTCAGCTCCCTGTGGCCAAGGAATATGGGGTGCGTATCCAGCACCCTGCCCCACCCCCTGGCCACACTTTTCCACCCCCTCCAAAAAGACAGCAGATTACTTGCATTGTCTAATGGAGGGAAGGGTTAAAGTTTATTAAAAAAAGATTAATCTTCCCTCTGGGAAGAGTGGGCGCAGAGGCCCCACCTACACCACAACTACTGACCCACTGGAATGTCTGGCAGTGTCCAAGTACTCAATGGATACTGTGACTCTGTCGCCGCACCCCTGCCCTGCCATATCCACCCCCGGGACCCACCGACTTGCTTGTGCTGGCTCCACATGGCTAATTTGCATAGCATGCAAATTAGCCATGTGAAAACCTAGCAGTGCTGACCTCAGGGGGCCCCCTCCCGCTCTGGTTCCCCGGTTCAATGTACCAGCTGCACATGCAATATGTTCGCCCCTGCATTAAATCCAATTTTATTCCATATAAAAACATACATTCACTTTTACAAAATAAACAATTAATTAACGTAATTTTTATAAACTAATCAATTAAGAATGTATTAATTTTTATTTTATTCTGTTTAATTTTTTTCACATTATTTGTATCACTTAATTTCACCATTTACATTCAGATACTATATATGTACAGTGGATATGGAAAGTATTCAGACCCCTTTAAATTTTTCACTCTTTGTTTCATTGCAGCCATTTGGTAAATTCAAAAAAGTTAATTTTCTTTCTCATTAATGTTCACTCTGCACACCATCTTGACTGAAAATAAACAAATGTAGACATTTTTGCAAATTTATTAAAAAAGAAAAACTGAAATATCACATGGTCATAAGTATTCAGACCCTTTGTTCAGACACTCATATTTAAGTCACATGCTGTCCATTCCTTGTGATCCTCCGTGAGATGGTTCTACTCCTTCATTGGAGTCCAGCTGTGTTTACTGATAGGACTTGATTTGGAAAGACACACACCTGTCTATACAAGACCTCACAGTTCACAGTGCATGTCAGACTAAATGAGAATCATGAGATGAAAGGAACTGCCCAAGGAGCTCAGAGACAAATTGTGGCAAAGCACAGATCTTGCCAACATTACAAAAGAATGTTTGCAGTACTCAAGGTTCATAATTCTTAAATGGAAAAAGTTTGAAACCACCAGAAGTCTTCCTAGACCTGGCCATCCAGCCAAACTGAGCAATCGTGGGAGAAGAGCCTTGGTGAGAGAGGTTAAGAAGAACCCCAAGATCACTGTGGCTGGGCTCCAAAGATGCAGTAGGGAGATGGGAGAAAGTTCCACAGAGTCAACTATCATTGCAGCCCTCCACCAGTTGGGTCTTTATGGCAAAGTTGCCCGACAGAAGCCTTTCCTCAGTGCAAGACATATTAAAGCATGCATAGAGTTTGCAAAAAAAAACACATGAAAGACTCCCAGACTATGAAAAATAAGATTCTCTAGTCTAAGGAAATGAAGATAGAACTTTTTGGTGATAATTCTAAGCGGTATGTGTTAAGAATATCAGGCACTGTCATCACCTGCCCAATACAATCCCGACAGTGAAACATGGTGGTGGTTGCTTCATGCTATGGGGGTGTTTTTCAGCTGCAGGGACAGGACAACTGGTTGCAATTGAAGTAAACATGAATGCAGACAGTACAGGATATCCTGGATGAAAACCTCTTCCAGAGTGCTCTGGACCTCAGACTTGGCCAAAGGTTCACCTTCCAACAAGACAATGGCCCTAAGCACATAGCTAAAATATCAAAGGAGTGACTTCAGAACAACTCTGTGACCATTCTTGACTGGCCCAGCCAGAGCCCGGACCATGTGATATTTCAGTTTTTCTTTTTTAATAAATTTGCAAAAATGTCTACATTTCTTTTTTGTCAGTCAGGATGGGGTGCAGAGTGTACATTAATGAAAAAAATGAACTTTTTGAAGTTACCAAATGGCTCAATGAAACAAAGAGTGAAAAATGTAAAGAAGTCTGATTAGTTTCCGTACCCACTGTACAATGAAAACAGATTATTTTCCTTCATTTTTAGCCATTTTTCTTGTGATAAAACTTGTAACTTGTGTATGGACTCCGTAATGCACTTGCACCATTATAAGAGGCAGTCTGTCACCTCCAAACAGAACATTTTCCTACCTAATCACTTATACATGGAACTTAGCTCCTTTAAAAAAATCATATTAATACACATTTTTTGTAGTTGACAAAATGTTTTGCTTTTATCCATATGCTAATGAATGCACTTCTAAATACCCTTGGTGTGAGCAATGTCAAAAGGCCACTTTACACACACAGATATCTGTGTCCAACTTCTGAACAGATCTCTGGTTGCAGTGAAATCATGGACACATTGTTCCATTGTACACACCACAAAATGGAGCAATGTGTCCATGATTTCACTGCAACCAGAGATCTGTTCAGAAGTTGGACACAGATATCTCTGTGTGTAAAGTGGCCTTAAGTATTACATCATTACGTCCTCTGATTTGAGTATCTAATTTCCAGCTTCTCTCATTTCATCTGTTTTATACGGATCCCTATTAACTTTAAAGGGCCTCTATCAGCACAGAATGACTGTACATACCAAGTACAGATGCAACCTATGTCCCTTTAAGAGAAGGAGGCTGAATTTAGCTCAACTATTTGACAGCTATGTGAGGGTTTCTGTTTCAGACCTAACAGGTAATATTATGTAGGAGAGTCTGCTTGCACGTAAGCACACAGAAGAGTCTCTTCACGCTGAATGTAATCACTGTATATATGTTTCAAAATATATTGATCTCTGTATACTAAAGGGTTTTCCAGTCGTCAGACAATTTCTTCTCAATCTCTATGTTCCACCTCCGGTGCTGCCTCCCTTCCAGTGACGTTGGCACTGGCTCTTTCAGGGCTTGTGTGACATGGTTATCTCATTTGATCTCTGCGGCTAATGCACACTGGCTTCACTCTCATCTACTTCAGATATAATTGACATTTGGAGGAAGTGAGAGAGCAGCCGCAGAGCTCTCTCCAGATGTCTAATTTGTCTGAAGGAGTTCTCAACACGAAACGAGAGCTGTGGTAGCTCTCACTTCCTATTGATTAACTCATGCATATGAAGGAGGGGAGAGGGAAGCAAGCAGTAAGTGGGTGCGGCCTTGTGTGATGTCACAAAGTCATGTGAGCCTCAGGAGCATGAGCGCCGATACCGCTGGAATGACGCTGGAACAGGAAGTGAGTCTTTTTTTTTAATGGAGCCAAACATGGTGAATTATAAAAGGTTGTCCCAATAGTGGAAAACCACTTCAAAGAGCAATGGCAGGAGGAAGAGGATAAAAGCAGCAGTACAGGTAAATATTGCCACCTTGCCTGGTTGGTTTGGTAGCTGCTTTTTCTATGCATTACATAGTAAGAGACTCAGATTAACCCTTTACAAACTGCTTTGTACTTCTTTTAGCATAGTATCCCTTAATAAACATCTGTTGGTTTTCACAGTACACAAGCCATCTTGTTACATGTACAATACATAGCAATAATCAGTGTCGCGTAAAGTTCAGACTCCTGGTCGAAAAGGTGGAAAGTTTTTTCTTGTTTGACGTTTCACCGACTCACTTTTCATTGAGATCCATTTGTGAAATGATTCATCGATCTTACCATTGTATAGGATCATCCTCAACTAACTGTTGGTACGTTCCATCCTCACCAGATTTTGAGCTCAGAGTCATTATTAAAAAGCAAACCTTAAACCTGAATCCCTGCAATACTGGGAGAAATCAACTGGTTTGTTAATGATACGAATTTGAAAAACAAACCTTCTAATTTCATTAATTGCGACTTATGTTTTGTTCAGATCTGATAGGTTTTCTTTAGGCCTCTGTGCTGGGGTGCAGCAGGTATTTTATCTATGTTATTTTAGAAAGTGTCTATAGATTTTATTTTCTCTAGATAATTACTTTAAACCCTGCACTTTGCTGTTATCGTGATGATAGTTTACTTGACTATTTTTTATTGTCCGGTAGTTGATGACTCCTGTGTTCTGCACCGGGTTTGCTGATCTTTTTTATTTCCTGATCTCAGGTAAATGTAACTCAGTTAATTTCTTTGTGAACCTTCTCTATTTGGCTATTGTAGGGAAGTTTTTCACTTCAGATGTGTCTCATCCTTTGGCACTGCTTTCTACCAATTTATCCTACATGGCTAGACAACAAAGGAACTCCATTTCCACTAACAACCAGGTTCATTACTCAAAAACCTATCAGAGAACCTTTTTACATTTAAGCTTAGTATCACTATGCGAAGCAAAGTCCCTTTGAAAAAGACCTTTACTAGAGGTGCAATTCCATTTAACTCTTTAGTTACATTCAATTGTGCTGCAAAATGTCCAATTGCTGTCTATTTTTTCTTTCGAGCAGCACGCAAACCCCTATAATTTCAATTATCTATACATACATCAATTTTAAAAATGGGTCTGTGTGTCGTGTCCGAGATGCTCAGAGCAGGTCCTATTCTCACCCGTCTTACGGTTAAGACTGCCATTAAAAGGCAGAATGACTGTTCAAACCACGCTGCACGCTGTCATTGCAGATTATAAAATGAGAAAGAGCAAAAAGAGAGCAAAGCTACTCTTGCAAGGGACATCACTAGAGGGGGCGGCACTGATCTCTTGTTCATTCTTTTTTATAATGTGCAATGACAGTGCATCCTGTAAATTAGTAAGGAAATGTTTTTTATTCTAATTTTATATATACAGCTGGTTAAATAAATATTGAACATGTCACCATATATTTCCCAAAGTGCTATTGGCCTCCATCTGTGAACTGTGACTCTTATGGGGACGTCACACGCGTCAATGTCGCCAGCGATCTCATCGCTGGTGACATTGAAGGCTGATCACTGGTGAGCTGTCACACAGGCAGACTCACTAGCGATCAGTACCAGCGAGATTGCTGGTAACCATGTAAACAAGCGGGTAACAAAGCGCCATGCGGCGCTTAGTTACCTGCTGTTTACCATGGATACCAGCTCCCATTGCTTGCTGAGAGGCGCTGGTTGCCAGCTTCTCGCTCGTCTCCCGATGTCACACGCAGTGATGCACCAAGTCCATCGGGCGACCATCGCCAGGTTTTAGAGCAGGTTCTAAACCCTGGCGACCATCAACCAGCGATTTATTGCTGGTTGATGCGCCCTGTCACACACGTCAATATCGCTGCAACGTCATGTGTAGAAGCGATATTGATGCAGTTGACATCCCCATTAGTTCCTGCAATAAATTTTCTATTGGATTCAGGGTAGGTGATTGGCTCGGCCATTCTAGCAGCTTTTTTTTCCACTAAAACCAATTGAGAGTTTCCTTGACTTTGTGTTCGGGATCTTTGCCTTGTTTCATTTTCATTATCCTGGCACATAGCAGCAGAGATTTATCAAGAATGTCTCAATATACATATTTGTCCATTGATCTTTCCTTTAATTATATGATGTTTGCCAGTGATGTATGCAGTAAAACAGCCCCACACCATAATGTTCCCACCTCCAAACTTCACATCCAATCCACATACAAAGAAATCAACCCATAGATATCCATAAATTTAGTGATGTGTAATAATAATAAATGACACAATAACAAATTACAAATGCACACACTTATTGAAATTTATTTAAAATTTCGTACAAAAATCTTTGTTGGTGATGATAGTTTCAAGATGCCTCCTGTATAGAGAAACTACAAACATGTATATCTCATGTGATTTTGGCCCATTTTTTCACACAATGACTCTAAATCCTCAGGGCCTGTTCGCACGATACATATTTTGATGTATATTTGGTGAGAAAAAATATTTATTACCGTATATACTCGTGTATAAGCCGAGTTTTTCAGCACAGAAATTGTGCTGAAAAGTGCCCCCCTCGGCTTATACACGAGTCAGTGACGGCTGACTGTGTGGGGCCGGTGTCCAGGGGCTGGAGGAGGCAGGGGGAGGCTGTATATTGAGCGGCCGGTAACGTGGGGCCGCTCATTAGTGCAATGCAATATGCACTGCATCCCCCTGTCCATCAGCGGCAGGGGGAGCCGTACATATTACATAGCACTGTCAGTGCTCTCCCGCCCCCCTGTGGTAGTATACAGCAGCCCCCCCCCCCGTGGTAGTATACAGCAGCCCCCCGTAGTATATACAGCAGCCCCCCCCTGTGAAATACAGCAGCCCCCCCGTGGTAGTATACAGCAGCCCCCCGTAGTATATACAGCAGCCCCCCCGTGGTAGTATACAGCAGCCCCCCTGTGGGTATATAGAGCCCCCCCCGTTGCTGCCGCACACCTGTAAAAAGAAGATCTTTCATACTTATCTTCCTGCTGTCACCGCGCGCATCCCCCGCTCTCCTTCTTGCTTGCACCCGGCGTCCATCCACGTGACCGCGCACAAATAACGACGTCATTAATTGTGCGCGGTCATATGGATGGACGCCGGGGCCCGGGTGCAAGCAAGAAGGAGAGCGGGGGATGCGCGCGGTGACAGCAGGAAGATAAGTATGAAAGATCTTCTTTTTACAGGTGTGCGGCAGCAACGGGGGGGCTCTATATACCCACAGGGGGGCTGCTGTATACTACCACGGGGGGGCTCCTGTATATACTACGGGGGGGCTGCTGTATACTACCACGGGGGGGCTGCTGTATTCTCACAGGGGGGGGCTGCTGTATATACTACGGGGGGGCTGCTGTATACTACTACAGGGGGAGGCACTGCTGTATACTACCACAGGGGAGGGGCTGCTGTATATACCACAGGGGGGGACTGCTGTATACTCACAGGGGGGGCTGCTGTATACTACCACAGGGGAGGGGCTGCTGTATATACCTCTGTGGCTGCTGTATACTACCACAGGGGGAGGCTGCTGTATACTACCACAGGGGGAGGCTGCTGTACACTACCACAGGGGGAGGCTGCTGTACACTACCACAGGGGGAGACTGCTGTACACTACCACAGGGGGAGACTGCTGTATACTACCACAGGGGGAGACTGCTGTATACTACTACTGGGGGAGACTGCTGTATACTACTACTGGGGGAGACTGCTGTATACTACCACAGGGGAGACTGCTGTATACTACCACAGGGGGAGACTGCTGTATACTACCACAGGGGGAGACTGCTGTATACTACTACTGGGGGAGACTGCTGTATACTACCACAGGGGGAGACTGCTGTATACTACCACTGGGGAGGCTGCTGTATACTACTACTGGGGCTGCTGTATATACCTCTGTGGCTGCTGTATACTACCACAGGGGGAGGCTGCTGTATACTACCACAGGGGGAGGCTGCTGTACACTACCACAGGGGGAGACTGCTGTATACTACTACTGGGGGAGACTGCTGTATACTACTACTGGGGGAGACTGCTGTATACTACCACAGGGGGAGACTGCTGTATACTACCACAGGGGGAGACTGCTGTATACTACCACAGGGGGAGACTGCTGTATACTACTACTGGGGGAGACTGCTGTATACTACCACAGGGGGAGACTGCTGTATACTACCACTGGGGAGGCTGCTGTATACTACTACTGGGGCTGCTGTATATACCTCTGTGGCTGCTGTATACTACCACAGGGGGAGGCTGCTGTATACTACCACAGGGGGAGGCTGCTGTACACTACCACAGGGGGAGACTGCTGTATACTACCACAGGGGGAGACTGCTGTATACTACCACAGGGGGAGACTGCTGTATACTACCACAGGGGGAGACTGCTGTATACTACCACAGGGGGAGACTGCTGTATACTACCACTGGGGAGGCTGCTGTATACTACCACTGGGGAGGCTGCTGTATACTACTACTGGGGCTGCTGTATATACCTCTGTGGCTGCTGTATACTACCACTGGGGAGGCTGCTATATACCACTGGGGGGGACTGTATACCTGTGCTGGGGTCCACCCTCGGCTTATACACGAGTCAATAGGTTTTCCCAGGTTTTGGGGGCAAAAGTAGGGGGGTCGGCTTATACACGGGTCGGCTTATACACGAGTATATACGGTAACTTATATTTTCCTATCGTAAGGTTCCTAAACTGACATGGGCAGTCCCCAGGTCTTTATTCTCTCACCCTCGCTGCTCTTAGCATGCCCTGCTGGGCATCATCATTCCTTCTCTTCTCGCCCCCTATTTTGAAATTCCCGCCTCCTTCTCATAGTATTAGTAGTATCTCAGCCGGAGTGCTATTTCATGTTACAAGGATGATAAGCGGTCTTTGTGGGAGCGCTCAAATAGCAGGCACCTGAACCGATTTCATTAACAGGCAACTTTATTTCCACTTAGCTCCACCAGTGCTATTTCATGATACACCGAGCACCTGTGCTTGGTTTGAGGGGTCAGGATGAACAAGGAGCCATATGAAGGGAGAACAGGATGAATAAGAGGCCACATGGAGGGGGAGCAGAATGAGCATACTTTTACAACAAGCGGCCAGAAGTTACACGTGGCGATGGGGTGCGGAGCTTACAGAGGGGGACCATCTCTCAGGTCAAGGTGGGCGGAGGAGGAGAAGCTCAATGGGCATGACAAAACGAGTGTAGTCAATTGAAGAGGGCATGACTGAGCAAGATGGCCTGTACGGAAATAAACAATACTTTACAATCCAAGTAGGCATAGAGTTGATTATAATAGAAGCAGGAGTCTGGGGGTAAGACCCCCAGATGGGGGGGTGCATGAGGATCGAAGCCCCCGCTTGCATAATTTTGGTCTCCTAATGGGCTGCATAATGTAATATTAGAAGATTAGTAGTGTAAATAATGCAAGGGGGAATTAGCTCCCCCTGCACATCCCTGCCTGGGGGTCTTACCCTAAGCCCAATGCATTAGACCGCACACCACACAAGGGCAGTCGGCTCAGTAATGCTCTCTACATTTGAGTACATGCCCATCAATTTCAGATGTTTAGTCATGCCCATTCCCAATGTGGCCTGAGACATTATGCCCTCTCTGTAAGCTCCACCCCCAATCGCTGCAAGTTACTTCTGGTAGCTTGTTGTAAAACTATGCTGCAAAATTAACAAGGAGCCATATGAGGGGGAGGGGGGAGCAGGATGAACAAGGGGCCACATGGAGGGGGGAGCAGAATAAACAAAGGGCCACATGGAGGGAGGAGCAGGATGAACAAGGGGCCACATGGGGTGAGAACAGAATGAACAAGGGACCATATAGGGTGAAAACAGAATGAAAATGGGCCACATGGGGGGAGAACAGAATGAAAAAGGGGCTGCATGGGGGAAAAAATGAAAAGGGGTCATGTGGGGGAGAACAGAATGAAAAAGGGGCCACATGGGTGCTGAACAGAATGAAAAAGAGTTCACATCAGAGAGAACAGAATTAAAAAGGGGCCACGTTGGGATGGAGAGCAGAATGAAAAAGGGACCACTTGGGGAGAGAGCAGAATGAAAAAGGGACCACATGGGGAGAGAGCAGAATGAAAAAAGGACCACATGAGGAGGGAGAACAGAATAAAAAAAGTGCAACATGGGGGGGGGAATATGGAAAAGAGGGCAACCTGTGGGGGCACAGTAGGGAAGAGGGGAGGTGTACAAAGCAAATTGTATAGTGCTGCCACACACGTTGTATTTTATAAAGCATGTTATGACGCCCACAGGGGAGTGATAACATGCTAAGTGCGGAACAAATTGGGGTATGAATGCCCCTTCAACTAGTCAAAGTCCTAATTTGCATGTAATAAGCAGACTTTAAAAATACTTTTTCTAAATATATGTTTATGTAGCTATATGAGTGGACTGTATATGGAATATAGATATGGGCACAGAACTGCTGGTGGTTTTTTGTGCACTGAGAACCTGACAGGTTCCCTTTAAAGGGTGTCTGTCACCCCCAAATGCCAAATAAATGGCACAGCCATTTATTTAGGGAACATAACGCACAGAAAAATCATACCAGGCATATTCAATTTACGCCTAATGATGAAAATTCTTCTCTTATTTATTCATATTTTCGCTAATTTGGCCGTGCACACAGTGTGCGGTGTCACTGTGGCCACGCACACAATATTAGGGACATGCTGAGAGTTGAAGTTTCATGCAGTACAAGTTTATTTGCTAGGGGCTAACCTGATGTTGAAAGTGATCACTGTGCTAACCTTGGTGATGTATTCATGTACTGTACATTGGCTCTGTATTTAAGTAATAATGATTGCTATGGTGATGTAGTCATATGCTGACTGTGGTTCTGGTAACGTTTTCATGTACTAATGGTTGTTCTTGTAATGTCATGTAATGGTGATAGATTTGGTAATGTACTAGTGTACTAACGGATTTTGTGGTGATGTATTCTTGTGCTGATAATGGTTCTGGTTATGTAGTTGTGTACTGACGGTGGTTCTGGTTTTTTATCAATGTAAATGTTGTAATCTTTATTTAGATGTGATGCTTGATCATTGTAGGTTCCTTATGCTGGGCTGATAATGCAGCCATGTGAATTAGGTCGTATTTGTCAGCTGAACAAGTAATTAACTAATGCCTCCATACATATAGACACCTATCTGATCATTAGGCCAGCAGTTACCTTGCCAGTTTTTTTAGATTTTATTTAAGAATTTTTCAGGCAGGTAAGGCAGGTTTCACACTGCAGTTTTTCCCTGATCAGGGTTCATCAGGTTTTGTGTGCCAAAACCAGGAGTGAAACGTGCAGAGAAAAAGTGTAATTGAAAGATTGACAACTGTTCTGTGTTTTGGAGGCACTCCTGGTTTTGGCACACAAAAACCTGATATACCCTGATCATGGAAAAACTGCAGTATGAAGCCAGCCTAACAAAGCAAATCTGCCCGAAATAGATGCTACATACACATATCCTTAGTCTGACTTATCAATAGGGAGCGGTAGAACTAAAAGTGCCTAAGCCAACTTGAATGCCAAATATGGCCATGTGTGCACATACCCTTAGTCTGACTTATCAATAGGGGGCGGTAGAACTAAAAGTGGCTAGGGCAGCACGAATGCCAAATATGGCCCTGACCACTGATGATGCTTTGTTTCAGAGAGCATGAAGTGGGATTTTCAAAAGAAGCATCATCAAAGGTAGTAAAAAATATAAAGCAGTTAGAGTAGTTAGGGAAGGATGAGGAATTTTTAATTAAAGTACTGTATATTAGGAAAATATTGATTATGATGTTGCAAGATAGAGATTTAGGTGTAACACTAAATTTAACTTCAGATCACCCCTTTAAATTCAGGCATTGTGGTCTGCATACAAACCAAGAAATACCATTGTGTTAATGAAGCTGTAAATTTGGGTCTGGAAAACTGGTTTCAGTCTGTGCATTGTGGTCCATATACAGATGGTTAAATATGCCCATGTAAACTTAAAGGGAACCTGTCAGGTGGTTTATGCCCCCTCAGCTATCACTGTCTGTAGCTGCAGCTTTATAATACTATTCTAATCATCCCTGTCTGAGCTCATAGTGTAATGTTATAGGTGAAAAAAAACATTTATACTCTTACATTTCAGTCCCCACCTTGGAGGAGGGAGACTGTCTGACAGGATAATAGTTAACTCACTATTAACTTGCATGGCTAAAGGGCCTGTGTGATGTAACGATCATGTGACCATAGTGGGCGGAGCTAAGCAAGCAAACTCATTATGTTATAGGGACTTAGCTATACCTATTGTAGTCTCATGGTTATGACATCACATCAGGTCTCCCAACATGTCTGCCAAATAGTCTCTGTCCTCCAAGCTGGAGACTGAAATGTAAGTGTATAAATTCTTTTTTTCACCTTTCACATTACAGTATGAGCTCAGACAGGGATTATTAGAATAGTATTATGAAGCTGCACGGACAGACAGTGATAGCTGAGGGGGCATAAACCACCTGACAGGTTCCCTTTAAAGGATGATCAATAAAAGCAGCTCATGCTCTGGTAGACAAGTCCTACTCATATATCACATGTACACCCATGTAATGCTATATTTTTCCTACAGTGGATGACATAAGTCCAATTCTTGAAGACCAGCGTTGTTCACACAGGTCATAAGGTAGAGTGTGCTGGAGTCAGATGCTCCTGATCTGTGAAGAGGTCAGGGCTGCCACTAGGAATTTCGGGGCCCCCTAAGGGGCAAAATTTTGGGGCCCCCCTGAGACTCCACGCAATCTCCGCCTCCACCAATCTCTACCCAGGCCCCGCCTCCATCCAGGCTCCGCCTCCACCCCTCGAACCTTCCATTATTTTACCACCCACTATTGGAAAAACTCCCTTTCTGCACCACGTCCTCCCCAGTCACACATTAATCTCTTTCTATACATTGCTCTTTATGTGAGCTGTGGAGGGATGTGAACAATAAATGCCACATGAGGCAGAATAGTACTGGTGCTGTTATTTATTACCCTGTACAGGGGTGGCGGACATTTGGAAATTCCTACCATCATTCAGGTGCTGCACATCACCATAAAAATTACCCGGCTACATTTAATTAATTAATTACCTCACCTAATTTGATGGCTGCAGCTGCTTGTCTGTGTCCTGCGATGTACGGTGATTTCTGATCTTCCAGGTTTGTGTTGGTCTGGAGCGCATTAGACTCTGTGACAATAACTTTTGTAAATCAAATACATTCAATAGGAGACTGCTATATATACATCATATAGGAGAAACTGAGGGCATATACAGTACTGTAGAGGGCTAGGGGCACACAGACTGGGCTTGAGCTGAGCTCTGCAGTAGCCACAGGGATATATGATCTCTCCCCGGGCCCCCACCCATTGAGGGGGTGAGCTGAGCTCTGGAGGCAGGGGCCACAAGCTTCCAGAAAATGGGCGCGGATCTTGTTCTGCACATGCACCGCCTCCGCGCCCATTTTCTGGAAGTCTGGACAATAGAGGCCGAGTTACAGCTTGGCAATGCCCCTCTCTGTGCATGTCTCTCCCCCATGTGTGCAGTCTCTCCCCTCTCTGTACCTGTCACCCCCCTTTGAGCAGTCTCTGTCCCTCCTGTTTGCTGTCTCTCCCCTGTGCCGGTCTCCAACCTGTGCACTGTGTCCCACCTGTCTGCTGTGTCTCTCTTCTGCTCTTGTCTCCCCCTGTGCCCTGTCTGTCCCCACTGCACCTGTCTCCTGCCTGTGTGCTGTGTCCCCATGACAGATGACAGACACACACATGCAGCACATGGATGACAGACACACACTGCACTCGGATGAGAGACACACATACAGTACACAGATGACAGACACACATACAGCACACGGATGACAGAGACACAGCACACGGACGACAGAGACACACAGCACACGGACGACAGAGACACACAGCACACGGACGACAGAGACACACAGCACACGGACGACAGAGACACACAGCACACGGACGACAGAGACACACAGCACACGGACGACAGAGACACACAGCACACGGACGACAGAGACACACAGCAGACGGACGACAGAGACACAGCACACGGACGACAGAGACACAGCACACGGACGACACAGACACGCAGCACACAGATGACACAGAGACACACAGCACACAGATGACAGAGACACACAGCACACAGATGACAGAGACACACAGCACACAGATGACAGACACACAGCACACAGATGACAGAGACACACAGCACACAGATGACAGAGACACACAGCACACAGATGACAGAGTCACACAGATGACAGAGACACACAGCACACAGATGACAGAGACACACAGCACACAGATGACAGAGACACACAGCACACAGATGACACAGAGACACAGCACACAGATAACAGAGACACACAGCTGACGGAGACACACAAGCACACAGATGACAGACACACAGCACACAGATGACAGAGACACACAGCACACAGATGACACAGAGACACAGCACACAGATGACACAGAGACACAGCACACAGATGACACAGAGACAGCACACAGATGACACAGAGACACAGCACACAGATGACAGAGGCACACTGCACACAGATGACAGAGACACACTGCACACAGATGACAGAGACACACTGCACACAGATGACAGAGACACACTGCACACAGATGACAGAGACACACAGCACACAGATGACAGAGACACACTGCACACAGATGACAGAGACACACTGCACACAGATAACAGAGACACACAGCACACAGATGACAGAGACACACAGCACATGACACACACATCACACTCATACATGATATCTGTATCACACACACATATATATATATATACTCACTCTCTTCTTCATAATCATGGTGTACCCAGTGAGGGAGGCCTGTAGTGGGAATCAGCAGATGACGTCTGTACACACATTCTGAAGGCTCCTGTCAGCCATCTTCTCTCCCCCTCCCCTACTCCCGACTGCTGAGCTGGTGGTGACATTATAGGAGGAGGAGGGGTGCTCCTGTGGCTGCTCATTTCACTCCTCTCTCCTCATGCTTTCTGCAAGCTCTTGTCGTCCCCCCACTTGGCTCCGCCTACCCAATTGATGCTGTGCAGGATAGATGAGGCGGAAGAGGAGACCAGAGGAGCAGCTGAGGAGGTGCTCAGTGACGTACACTTCCTGGTCGGGAAGGGAGTGGCCAGCTAGTAGATCCCCGCACACAGGTACTCGTCAGTGGGGGGAGCGATCACGCAGCTCAGGGGGCCCTCTGGCCGAGAAGGGGGGCGGGCCTCCTTGATCCCAATAGCCACGCCCCCCACCAGCATGGCCGGGCCCCTCCTGCCCCAGTCTAATGGCCATGCCCCCTGCAGTCAGGCCCGGGCCCCTCACTGCAGTACGGGCTGTAACCCCCTAGTGGCGGCCCTGGAAGAGGTACACGCCTCCTAATGAATATGGAGTATCTGACGAGTGGTGTACGCCTAGTCCTGGAATGAGTTACCTGGTGTATGGAATGCCACAGCATGTTATGAATTAGATGAGGTGCGGCATCCAACCAATGCCATGTTCCATCCCACCACAGCTCCGTCCAATGTGTCAGAGCTGGGAGAAACTGGTGTGAAAATGCCAAAATTCAGAAAATTTAGGCTCAACTCTGAATTTCACTGAAATATTGCAATGTTTCAAAGCTTTTATGCTAGAATTATGGCATAATGATATCTATTCTGTATAATGTAGATTTGTGTGCACAAATCTGAGTAGACATTAGGATTAGGGGTTTTGTGATAGGAATGTATCAGTTTAAGTCTAAAAACTGCAAGCTGATTTACACTGGAGGATCAGCTTATAGAAAGAGGAACAAATCAGGCAATTACATGGAAGTGCTTACTGAGGCGTTAACATTGATTCTTAGGTTAAATCATGCCTCACATAAACATTCAGTTTCAATTTACTACTACTCTGGGATCTAGATTTATCTGTGGATGCTAGAGGTTAGCAATTCTTATCTCCTATGTGCACATTAGGGAGAAGAGACATTGTAAAGCAGAAGATTTGCTTCCAGTTTTAATAGGTTGTATTAAGGTTTAATAGAGCTCTAAAGGGGACAAAGCATCACTGGTTCATTTACTGGACAGTGTACAGAGACGTTGGTACCCGGAGAATCAAGAGTAAATAACACCCTTAGAAATTATTTTAAACTACTTATGTAGATGTTTCAAACCCAAAAAGTATTGTTTCACTTTAGTCTTGCATAGCACAATGTTCTCTAAAGACCAAGAAGTGATACATTAGCATTGTCTTTACGTCAGGCATGTTAACTAGTTTGTCTATAAAGATCACTGTGTGCAAAATTATTGGGTAAGTTGTATTTTAGAGGATTATTTTTATTATTGATCAACAACTATGTTCGATCAAGATTACCAACTTATTTTAGTTAAAAAGTTTACTTTTATTAATACAAAAGTTTAATGACCCACAAATTGACAGACAGCAAAAAACATATACACACTGTTGGGCCCATCCGGAAATAAGTCCTCTACGGATTGGGAGCCATCTGACCCTGAGAATCCCAAAACTCCGACAGCCCCTAAAAAACCTCACCAAAAGAAAAAGAGGCGGAGGAAGCCATATAAAAAAATGGGAAGACGCGAGAGCACCAAAACCACCGGTTGCTCCACCCATTACACTAGTACCCTCCTCTGTACCCTCACCACTATTACCACCCTTTCCATCTTCCTCAATCTACCTATGGCCTGAGGTCTCAGAGGATAGGGGATGCTCTGCCCTCCAGGACATAAATAACTAGGTCATAAATCTCTCGTCCTCAAACGAACAGCTGAGTGTCTTGAAAAAAGGCCTCAATTTCGTTCCAACAGAACGTTATGATGCATTTAATTGGACCAAAGATTTATCATTATTTTGTAGAAAATTGAAATGGAAAAGTATTTCCATAACACCAAAAAGGAGGATCTTGCTTTATCAGGAATTAGTGAGGATGAACTTATATCCTTACAGGACTTGAGAGATTTAGAGGCTGAGTACCATGGTACTTTAGGTATTGGCCCTTTTACAACACTAAAGAGGCCTAGTAAGAGAACGCCTCCCTCCGATAAAACTGACTCAAACGATATCTTCTTTAGGATAGTTAGTGATGAGTTTTCTAAATTACCTACTACTACATGTAAAAAAAGACTTAACCTCCGTCAAACAGAACTGAAACATTTGGATGAGTTATCAAAGAGTGATCAAATAATAATCAAGGCCTCAGATAAAGGAGGCAATGTGGTTATCATGGATCATACTAAATACACAACGATGTGTCACAACATCTTGAAAGACGAAACATACAGTACTATGGGAAACTAGCGAAAGATCCAACTAGTGATTTTTCAGATGAACTCTATGAAATCCTTGTTGAGGGTCTAGAGGCTCAACTAATCTCTGAAAATGAGATGAAATTTATGACCCCCCAAGATCCGGTAATACCGACTTTTTATGCTTTTCCCAAAGTCCATAAAGGACTTATACCACTCAAGGGAAGACCTATAGTATCCGGTATTAATTCCGTTACACAAAATATTGGGATTTATCTTGACAAGATATTGAGACTTTTGTGCTCTCCCTACCCTCCTACATCAGGGACACTAGCGATCTTACTGCGAAACTTGACGGAATTATTATGGATGAAAACACCTTTTACGTATTTATAGATGTCGAGTCGTTATACAGCTCAATTCATCATGATTTGGGAATAACAGCCGTCGAGTGCTTTCTAAGAGCTAGAGGTAGACAACACGTCCCACATAATTCTTTTGTCATCAAGTTACTCAGGTTCTTGTTAACCCATAACTACTTTCTATTCTCTGGCGTTTTCTACCACCAGCTCAGGGGCACGGCAATGGGGAGCTCTGCTGCCCCCTCTTATGCCAATTTGCTCCTAGGCTGGTGGGAGAATGTACACGTCTTCACAGATTCTATGCAAAAATGGACCCAGCATATCATCTTTTGGGGCCGTTATGTGGATGACGTGCTTCTATTGTGGTCAGGAACAAGAGAGACTTTCTGCCATTTTCTACAGGAGTTAAACAAAAATGATTTGGGGCTCTATTTTACAAGTGAGTTTGGTGACAGCAAATTACCTTTCCTCGACATTCTTCTAATGAAGGATTGCAGAGGAATAATTCAGTCAACCATTTACTGGAAGCCAACTGCGACAAACAACTTATTACATTGGGCAAGTCACCATCCTGTACCCCAAAAAAGAGGGATTCCCAAAGGACACTACATCCGAATCCGGAGGAACTGTTCTAATAACACTGAGTTTCAAAAACAAGCATGTATTTTAAAGAACAGGTTTCTTGACAAAGGTTATCCACGCCCAGCACGGCTTCTTATTGCCGAATTGAGATGTCAATGCCTTGGAGGCTCTCTTCCCACCATGTGGTGGAACCTCTATGTCATATGGGGGCCCTTTGGAGCTATAGCGCTTCATAGCTATTTGATTAATAGATGCACGGCTCCGCTCTAATCTGAGAGACGGATGCCGCGCATGTGCAATAGACCATCTTGCGTTCCATGGGTGAATGCCTTTGGAACACAAGCGGTCACGTCTATTTGGCGCAGCACTGACGTCATGGACGCGGCTGTTTAATGCCTTGTGTTCCACGGTCTCCATAACCGTGGAGCGCAAGCAATGAAGTGTTTAATGGTGCCGTATTCAGCACTACAAGCATTGACAGGTGGGAGGGATTCCCACCACCTGTATCCACTAAGCACCAATGATGGGTTAAATCTGTATATAAAGGGTCATTTTAAGTCCTGCTCCACATCCACAGGCACAGGGCTGCTGCACAGGGGGTAAGCGTTATTTCTTTTATACTACTTTTGCATTTGTTTAAGGCTACCTTACTTAAATCATATGTAATTTTTGTTGTTGCCCTTTTAGCAACCTCTTGTATTTAGACCTGCGCCATATCTACAGGCACAGGCTTTTGAGTAAAGAGTATGATTCTTTTCTGGTCTATACAGACTATGATGTATCTAATCTTATATCAAAATTATATACCCCTCAGATGTCCCCTTATAAACAGGGTTTGCCCTAATCATCTACGTAATTTTTTTCTATAATGTTAGCACTTTACATTTAAATAATACTTTTGTTTGGATAACTATCTCTTTACCTTAAGACCCTTTCACATCAGCGTTTTTTGAAATTCGCGGCAGATGCGGTGAAAAAACCGCATCTGCCGCGATTACCGCATACCAGCTGCACTTGCACGCCATGTAAAGTATAGACGTACTTGCGGCAGGTGCGGCAAGTGCGGTTTTGCACTTGCGGCAGGTGCGGCCGGTATGCGGTAATCGCGGCAGATGCGGTTTTCTCACCGCATCTGCCGCGATTTCAAATAAACGCTAGTGTGAAAGGGCCCTTATCCACTTTTTTTGTCTATGAGGTTTATTCATAATTTTATGTGACCATGCTGTGTTCTCTTTACCCCCAACACGTCTATATACTTATTTTGCCATTTCTCTGATAGGCTTAAAGGGACATCCTAAGTTCTTCAGCTGCTCGTGCATATCTGCACTATACCGCAATATGTAAATTTTGGTGACTCTGGAGTAAAGGTTGTTGTTCTATCGTTTAACTTTACTAATAATATTAACTATATATGTCCACAAGGTACTACCGTATATACTCGTGTATAAGCCGAGTTTTTCAGCCCAAAAATTGGGCTGAAAAGTCCCCCCCTCGGCTTATACACGAGTCACTCGGTATGCTGGGGGGGGGGCTGCACCGGTGGCTGGAGGAGGCAGGAGGGGGCCGCGGTGACCGCAGGCGGTCACGTGGGGCCGCCTCATTAGTGCAATGAATATGCACGGCATCCCCCCATCCATCAGCGGCGGGGGGATGTTGTGCATATTGCACTACACAGGCCCCCACCAGTAACACACAGCCCCCCCTCCTTAGTATGTCCCCCCCTCCTTAGTATGTCCCCCCCAGGCTGCGGCACCTGTTAAAATAACAAACTTTAATACATCACCTTCCAGCGCAGCTCCTCCGCTCCTCCGGTCCCGGCTTCTTCTTCTTGCTTCCAGTGTCATGTGACCGGGCGCAGGAGATGACGTCATTTCCTGCGCGCGGTCACAGAAGCCGGCACAAGAAGGAAGAAGAAGCCGGGACCGGAGGAGCGGAGGAGCTGCGCCGGAAAGTGATGTATTAAAGTTTGTTATTTTAACAGGTGCCGCAGCCTGGGGGGGGACATACTAAGGAGGGGGGGACATACTAAGGAGGGGGGGGGCTGTGTGTTACGGATGGGGGTCAGTATACCACCACTGGGGGGCCTGTATACTACCACTGGGGCTGTATATACCTCTGGGGCTGCTGTATACTACCACTGGGGCTGTATATACCTCTGGGGCTGCTGTATACTACCACTGGGGCTGTATATACCTCTGGGGCTACTGTATACTACCACTGGGGCTATATATACCTCTGGGGCTGTATATACCTCTGGGGCTTCTGTATACTACCACTGGGGCTGTATATACCACTGGGGCTGCTGTACACTACCACTGGGGCTGTATATACCACTGGGGCTGCTGTATACTACCACTGGGGCTGTATATACCTCTGAGGCTGCTGTATACTACCACTGGGGCTGTATATACCTCTGAGGCTACTGTATACTACCACTGGGGCTGTATATACCTCTGGGGCTACTGTATACTACCACTGGGGCTGTATATACCTCTGGGGCTGCTGGATACTACCACTGGGGCTGTATATACCTCTGGGGCTGCTGTATACTACCACTGGGGCTGTATATACCTCTGAGGCTACTGTATACTACCACTGGGGCTGTATATACCTCTGGGGCTACTGTTATTACTACCACTGGGGCTGTATATACACTCGGGCGATTACTCTGTATAACTACCACTGGGGCTGTATATACCTCTGGGCTACTGTATACTACCTGGCTGTATACCTGGGGCTGTTATACTCATGGGGCCTGGGTACTGTATACTACCACTGGGGCTGTATATACCTCTGGGGCTGTTGGGTATACTACACTGGGGCTGTATATACCTCTGGGGCTTTGTATACTACCACTGGGGCTGTATATACCCTGGGGCTCTGTACTACTACCACTGGGGCTGTATATACCACTGGGGCTGCTGTATACTACCACTGGGGCTGTATATACCTCTGAGGCTGCTGTATACTACCACTGGGGCTGTATATACCTCTGAGGCTACTGTATACTACCACTGGGGCTGTATATACCTCTGGGGCTACTGTATACTACCACTGGGGCTGTATATACCTCTGGGGCTGCTGGATACTACCACTGGGGCTGTATATACCTCTGGGGCTGCTGTATACTACCACTGGGGCTGTATATACCTCTGGGGCTACTGTATACTACCACTGGGGCTGTATATACCTCTGGGCTACTGTATACTACCACTGGGGCTGTATATACCTCTGGGGCTGCTGTATACTACCACTGGGGCTGTATATACCTCTGGGGCTGATACTGGGAACTCGGTATATATACTACCACTGGGGCTGTATATACCTCTGGGGCTACTGTATACTACCACTGGGGCTGTATATACCTCTGGGGCTGCTGTATACTACCACTGGGGCTGTATATACCTCTGGGGCTGCTGTATACTACCACTGGGGCTGTATATACCTCTGGGGCTGCTGGATACTACCACTGGGGCTGTATATACCTCTGGGGCTGCTGGATACTACCACTGGGGCTGTATATACCTCTGGGGCTGCTGGATACTACCACTGGGGCTGTATATACCTCTGGGGCTGCTGTATACTACCACTGGATCTGTATATACCTCTGGGGCTGCTGGATACTACCACTGGGGCTGTATATACCTCTGGGGCTGCTATATACTACCACTGGGGCTGTATATACCTCTGGGGCTGCTGGATACTACCACTGGGGCTGTATACACCTCTGGGGCTGCTGTATACTACCACTGGGGCTGCTGGAACCTACCACTGGGGCTGTATATACCTCTGGGGCTGCTGTATACTACCACTGGGGCTGTATATACCTCTGGGGCTGCTGGATACTACCACTGGGGCTGTATATACCTCTGGGGCTGCTGTATACTACCACTGGGGCTGTATATACCTCTGGGGCTGCTGTATACTACCTCTGGGGCTGCTGTATACTACCTCTGTGGCTGCTGTATACTACCACTGGGGCTGCTGTATATACAGTCATGGCCAAAAGTATTGACACCCCTTCAATTCTGTCAGATAATACTCAGTTTCTTCCTGAAAATGATTGCAATCACAAATTCTTTGGTATTATTATCTTCATTTAATTTGTCTTCAATGAAAAAACACAAAAGAGAATGAAGTAAAAAGCAAAACATTGATCATTTCACACAAAACTCCAAAAATGGGCCGGACAAAAGTATTGGCACCCTCAGCCTAATACTTGGTTGTACAACCTTTAGCCAAAATAACTGCGATCAACCGCTTCCGGTAACCATCAATGAGTTTCTTACAATGCTCTGCTGGAATTTTAGACCATTCTTCTTTGGCAAACTGCTCCAGGTCCCTGATATTTGAAGGGTGCCTTCTCCAAACTGCCATTTTTACATCTCTCCACAGGTGTTCTATGGGATTCAGGTCTGGAATCATTGCTGCCACCTTAGAAGTCTCCAGTGCTTTCTCTCAAACCATTTTCTAGTGCTTTTTGAAGTGTGTTTTGGGTCATTGTCCTGCTGGAAGACCCATGACCTCTGAAGGAGACCCAGCTTTCTCACAGTGGGCCCCACATTATGCTGCAAAATTTGTTGGTAGTCTTCAGACTTCATAATCCCATGCACACGGTCAAGCAGTCCAGTGCCAGAGGCAGCAAAGCAACCCCAAAACATCAGGGAACCTCCGCCATGTTTGACTGTAGGGACCGTGTTCTTTTCTTTGAATGCCTCTTTTTTTCTCCTGTAAACTCTATGTTGATGCCTTTGCCCAAAAAGAGAGAACATTCTTCCAAAACGTTTTAGGCTTTCTCAGGTATGTTTTGGCAAACTCCAGCCTGGCTTTTTTATGTCTCGGGGTAAGAAGTGGGTTCTTCCTGGGTCTCCTACCATACAGTCCCTTTTCATTCAGTCGCCGACGGATAGTACGGGTTGACACTGTTGTACCCTCGGACTGCAGGGCAGCTTGAACTTGTTTGGATGTTAGTCGAGGTTCTTTATTCACCATCCGCACAATCTTGCGTTGAAATCTCTTGTCAATTTTTCTTTTCCGTCCACTTCTAGGGAGATTAGCCAAAGTGCCATGCATTAAACTTCTTGATGACACTGCGCACGGTAGACACAGGAACATTCAGGTCTTTGGAGATGGACTTGTAGCCTTCAGATTGCTCATGCTTCCTCACAATTTGGTTTCTCAAGTCCTTAGACAGTTCTTTGGTCTTCTTTCTTTTCTCCATGCTCAATGTGGTACACACAAGGACACAGGACAGCGGTTGAGTCAAATTTAATCCATGTCAACTGGCTGCAAGTGTGATTTAGTTATTGCTAACACCTGTTAGGTGCCACAGGTAAGTTACAGGTGCTGTTAATTACACAAATTAGAGAAGCATCACATGATTTTTCTAAGGGTGCCAATACTTTTGTCCACCCCCTTTCTATGTTTGGTGTTGAATTATATCCAATTTGGCTTTAGGACAATTCTTTTTGTGTTTTTTCATTGAAGACAAATTAAATGAAGATAATAATACCAAAGAATTTGTGATTGCAATCATTTTCAGGACGAAACTGAGTATTATCTGACAGAATTGCAGGGGTGTCAATACTTTTGGCCATGACTGTACCTTTGGGGCTGCTGTATATACCTTTGGGGCTGCTGTATACTACGTCTGGGGCTGCTGTATACTACCTCTGGGGATGTTGTATACTACCACTGGGGATGCTGTATATACCTCTGGGGCTGCTGTATACTAACTACTGGAGCTGCTGCTGTATATACCACTGGGGCTGCTGCTGTATACTACCACTGGGGCTGCTGTATATACCTCTGGGGCTGCTGTATACCACACTGCTGGGGGCTGTATACCTGTGCTGGGGTCCACCCTCAGCTTATACACGAGTCAATAGGTTTTACCAGGTTTTGGGGGCAAAAGTAGGGGGGTCGGCTTATACACGGGTCGGCTTATACACGAGTATATACGGTAAGTTGCCTCCTATACACTATGTTGTTATGTAGTGTAAACATCTGCTGCTACGTGTCCTTGCACCTATCAATGTGGATGATTGCTCTGAGGCGAAACATCTTACATCTAGGGTAAGGACTAATTCAGTATTCTTTCAGTAGTACACACTCTATTAAATTGATTTTTAATCTTTTAGTGTCTTTATCTCCATAGAAGAAAATATCATTACACTATCAGCTTGTTCAATTCTTCTTTTTCTGGGTATGATCGCCCACTGAAACCATGAACATATCTGGCTTTTAATGGCCACAAGGTATGCTATCCTTATATGGGAGGCACATAGTAATTTATAAGGTTGACTACATATGGGAGCACTCATAGTTAACCCAGCTGGATTAACTTTATCTATTATTGTTACAATATGAATATAGCTTAGTCTGAACTGTATGTACTGTTGAGTCATTAAGTGGAATATAATGCTTTGACCTTTTGTCTCTAGACGGAGCAATAAACACAATCCTTAGTACTTCTGATGAGCCCTGTAACATAAGAAAGGGCGAAACGCGTCAAGCGTGGAGGATTTGTCAAAAAAATTGGGAACCACAAAAAGACCGGATGAAAGGCCCTCATTAAAAGAAACTTTAAAACAATCTTGGATCCTAAGCCAGGTTTTGAAACGGGACCTATCCTTCTCTAATATTGCTCTTCTCCTGTCCCTTAAAGGGATCCTGTCACCCCCAAAACACCTGCTAACCTATTAAAACCTGTCCCTAGAGCATATTAACACTTTCCCTACACTATTTCTACCTCCTAAATGCAGTAAGTGACATTGACTAAAAACGTTTTATAAGTACCTGATTAGTGATGATAATGAGTGACTATCTATTCATAGTCACTCATCAAGACTGCCCCTCTGCTTCACAGCACGCCTCCATAGGCGTGATCGTCCTCCTAGATTAAAATTGCAGCCTCCCCGCTGTGCCCTGTGTCGTAGGAGGCTGCAGTGTGGCTTGTGACGCGATCCGCGTCATTCCCGGCGCCCTGTGACGTATTTACAGCGGCGCCGCGCTGTTAGCTTCAAAATGCGCACTGCGCATGCCCAATGCGCATGCGCAGTGCACATTTTGAAGCTAACAGCGCGGCGCCGCTGTAAATACGTCACAGGGCGCCGGGAATGACGCGGATCGCGTCACAAGCCACACTGCAGCCTCCTACGACACAGGGCACAGCGGGGAGGCTGCAATTTTAATCTAGGAGGACGATCACGCCTATGGAGGCGTGCTGTGAAGCAGAGGGGCAGTCTTGATGAGTGACTATGAATAGCATAGTCACTCATTATCAGCACTAATCAGGTACTTATAAAACGTTTTTAGTCAATGTCATTTACTGCATTTAGGAGGTAGAAATAGTGTAGGGAAAGTGTTAATATGCTCTAGGGACAGGTTTTAATAGGTTTACAAGTGTTTTGGGGGTGACAGGATCCCTTTAACATAAGAAGGGACCTTTTAGGGCAAGTTTCCCTGAGTGGGGGCATCATTTGATTGGGATGCGTAGTATTACCCACCGGTAGGCAGGAGTGGGAAATATGGTTATTTAGGTCTTTCTATACCGGTGATTCAATTGTATGTTCCCTGCAGTGCGTATATGTTTTTTTACTGTCTGTTAATTTGTGGGTCATTGAAATTTTAACTTTTGTATTAATAAAAGTAAACTTTTTAACTAAAATAAGTTGGTAATTTAGATCGAAATGATAAAAACATAATATATTACCTCCTAATATTATTGATAGTAGGATATTCAACAACTATGTTCTCAATCAACCCAAAAGATTCATAAATATAAAAGCTTAATATTTTTGTAAGTTGGAGTGTTTTTTTTTTAGATTTAGCTATCTTAAGAGGATATCTGTTTGTGCAGGTAACTATTACTGGCCAGAATTATTAGGCAACTTACCGTATATACTCGTGTATAAGCCGACCCGTGTATAAGCCGACCCCCCTACTTTTGCCCCCAAAACCTGGGAAAACCTATTGACTCGTGTATAAGCCGAGGGTGGACCCCAGCACAGGTATACAGCCCCCAGCAGTGTGGTATACAGGCCTCCCCAGTGGTAGTATACAGCAGCCTCCCCAGTGGTATGCAGGCCCCAGCAGTATATACAGCAGTCCCAGTGGTATACAGCAGCCCTTAGGTAGTACACAGCAGCCCCAGGGGTATACACATCAGCCCCAGGGGTATACACATCAGGCCCAGGGGTGTACACAGCAGCCCCAGGGGTATACACAGCAGCCCCAGGGGTGTACACAGCAGCCCCAGGGGTGTACACAGCAGCCCCAGGGGTAGTACACAGCAGCCCCAGGGGTAGTACACAGCAGCCCCAGGGGTAGTACACAGCAGCCCCAGGGGTAGTACACAGCAGCCCCAGGGGTAATACACAGCAGCCCCAGGGGTAGTACACAGCAGCCCCAGGGGTAATACACAGCAGCCCCAGGGGTAGTACACAGCAGCCCCAGGGGTACTACACAGCAGCCCCAGGGGTAGTACACAGCAGCCCCAGGGGTAATACACAGCAGCCCCAGGGGTAATACACAGCAGCCCCAGGGGTAGTACACAGCAGCCCCAGGGGTAGTACACAGCAGCCCCAGGGGTAGTACACAGCAGCCCCAGGGGTAATACACAGCAGCCCCAGGGGTAATACACAGCAGCCCCAGGGGTAATACACAGCAGCCCCAGGGGTAATACACAGCAGCCCCAGGGGTAGTACACAGCAGCCCCAGGGGTAATACACAGCAGCCCCAGGGGTAGTACACAGCAGCCCAAGGGGTAGTAAACAGCAGCCCCAGGGGTGTATACAGCAGCCCCAGGGGTAGTACACAGCAGTCCCAGGGGTATTTACAGCAGCCCCAGGGGTAGTACACAGCAGCCCCAGGGGTAGTACACAGCAGCCCCAGGGGTAGTACACAGCAGCCCCAGGGGTAGTACACAGCAGCCCCAGGGGTAGTACGCAGCAGCCCCAGGTCCCCCTCACTGTTTGGCGCCCCCACCGCTGCGCTCATACATTACCGGTCTAGCAGCTGTCATCCTCCGGTGGCAGATCGCGGCTCCCGGCTCCGGCTTCCATCTTCTTCTGTGTCTTCCTGCATTGTGACCGGGGCGCATCGCGATGACGTCATCGCGACGCCGGCCGGTCATGTGACATGCAGGAAGACACAGAAGAAGATGGAAGCCGGAGCCGGGAGCCGCGATCTGCCACCGGAGGATGACAGCTGCTAGACCGGTAATGTATGAGCGCAGCGGTGGGGGCGCCAAACAGTGAGGGGGACCTGGGGCTGCTGCGTACTACCCCATGAGATTTTTTTTTTTTTTATATACCGTATATACTCGCGTATAAGCCGAGGGGAGACTTTTCAGCCCAATTTTTGGGCTGAAAAACTCGGCTTATACGCGAGTATATACGGTAATAAAAACCAAATATATTCCCATCTCACTTGTTTATTTTCACCAGGTAAACTAATATAACTGCACAAAAGTTAGAAAAAAACATTTCTGACATGCAAAAACAAAACACAAAAAAAATTAGTGACCAATATAGCCACCTTTCTTTATGATGACACTCAACAGCCTTCCATCCATAGATTCTGTCAGTTGCTTGATCTGTTTACAATCAACGTTGCATGCAGCAGCCACCACAGCCTCCCAGACACTGTTCCGAGAGGTGTACTGTTTTCCCTCCCTGTAGATCTCACATTTTAGGAGGGACCACAGGTTCTCTATGGGGCTCAGATCAGGTGAACAAGGGGGCCATGTCATTATTTTTTCTTCTTTTAGACCTTTACTGGTCAGCCACACTGTGGAGTAGTTTGATGCATGTGATGGAGCATTTTCCTGCATGCAAATCATGTTTTTCTTGAACGATACCGACTTCTTCCTGTACCACTGCTTGAAGAAGTTGTCTTCCAGAAACTGGCAGTAGGTCTGGATTTGAGCCTCACTCCATCCTCATCCCGAAAAGGTCCTACAAGTTCATCTTTGATGATACCAGCCCATACCAGTACCCCACCTCCACCTTGCTGGTGTCTGAGTCGGAGTCGAACTTTCTGCCCTTTACTAATCCAGCATCTGGCCCATCCATCTGGACCATCAAGAGTCACTTCCATTTTATCAGTCCATAAAACCTTTGAAAAATCAGTCTTAAGATATTTCTTGGCCCAGTCTTGACGTTTTATCTTATGTTTCTTGTTCAAAGGTGGTAGTTTTTCAGCCTTCCTTATCTTGGCCATGTCCCTGAGTATAGCACACCTTGTGCTTTTTGATACTCCAGTAAAGTTGCAGCTCTGAAAAATGGCAAAACTGGTGGCAAATGGCATTTTGGCAGCTTTACGCTTGATTTTCCTCAATACATAAGCAGTTATTTTGCGCCTTCTTGCCCAACACTCTTCTTGCGACCCTGTTGGCTATTTGCCATGAAATGCTTGATTGTTCGGTGATCATACTTCAAAAGTTTGGCAATTTCAAGACTGCTGCATCCCTCTGCAAGACATCTCTCAATTTTGGACTTTTCAGAGCCCCTCAAATCTCTCTTCTGACCCATTTTGCCTAAGGAAAGGCATTTGCCTGATAATTAAGCACACCTTATATAGGATGTTGATGTCATTAGACCACACCCCTCCTCATTAGAGATGCACATCACCTGATTTACTTAATTGGTAGTTGGCTCTCAAGCCTAAACAGCTTGGAGTAGGACAACAATCCCAAGCAACATCTTTGCCCATCATGCACCTTCTTTGAATTCATCACCAATTCTTTGGCTAAAGTGTCATGGGGTTACTACAACAGAGAGTGGCCTCTCCTATTCTAGGTGTCAGGAGGTTGCAGCGTGTAGCTACATGCATTCCTGCGCTGGATGGAGCTGCTTTGCTTTCTTGCTAAATATTCCTTGTGCTGGTGCTGCAAGGGTTAAAGCTGTTCATTTGTCTCCTAAAGCTTTCTGTCCTGACCTATCTCAGCTGCTCTGTTTTATCCAGTATAAGTCCTCACCTCTTTGCTTGGGTAATTGCAAGTGATAGCTTGCTATACCTTGGTATCTGTGTGAGGTGTGAGCCATGGAAAAAGTAGCAGCATTGGTAAGCTAGGGTAAGTGTCAGGTATTACCCTTCTTGTGTATCCCTTATGTCAGTATTCCCCTTCCTTTTTGTTTCGCCTACGCTGCTTTGGCTCCTATACAGAGCATGACAGCACGCAATATTAATTAAATTTGTGATACTGATATCATCAACCTTATAATGTCATGATGATCACTGAAATGATGGTCGGGTTGTGACATTTTTCCTCTTTAATGTGAATCAGCTGTAGCGTCAGCAGTCTCTGGTTACCTCAGCACAACTGTTATCTCTATTATTTGATTAGAAGAAGATGATTAGCAGCGTGAGCATCCTATTCTTATCTTTGTTCCAGGTATCTCCAGTATTAGATCAGAAAAGCCAGGTGGACAGAAGTGTGATCAGCCTCTTCTTACCTCAGCATCTCCAATATCTCCAGTGCTTGATCAGAAAGACAGTGTGGACAGTAGTGGACCAACGTCTTACCTCAGCACTGCTGGTATCTCAAATATTAAATCAATATGCTCACTGTATGCACATCTTCCTGCACATGAAGGGAATAGAGTGGATATTTCATGTGCTCACAAGTACCAGTCCTATTAACATTCCAGGACAGGTAGTAGAGTGAATATTTCATGTGCTCACAAGTACCAGTCCTAATAACATTCCAGGACAGGTAACAATGTAACAAGTGTTATGCAGTGAAGGGTTTGGTGCTGGAAAGAAGGTACATTCCTCCCAGCAAAAATGCTCTTGCACTTGGGGTGCTACAGGAAATAGGTTAAATCTGGCCTGGGCTTTCCCAGATGTTTTGGATTTTCAGAGCAACACTCAAGGTGCAGTAATTAAGTCTGCATATAATAGTCAGTTCATATCAGGGTGTGAATTCTGACTCACCGTAGCCGGGTCTTCACATCTCGGGCTTTGCTTCTCCCATCACGGTTCCGCGCCTGAGGCTGTGGGGCCCGGTGGTCAGATCAAAAGGGGATTAGTTGAACGGATAGGGGTTAATTCTTCTTGTCGTGACGCCACCTGTGGGAATTCCGGTGATTTCACCAGCGCTGCTTGGGCCTCTGGGGGGATGTACGGCAGCTAGATGGGACGCTCCCCACAGGATGAGCAGGAGTCCCCGGGGCCAGGAGATGCACCTGATGGAGTATGGCAGCTCGGTAAGGCTGAAAGTGTAGATTTGAACAGTTCTGTAGGAAACACAGACACCAGTGTCCTCTGCAACGGGTCTTTACTGTAACCAGCAAGATGGTGCAAGGTATACAGTATTGGGTAATGGACCGCGGGGTCCCAGCAATGACGGTTGTTAGCTCAGAGTTCCGCGGTGTTCCTTAATTCCTTAACTTATCTAGATGGGTTGCCGGTGTTGCCTTGGTATACCAGGTCAGGGTACTTGGGAGACTTTGTTTTGGTACCTAGCTGAATTAGGCTTGAGGTCCTGTGTTCCAGGGGCGAGTCCCTGCTGGCTAGACAACTTAGGTTGTGGCGGTGGTGAGGTGCCTCATGGAAGCGGTTCCTTCACCCTGGTTTGCGGAGCTGCGGTGAACGTCTTGCTCGCCTCGGAACCAGTGATCCGGTGGTTGGTTCTTGGGCACGGGTATGATTGGACCCATTAGGTAGTTGCCCGTGTTCCAGTCTGGGGCACCACTAATGGCGCAAGCCGGTAAGTGGTCTTCAGGGCTGCACGGAAGTGTGCAGAGCTCTGCTTCTCCTACATTCCTCCTCCTGACGACTACTACTCTTCTTCTCCTACTTTTCTCCTCACACTACTCCTACACTCCTCCCACCAGGACCTGATTGGCCCTCTATGCTAGTGGTGCATGTAGGATATGGAGCTCTGAGTTTTAACCATGTGATCGCCAAGACGGAAGATATTACATCTTCTGGCAGGGATGCAATACCTTCCTGTGACGCACGCGGTGCGCGGCGCCACATAAAGATATGTGTACACAGGGTGTTTTTGCTTCAGCAAAAAAATGCAACAAAACCTGTACAGGTTTCTAGTATCTCCAGATTTCATGACAGAAGATTTTCTGCGTTTTTTGCTGCATTATTCCTGATTTTTTTTGTTCGCATTTCTGCTGTGTTTTGGCCATTGACTGCAGCAAAAACACAGAAAAGAACTGACATGCTCAGTCTTTTCAAAATGCAGCAAAACCTGTAAAGATTTCAGTATTCTGCAAAGAAACTAAACAAATATGTGTGCACAGGTCATCCCTCATTCTTATAAACATTCATGATAATCCATAACGCAGGTTTAGATTAGCATAGTTGCAATGCGGGACTTTGGGGAAGGAAGCAGCTCCTCAGTCAATACTCACTGGACTCCGACACCAATGCAATGGTTGGCGTCCATCCACATAATCAAATAAGGAGGGTCTTATTTGCTCCATTTTTGTAATTCAATCGAACTGGAACTGTAATATCATCTGTATTATATCTGGTAAATTACGTCTAGTGATATAATTTTATGTTATACCTGGCAAATCAAATATGCAAGGATAGGTATTGCAACAAGATCCCAGGATATATACAACAAACAGTAATACAATAGTTGCTCCCGTTTACAATGAAAAATTATAACATCAAAATAACGTCAAAATGATTTATTAACTTGTTGTGAGCAAATAATCAAATGTAAAATACGGATAAAGGAAAGAGCAAAATAATAACTTAATTAAATTAAGAAAAATAACAGAAAAATGAACACTAAAATATAATGGTGTAGCACTAATGTAGGTAGATAAACATGAAAGAGACACGTTATACTGCGCATATCATGTCTATATACTGTAAACTTCTTGATGTTTATATATTTCTATTGGAGTGCGTAGTTGACGTGCTGTATATTTTCCATTTAAATTGGACTGTTGCAGAATGGAAATGACCCTGGAAGTGGCACCTGGTGGTCGCCTGTGGCCCAAGTCTAACCACACCACTAGTGAAGACTAGGCGGCCTCATAGTCATGCCCCTCCCATTGCGAGGGTGAGTCTGGGACATGTGGTGCTGCAGCACTGAATGCATTTGTGTTCGTCTGCACCTTTTTCTTTAACAGTGTGAATAAAACACTGAAGTTTGGACATTAAACCTGTTTGTCACCTCCTTACTGCTCCCTGCCATTGCCTATCAGAGGAAATACTGACACAAGAGAGTGTAAAGGTATGGTGATGATCTATTAACCTCCAGTACCTTTCCTTCTGCTTTTAAACATGCATCAATTACACCTATCTTAAAGATACCATCCCTCGACCCCACCTCTACATCCAGCTACTGGCCCATATCTCTGCTCCCGTTCGCCTCCAATCTTCTCGAAAAGCATGTCCACACTGTTCTCTCATCCCACATCTCATATAACTCTCTCTTTGACAACCTTCAGTCTGGCTTTTACCTCCACTACTGCACTGAAACTGCTCTGACCAATATTACTTATGACTTACAGACAAAGCTAACAGACAGTTCTCCATCCTCCTCCTTCTAGACCTGTCCTCTGCATTCGACACAGTCAACCACTGTCTCCTATTACAGATCCTTTCTTCCATTGGCATCACTGGCCTTGCCCTCTCCTACCTTTCCAACCGCACATTTACCGTCTCCCACTCCCACACAACCTCCTCGCCCCATCCCCTCTCTGTTGGGGTCCCTCAAGACTCTGTCCTGGGGCCCCTTCTTTTTTCAATCTATACCCTTGGTCTGGGATAACTCAAAGTCCCATGGCTTCCAGTATCACCTGTACGCTGATGACAATCAGATCTATCTCTCTGGCCCAGATGTCACATCTCTGCTGTCCAGAATCATGGAGTTTCTATCAGCCATATCCTCTTTCTTCTCCTGTCACTTACTAAAACTCAATGTAGACAAAACCGAAGTCATCATCTTTCCTCCATCTCACACACCGTCATTATCAGATCTATCTATTACAATAAATGACATCACACTTTGCCGTGTACCTGAAGTCTGTTGCCTCAGAGTAACTCTTGACTCTGCCCTGTCCTTCAAACCGCACTTCCAAGCTCTTGCCACCTCCTGCCACCTCCAACTTAAAAATATTTCCAGAATCTGTCCCTTCCTCAACCCTCAATCTACTAAACTACTAGTGCATGCCCTCATAATCTTCTGTCTCGATTACTGCAACCTCCTCCTCTGTGGTCTCCGTGCTAACACTCTTGCACCAATACAATCTGTCCTTAACTCTGCTGCTCGACTAATCCACCTCTCTCCTTGCTATTTCTCCACTTCTCCCCTCTGCAGATCCCTCCACTGGCTCCCAATTCACCAGTGTATCCAATTCAAACTCCTAACATTGACTTAAAAAACTGTCCACAATCTGTCTCCCCATATATTTCTGAACTAATCTCCCAATACCATCCAACTCGTAATCTTCGATCCTCCCAAGACCTCCTTCTTTCCTCCATACTTGTATGTTCCTCTTCTAACCGCCTGCAAGACTTCACCAGTGCACCCCCCATTCTCTGGAATTCTGTGCCTCAAAACATCTGACTGTCCCCTACACTCAGAACCTTCAAGTGGAACCTGAAAACCCATCTCTTCAGAACAGCCTACAGCCTGCAATGACCACAGTGCCGCCTCAACACCACTGGACCCGGCGCTCCACCACCACTGGACCTGGCAATCCAGCACCACCCGAGCAGACCCAACCTACTGTCTCCCTCCCCATTGCCCTGTAGAATGTAAGCCCGCAAGGGCAGGGTCCTCTCTGCTCCTCTGTATCAGTCTGTCATAGTTAGCTTGCTCATTGTATTTTTAACTTAGTGTATGTAACCCTTTCTCATGTACAGCACCATGGAATCAATAGTGCTCTATAAATAAATATTAATAATAAAAAAAAGAACAAAAGAAGTGTGATTTGCTAATTAAGAGTACTTAATAAAACTTGTATAATTACATTTCCTTTGATTAATATTTTATATTCCATTTAAAGTACATTCCTTTATAGTTATTATTCCTGGCATCTGATCTTGACTCTGCACCTAACTTTGTATGTAGATTTTGTTCTTGTCTCCCTCTGTGCATCTGTTTTCCCTACTCCTGGTTCTGATCCCAAGCTTGTCCTCTTATATCATCCTTCTACTCACCTCTGGCTTGTGATAGCCTGACTGTACTTTTGATGGCAACCTGTGGCTCTGTTCCTGACTGAAATAAAGTTTCCTTTGCTAAAATCATAACAATCTGTACAAGAAAGTCAAGACCTTAAAGTAAAGGATGGAGAAATTGCTGAGGCTCCACACTCCAGTGTAGCCAGCACAGAAGAATCAAGACAATCAAACCATCTCGTGAGAAATTCAGCAGCAGGTATCCCGAGTTTTAAACAAAGGCAAAGCCATGTGAGCTCACCTGGTTCAAGTGCATGGCCAAAAGAACTCCAAGGAATAGCAAGAATGATGTAAGAAAAGAAAATGATGTACAGGAAAGAGAAAATATGATAAAAGACAAAAAAAGCACAAGACGATTTGATTGTCTTGATTCCTCACCTGGCAGTGACTAAAGGTACCGTCACACGCTGCCATATCGCCAGCGACATGACTGGCAATTCTCGAATTCGGCAATGTGAACACCACATCGCATGTGCATAGTGGAGTGTGACTGGGCGATTCTACGGTGAGAAATCGCTGGTGGAGCGTCGCCTCATTGTCCTGCACTGCAGTGACATCAGGTGATATCCACCAGGCAATTTCAGCGCATCGTGGCATGTGACAGGGCGATAGCGATGTACACAGCGATCCTGAAATCAATCCCATAGGCATGCTTGGATGGTGTTCTTTTTGCGCCGCATCTGTAGCAATTGGTGGGTGATACTGAGTTCCGATTGACTGGCCGTGTCCGAGGCGCCTTATTTGATGACCCGTGCATTCACGCATGGGTGCCCAATGGGAATGTA